>LPNX011120158.1:471987-607276 GCA_001517045.1 Pseudotsuga menziesii | reverse complement strand
TCCAAATATTAATATTAATATTGTTATTATTATTAATATTAATTTTATAATTAAATATAAAAAATATCAATATATTTAACCAATTATAAATTATTTTAAATAAATTATAAATATATTTAAAAGTTTTATTATTATATCATTTATTATATATGTAAGAATCTAAAGTTTTCATTATTATTTTCAATCATCACCTCTTAACTCTACATTAACTCATCCCCAAGGGGTAGCTCAATTGATCCAAAGACCATTTGATATTAAGGTTGGAGGTTCAATTCTCACAAATCAAACTCTCTAAGTCCTTTAGGGTTAGGCTCCCAAACTAGAGTCGATAAGGTGAGGCCCCTTCGAGCGGGCCCCCGAGAATTATTACTATGGATGTAGCAAGCCCTGGCTTTTATTCTCGAGGTTGTGAACCACGTGAAGAAAAAAAATCTACAGTAACTCAACATATTTTAACAACTATCATTAATGAGACAATATATATTAACCTTCACTAGATAACACCTATAACTCATTGTGGCATGACATATTCTTAGTGTGATGTGTATTTTTAATATTTTCCTTTTGAGGCCTATTTTATACCCAAATTTGCTCTAATGTCCTATGTGAGGAATCATCAATGAAGTTGACATACTACAAATTACTTGTTAAATAAAAGGACATGGATCTATAAACATTTGAATGGATCAGATTGAGACCCCCTCTCAATTTCTATTCACTACTTGGAAAAGCATCCTCGACATGCTTGCAAAAGCGCATATCCCCCACATAATCATCCCTTCTCTATCATGAAGTCTAAGATTCCCTACATTAAGTTCTTCAAGAGAGGAAGTGATCCATAGTGTAAAGTGACCAAAACACATATGCCAAAGTTCACACAACTTGATAATACTATGCACCACAACACCATTTTTTTTGTTAGAAATGCACGTCACTCGAGGCCAGTGCATTTCAACCATTATCTAAGAAACCGCAACCTAGGGGCATCTAATCCGTCAAAATCACTCAAGGATCACACCTGGCATGGGCCACACCAACCCTTAACATGGCTAGATTTTTTGGTGTCTCCTCCCAACGAAGTCACCCCTAAGGGTATTGAACTCAAGTCACCTTGCAAACAAAACCCACACCTTAACCGAGTGAGATAGCGGGAATTGATATGCACCATAGCACCATGATTTACCATATACGCTAGCAACTTATAAAGACCTCCAACTTGAACCCAATTTTCCACAACATGGGTTTGATGTCTATTGATGACCTTATGAGCATCAAACTCAATGACACAAAATAGATTTGTCATATAACTAGGAACAAACCAAACATCATTCAACTCAAGAGCATCTCGTACTTGGACCTAGAAAGAAATTGAGCCATATCCTTTCACGGGATTAGTAACATCATCATCAAACTCCACATTCATTCCTTCATCTTTCTCATGAATCCTGCTAAAGATTTTCTTTTCATGTCATATGTCATGTGTAAATGTCCATTATCCATATGTCATCTAACACTTTAACACAGTGTTGGAACACAAAAAAGAGACCATGGAGAAGATGGTCTCAAGCCAGGATGCTAACTCCCTCACTCCTAATGCAATACCTACACTCCCTATAGCCTATTTTTCTTACTTGGCCTTCCATTTCTTTTTCTCCAGACATTTGTTGACATAATGTCCCTTCTAATGACACCTAAAACATTTCACATTAGTCAAATCCTCCTCACCTTGGCTTGATTATTCCTTCTTACCCTTCTTGTGCCTTTTCTTGTTTTCCTTACCCCCTCGATGAGATCTAGATATTGTAAATATATTTACTTCATTGATAAATATGTTATCATCATCTCTTGATGCACAAAGTCACCTTAAATCTTATCAAAGGCAGGTAAATTCTGACAAGCATGAACTCCTTAAATAAAGGGTTTATAAGATGAAACAAACATGTTCAAGGAAATGGGAACGAGATTCTTATCTCCACTTTGTCTCTATTACATCCAACTAATCTTTCAACTATTTCATCATGGCCAAGTGGCTAAGCACTATATCTATGTCTCTCATGTGGGTGGATAAAATCAGGTTTCTCAATAGCATCTTCTCATAGACATTCACATTTTGGTATAATGCAACCAAAACATAATGTATCTCTACGTAGTCTTTTTCTCTACAATGAGTGATCAAATGAAGCCTTGTTGAATCAATAACTTATCTTTGTCTTCATTTCATCCTTTTTTTTTGTAAGTACCCGCGATGTATTTGAACTCGTGACCTTCCATTTACAACTTCTCATCTCAATATCTCATTACCAATTTCTCTCGAGGAAGAAGAGCCAAAGTTCGGGCACATTTCGAAACTCCCTGCCACGCCAATAAGATCGCTTTCGCCATTCTCCAAGCCAGTATTGTATGGGGCAACAAAGAATAGAGCTTTTGTTACCATCTTTCATTTAAGAAGTCTCCTCCATTACAACTTCAGTTTTTTCCTGGCCCTTTTTATTTTATACCATATCAATTGCATGCTTCTGGCAACACGGTCAATCATTCATAACCCCTTTGGGCGTCATTATCTCATTCATATTATGCTTGGCCAACAATTTCATGTGTAGTTGTTTCTTTCTCAATATGGTCCTAAATCTCAACCTCTTCTGATAGCATTTGCAACTTGTACTTCTAAGATGTAAAATTTGAATCGCCTTCACAAAAACATCAACAAAATATCAAGTATAAACTCCTTCTAAATAGGGTTTCACAACCAACGACCTATAATAGGTCAAGCACCTTCATAGGTATGGAACAACTGACATAGCCAACTCCAATTTTACCATGAGAGTGATCTCAATTAAGTCAACTATGATACCATGTGGAAAGTTCAAGAAACTCTTTCTTAAAGAAAATTCAAAAATTTCACCTGGACTGAGTTTTTTCGGATCTATTTCATATGAACTTTCAACCTTATGGTTGAAACTAAAATATAAATTACAACACATATATTCCATGTTTTCCAACCAAATACATAAGGCAACGTAAGAAGATAAACATCAAACAATTGTACTTTCCCCATTCTAAAACATCAACACATAGCTTAGGGCACAAATACGAACATATAACATATCTAAAAATTACTTAATTACATCCATAAATCTACCTACTTACCTTCTATATGTCTATCAAATCACTCAACAAAATTAGCTAGTTATTCTTGATAAATTTGCATACTTACCACTATAAATGATTAATTCAACGTGACATTATAAATTGAAAATCATATTTGAAAGGTAGCAAAGCATACTTCATATCTACATAAGAATGAATTTACAAGTGCATACCAATATCTTATCCCAATATGTTACAAGATATCCCTTCAAACTTGTCACAAGCTAACACTCTCCAATGCTCTCCAAACCCTAGCTAAGGGATCAACCATCAATAGAAAACCCTAACCAGTAATACAAAGTCTTAATAAGGCATCCCACAAACCTATCTAGACACACCAAAGGCTTCACAATAAGCTAGCATCAACACCAACAAGTCCATTGATCTTTCACTAAATTTGCCTTACACAAGCTCTCCAAGCCTCCTCTAAGATTTATTTGCCACATTCTCTAGGTTCTCACACAAGGACTCAAACTCTAGCACTACAAGTCTTCTATAAAATAGTCTCTCACAAACCCTAGTGCCGTCCTCCCTTGCATAAAGATCAATCCAAATACTGAATGTAAATTCATCTTTAAGATACAAATGACCTAATAAACTTTCACTTAACTATAATGGCGAAAATTTGAGATCAAGAATGTACCTCCTAAAAAATAATAAAATAATAGAAACATATGCCACATCAAACTATGTTAGATGAGTCATCTCCTTATTAGTTAAGAATAATAATAAATAATTTATATTATTGTACACACAAGTTAAATTAAAGTAAATTATATATATATATATATATATATATATATATATATATATATAAAAGTTAACTAGAAAATAAAAAAAACTCACTTTAAAAAAAACTCTTTTAAACTCAATAAAATAAAAATGATAGCTAAATAATGTGAAAAATTATTAAATTAATATTTACATTCACGCTCACCAATTTATTAAAATAAATAATTGTTCTAAATGTATCTATTTTGATTTTTAAACATTCTAAATAAATTATAATAAATTAAAATAAATTCATATTAGAAACTATATTAGCTTGATTTCTTTTGTTTAATAATAAATATAAATAATTTATTATAAAAAGTAAATTCTCTATTTTCACATTAAATAAAGAACATAAAAGCTAAATAAATTCACTTATTTTTAAAGTAAATTTATAAAAATACACTTGAATAATGTGAAATTTTGTTTTCTTAAACTTTATTCATAATAATCAGTTTATTAAAATAAATTTATATTAAAAAAATTCCAATTTAAATTTAATTAATAAATTAAAATAAATTCTTCACCATAAATATATGTTACATACCTATGGTTTTAAATTTAATTATTCTAAAGAAATAATAAATTAATTAAAATAAAGTGTTATTTAAAACATTAATTTAACTTGCATGTATAATTCAGTTAAAAGCATTCCATATAATTCAGCTAAAAACACGCCATCTCTTTCACACAACGACTAAATAGTTTCACTTATTTTCACATTAAATAAAAGAGAATAAAAAGTAAATGATGTGAAAATTTATTAAACATAGTAAGTTTTATATTTTAAATTATTTAAATAATAAATATTTTCAGTATTTCTAGGCTTATAGAAAATATTCTCAAACCTTGTAATGTGTTTTTTTTAAATAGTAATCAAAGGGTTCAAGTAGGTTTAGTCATGGTTAGCTATTATTCAATTAGAATGTGACACCTCAATTTTAGATTTTCTAATGTAGTTTATAATTTTTTTATTGAATAAGTAATTGAAAGTTTTACACCCGTAGGGGTGTAGCCTGACTGGCGAGTATCATGTAAATGAAGGAATGTTGTAAAGGAGGTCTCAAGTTCAAATTTCACCCTGACTTATCTGTGCCCCATGCTTGCGGGTTGTGTGGACACACCAGGGGGTATAGTGGCAGCCGACGAGAAAGGACCTCGTGTCACACGAGTACCAAAACCGCCCAGTTACCGATTCCCCCAGTAAAAAAAAAAGTAATTGAATGTTTTAACTATGTTTAATCATGGTTTACAATTGCATTTTATTATTTTTTTTTGGCTTATCAAACCATGGGATTGACATCATCATCTCAAATCCCATTGATTGACAGTAAATGATCTAGGAGGATATTGGTGGCCACCCACCTATTCCTCTTGGACCCCCACCACTGTTTCTTTCAGTTTTCCAATTTCCTTAATTGTAGCACAATTTACTATTTTTGGCAGTTTTTGGGTCCTTAACTTCTGGAGCCATTTTGAGGCCCTAAACGACGTTTTTTTGGCATCGAATGGTCAGGCAAATATGAGTTCGTTTCGAACTTGATATTTGTTATTTATGGATGTAGTCCTTAAACAGATCTTTCTAATGATGTATCATGCCCGTCAAATGGAGGTAGTATGCTAAAGTTACGACCCCAAGAAATTGATGTACCAAGTTACCCAACGGGGCCCACATTAAGGCGTTTCACCTACTAGGGTTAGGTTTTTCGATGTGTAGGGTTTCCAATGTTTCTCAATAATATATAGGCCTTCAAGCCTCATTGTAACACAGAGTTCAGAGGCATGTAGCCGTCACATCTCTTCTCAGAGATAAGCTACCAGCACTCTAGCTAGTTTATTTCCATTATGTATGTCAACAAGTTTCAGTTATTGATTAATGAAATGAAGTGTTATTTCTGCTGCATATTTGTTTCTATGGTTATTTGTGTATTATGTTGCGTTCCTACATAAATCCGGATCAGTGGTATCAGAGCAATCTGCTCTTTCTCGAACCTTCTTTGCATGTCCCCAACGAGGGCGGGGAATAAAGAGTTAGGGCTCGATCTGGTTGAACCTTTGCAAGATCAGCCTCGCAAATCCCGATGGCCACCCATGGGGGACGAAAAGAAAGACAAGGGCGCAGAAGATCCTATCAAAATGTTGCTCGAGGAGGCCCTTGAAAAACAAAGGAACGCGATGATGGATAACTTCGCCCAGATCCTTCAACGACTTCCCACTGGCGGTGCATCTGCATCTAGCAGCCACTCTGGAGGTGCAACCCATTTTAAGGTACAAGTAAACTTCAACATTCCCATATTTGATGGTCGAATAGATGCAGACGCCATAGATAAATGGTTGAATCAATTAGAAGGATATTTCTCAGTTCATGACTTTTCTGACCGAAAAAAGATTACTTTTTCTCTGCTCAAAGCCGCCCCCCATGTCAAGGACTGGTGGGAAACTTACTGTGAGAGAAAGGATGAGGAGGAACCCTCTCTGTTCTCAGTCGTACCCACTTGGAATTATTTTCGAGATGCCATAAAGGGACAATATTATCCGGTGGGGAGCTATGAGGACAAGTACATCCAATGGACTATGTTGCGGCACCAAAGAGATCAAGATGTGCATGAGCTGACGAATCTGTTCCATACCCTGCGCACCAAGTTGGGTATCAAAGATTCAAAGAAACATTTGGTGCTGAAGTACCGCAGTTGTCTGCATAGATACATTCAGGAGGAAATGGAGTTCCTCAACATCTCCTCGCTTGGTACGGCATATCGGTATGTTGCCAAAATTGAGCAAAAATTAAAACAGAAAAAGCGAGACTTTGGATCTGCGAATCAAAAGCAAGGGAAAGGTGCCCCCAAACCGCAGAACCAAGGACACAGCCAAGGCATGGCGACTCAAGAAAACTTTCCAACGTCGCAAGCAAAGAGCAACACTGCAAAGCCGAAGAAGGAAGCGGGAAAGTGGTGCGAGTTCCATAAGAGCCCCACTCACAACACAAGTGAGTGTCGGGCTAAGCAGTCACTGGTGGCTGAGATAAAGGCTTCTGAATCAGATGCATACTCTGACACTGAATCTGAACCCGAGAAGGGGACTGACAGAGGGAAGAATATTATCGATACAAATCCCAACGCCGCCATTGCCACCACGAAGATCCAAAAGGAAGAACCAGAAGATTCAGAGGAGGAGGAGCATCTTTTCCACTCCCAGATGTGGGTAAAGGGTTCCCCGCTACAGTTCATCGTCAACAGTGGGAGCCAAAAGAACCTGATTTCAGCAGAGGTCGTGAAGCGGTTGGGTTTTCCAAACATAGCACACCCGCAGTCGTACACCATCGGGTGGCTTCACCAAGGATGAGATCTTCGCATCAGCCAGCAGTGCCACCTCCCCTACAGCATCAAGCCCTTCACCGATGAGGTATTATGTGATATTGCTCCTCTTGATGTTTGTGATGTATTATTAGGTCAACCATACTTACAGAAGCGACATGCTTTGAATGAGTCCTGGCCTCACACTGTTATTATTACGTTGGGAAATAATTTGTACAAGATACCAGAGGTACCACCCCCTACCGCTATCTCTTTGGTTACTGCAAAACAATGCCGTAAGCTCATTTCCAAAACTAGGAAGTTTGTTTTCTTGATGATCCGCCCTCAGGGCAAGAAGAAGATCGTGGCCACAAATTCCAGACAGGGCCCCTCCGCATGATAACAACAAATGGACAAGGTCATGGAGGAGTACCGGGACATGTTCACCTCACCCACTGGGGTGCCTCTCCACTGTCAGGTCAAGCACCCCATCGATCTGACCCCAGGTGTGCCGCTGCCCAATGGATCGATCTATCGCCGCTCTGTTTTGGAGAATGATGAAATCAAGAGGCAAATTCAGGAGCTGCTATAGAAGGGTCACATCCGGCCAAGCTCATCGCCCTGTGGGAGCCCTATCGTGTTGGTACAGAAAAAGGATGGTACTTGGAGACTTTGTATTGACTATCGAGCGCTGAACAAGATCACTGTCTGAAACAGGTACCCAATTCCACGAGTTGATGACCTCCTGGACCAGCTTAAAGGAGCAAAATATTTTATCAAGATTGACTTAAAGTCCAGGTATCACCAGGTACCGATCGAGCTGACCGATGTGTGGAATACTGCCTTCAAAGCCAAGGAGGGCCTTTTCGAATGGTTGATCATGCCTTTCGGGCTGACGAATGCTCCTACAACCTTCATGAGACTGATGGATGACATCTTGTGGCCATTCACCAACTCATTTGTAGTAGTGTACTTGGATGACATCCTGATTTTCATCCAAACTTGGGAAGAGCACCTCCACCACATTCGACAGGTCCTCCAAACATTGCGGCAGCACAAGTTGTGTGCCAATTTGGACAAGTGCACTTTTGGCATGACCCAGGCTCAGTATCTGGGATACCTTATTGATGACTATGGGGTACATGTGGATCCAACCAAGATCCAACTCATTCAGGATTGGCCATCCCCAACTACTCTAACAGAGCTTCACAACTTTTTGGGCCTTGCTAATTTCTACCGCAGGTTCGTGTTGGGATTCTCTCATATCACTTGGCCCTTGAGTCAAGTAACCAAGGGAGGAGTGAAAGCAAAATTATTTTGGTTAGAAACTCAGCAGAAGGCGTTTACAGAATTGAAACATCCCCTCTGTTGTGCCCCAGTGCTCACATTAGCAGACTTGCAACAACCATTTGAGATCGAGACAGATGCCTATGACTATGCTATTGGGGCAGTCCTTACTCAACAAGGGCATCCAGTGGCATATCACAGTGAGACACTGTCAGACACAGTCCGCAAATATCCCACTTATGACAAAGAGATGTATTCCATTATGCAGGCTTGCTGGCAATGGAAGCATTACATTTTGGGGAAGGAAATGATCATCCACACAGACCACCGACCCCTACAGTTCATGTAGATACAAGGGAAGTTACAGAATGACCGCCATCAGAAGTGGTCCACATATCTACAATAGTTTCATTTGAACATCAAGTACAAGAAGGGAAGCACCAATAATGTTGCAGACTGCCTCAGCCGACCACCAATCATGGCCATAACGACCATGCTCAACTCTTGTAGGCACGAGACTTCTGATTGGCTGCTTCTCTACAAGAGCGATCCAGAATTCAGCCACACATACTAGACGCTCTTGGAGGGAAACCAAGTTCCAAAATTTCACCTCCAGGATTTACTACTGTGTCACATGGGACACCTTTGTGTTCCTTCAAGCGAGTGTGCCAAGATGATTTGGGAAGCGCACTACAATCGGGTCGCTGGGCATTTCAGGGTCGAGAAAACAGTGGCAGTACTGCAGAATTATTTCTATTGGTCGAACCTTCGACAGGACGTCGGGAAGTACATCTGATCCTGCACTGCCTGCGCCGTTGCCAAACCATCCATCAAGAAGCAAGGCCTCTATACTCCGTTTCCTACCCCTAGTCAACCTTGCGAATCCATCTCCATGGATTACATGTCAGGCCTTCCTTCTACTAAGCACGGCAACGACTATGTGTTTGTGGTCGTTGACAAATTCTCAAAGATGGCCATAATGGCGGCCTGCAAGAAGAATATCACAGCAGAAGCCACTGCTAAACTCTTCTTTGAACGAGTGTGGGTACACTTTGGTATCCCACAGTTTATAATCTCAGATCGAGACAGTAGGTTCCTTAGTACATTCTAGTCTATCCTATGGTCAATGCTAGACACCAAGCTCACAAAGTCCACAGCTTTCCATCCCCAGACCGATGGCCAGATAGAGGTCGTCAATAGGATGATCATACACATTTTACGCATGTACAACTCAAAGCATCCACGCACATGGGATGAGAGCCTCCCCTATGTAAAAAACGGCTATAATTGGGCCCTCCACAACTCAACCAAACACAGCCCCTTTCAGGTGGGCTTGGGATTCTAGCCACTATGTCCCATTGACGTAGCCATGCCATTTGCAGCTACTAAGGTTGATTCAGCTCATATATAGTCTGAAGTTTCCAATCCAAATAGATTCATTGAGCGCATTCAACACATTTGCCAACAGGTTCATGACATATTGGACAGATCCAATGCTAAGTACAAGCAGTGACATGATCAGCATCGAGTGCAACACAACTTCCAGGTGGGCGACAAAGTGTGGCTACATTTACAGAAGGAGCGCCTCACTGGACCCCACCGCAAGCTTCGCCCGCTTTGATATGGGCCATACACCATCACCAAGGCTATCGAGTACAATGCCTTTGAGCTCAGTATTCCACCATTCCTTGGTCTGCACCCCGTTTTCAATGTGGACGGCCTTCGGCCCTACTTTCCACCTCTACTGGACAGATCAGACGTGGCAGAACAACTCACACCAACAAAGTTAAACCCCAACTGCATGGAACAAGCCACAACTGATCGGATTATGGACACACAGATCAAGAACACCCGCCAGTAGAATATCGAGCTATATCGAGTTGTCAAAGCAGGCCAACTCCTTCACCGGGGAAAGTGGCTCACCGGGGACCAAGTTCAACAGAAGTTTCCTTATCTCATGGAGGAACTCAACTCAATGGGGACCATTGCTTCCTAAGGGGGGAGGAATGATTAAGGAGGATATTGGTGGCCACCCACCTATTCCTCTTGGACCCCCGCCACTGTTTCTTTCAGTTTTCCAGTTTCCTTAATTGTAGCACAATTTACTCTTTTTGGCAGTTTTCGGGTCCTAAACTTATGGAGCCGTTTTGAGGCCCTAAATGACGTTTTTTTGGCATCGAATGGTCAGGAAAATATGAGTCCGTTTCGAAGTTGATATTTTCTATATATGAATGTACTCCATAAACAGATCTTTCTAACGATGTATCATGCACGTCAAATAAAGGTAGTATGCTAAAGTTACGACCCCGAGAAATTGATGTACCAAGTTACCCAACTAGGCCCACATTAAGGCGTTTCACCTCCTAGGATTAGGTTTTTGGATGTGTAGGGTTTCCATTGTTTCTCAATAATATATCGGCCTTCGAGCCTCATTGTAACACAGAGTTCAGAGGCATGTAGCCGCCACATCTCTTCTCAGAGATAAGCTACCAGCACTCTAGCTAGTTTATTTCCATTCTGTATGTAAACAAGTTTCAGTTATTGATTAATGAAATGAAGTGTTATTTCCGCTGCATATTTGTTTCTATGGTTATTTGTGTATTCTGTTGTGTTCCTGCATAAATCTGGATCAGTGGTATCAGAGCAATCTTCTCTTTCTCGATCCTTCTTTGCATGTCCCCAACGAGGGCGGGGTATAAAGAGTTAGGGCTCGATCTGGTTGAACCTTTGCAAGATCAGCCTCGCAAATCTCTACGGCCACCCATGGGGGATGAAAAGAAAGACTAGGGCGCAGAATATCCTATCAAAATGTTGCTTGAGGATCCCCTTAAAAAACAAAGGAACACGATGATGGATAACTTCGCCCAGATCCTTCAACGACTTCCCACTGGCGATGCATCTGCATCTAGAAGCCACTCTAGAGGTGCAACCCCTTTTAAGATACAAGTAAACTTAGACATTCCCATATTTGATGGTCGAATAGATGTAGACGTCATAGATAAATGGTTGAATCTATTAGAAGGATATTTCTCGATTCATGACTTTTCTAACCAAGAAAAGATTACCTTTTCTCTGCTCAAAGCCGCCCCCCATGTCAAGGACTGGTGGGAAACCTACTGTGAGAGAAAGGATGAGGAGGAACCCTCTCTGTTCTCAACCGTACCCACTTGGAATTCTTTTCGAGATGCCATAAAGGGACAATATTATCCGGTGGGGAGCTATGAGGACAAGTACATCCAATGGACTACGCTATGGCAGCAAAGAGATCAAGTTGTGCATGAGCTGACGAATCTGTTCCATACCCTGCGCACCAAGTTGGGTATCAAAGATTCAGACAAACATTTGTTGCTGAAGTAACGCAGTTGTCTGCACAGATACATTCAAGAGGAAATGGAGTTCCTCAACATCTCCTTGCTTGGTACGGCATATCGGTATGCTGCCAAAATTGAGCAAAAATTCAAATAGAAAAAGCGAGACTTTGGATCTGCGAATAAAAAGCAAGGGAAAGGTGCCCCCAAACCGCAGAACCAAGGACACGGCCAAGGCATGGCGACTCAAGAAAACTTGCCAAAGCCGCAAGCAAAGGGAAACACTGCAAAGCCGAAGAAGGAAGCAGGAAAGTGGTGCGAGTTCCATAAGAGCCCCACTCACAACACAAGTGAGTGTCGGGCTAAGTATTCACTGGTGGCTGAGATAAAGGCTTCTAAATCAGATGCATACTCTAACACTGAATCTGAACTTGAGAAGGGGAATGACAGAGGGAAGAATATTATCGATGCAGAGCCCAACGCCACCGTTGCCACCACGAAGATCCAAAAGGAAGAACCAGAAGATTCAAAGGATGAGGAGCGTCTTTTCCACTCCCAGATGTGGGTAAAGGGTTCCACGCTACAGTTCATCGTCGACAGTGGGAGCCAAAAGAACCTGATTTCAGTAGAGGTCGTGAAGCGGTTGGGTTTGCTGACCATAGCACACCCGCAACCGTACACAATCGGGTGGCTTCTCCAAGGACGAGATCTTCGCGTCAGCCAATAGTGTTTCCTCCCCTACAACATCAAGCCCTTCACCGATGGGGTGTCATTAGAGGAAATTTCAACTCAAAATGGGCCTTTTAACTTTTATTCAAATTCCATGTCATCATGTGCTAGCCAATGAAATTGCTTTAAATTTGAAATACCGTATAGGTCTTAAACACTTATTTAATATAAATTTGAGGATAGGTATCATTAAAAAAACTACTTTTTTTGTTTGTATTTTTTACATATCTCCCTGTGTTTTTACTCAAATTTCGATCGAGAGAGCTCTCTCGATCGAAATTTGAGTAAAAACACGGGGAGATATGTCAAAAATACAAACAAAAAAGTAGTTTTTTTCTTTTCTTCCTCCAAAATTAATAAACATTATTTTATTATTTTAACTATTATTTTATTAGTTCATTTTAGGAGGCCCATTTTGAGTTGAAATTTCCTCTAATGTATGTGATATTGCTCCTCTTGATGTTTGTGATGTATTATTAGGTCAACCATACCTATGGAAGTGACATGCTGGGTATGAGTCCCGGCCTCCCGCTATTATTATTACGTTGGGAAATCATTTGTACAGGATACCAGAGGTAGCACCCCCTACCGCTATCTCTTTGGTTACTGCAAAACAATGCAGTAAGCTCATTTTCAAAACCGGGAAGTTTGTTTTCTTGATGATCCACCCTCAGGGCAAGAAGAAGATCGTGGCCACAAATTCCAGACAGGGCCCCTCCGCACGACAACAACAAATGGACAAGGTCGTGGAGGAGTACCGGGACATGTTCACCTCACCCACTAGGGTGCCTCTCCACTGTCAGGTCAAGCACCCCATCGATCTGACCCCAGGTGCGTCGCTGCCCAATGGACTGATCTATCGCCGCTCTATTCTGGAGAATGATGAAATCAAGAGGCAAATTCAGGAGCTGCTACAGAAGGGTCACATCTGGCCAAGTTCATCACCCTGTGGGAGCCCGATCGTGTTGGTATAGAAAAAGGATGGTACTTGGAGACTCTGTATTGACTATCGGGCACTGAACAAGATCACTGTCCAGAACAGGTACCCGATCCCATGGATTGATGACCTCTTGGACTAGCTTAAAGGGGAAAAATATTTTAGCAAGATCGATTTAAAGTCCTGGTATCACTAGGTACCGATCGAGCCGACCAATGTGTGGAATACTGCCTTCAAAGCCAAGGAGGGCCTTTTCGAATGGTTGGTCATGCCTTTTGGGCTGACGAATGCTCTTGCAACCTTCATGAGACTGGTGGACGACAACTTGCGGCAATTCACCAACTCATTTGTAGTAGTGTACTTGGATGACATCCTGATCTTCATCGAGACTTGGGAAGAGCACCTCCACCACATCCAACAGGTCCTCCAAACATTGCGGCAGCACAAGTTGTGTGCCAATTTGGACAAGTGTACTTTTGGCATGACCCGGGTTCAGTATATGGGATACATTATTGATGACTGTGGGGTACATGTGGATCCAACCAAGATCCAAGTCATTCGGGAATGGCCATCCCCAAATACTCTAACAGAGCTTCGCAGCTTTTTGGGCCTTGCTAATTTCTACCGCAGGTTCGTGTTGGGATTCTCTCATATCACTTGGCCCTTGAGTCAAGTCACCAAGGGAGGAGGGAAAGCAAAATTATTTTGGTTAGAAACTCAGCAGAAGGAGTTTGCCAAATTGAAACATCGCCTCTGTTGTGCCCCAGTGCTCACATTACCAGACTTGCAACAACCATTTGAGATTGAGACAGATGCCTCTGACTATGCTATTGGGGCAGTCCTTACTCAACAAGGGCATCCAGTGGCATATCACAATGAGACACTGTCAGACACAGTCCGCAAATATCCCACTTATGACGAAGAGATGTATTCCATTGTACAGGATTTCCAGCAATGGAAGAATTACATTTTGGGGAAGGAAATGATCATCCATAGAGACCACCGACCCCTGCAGTTCATGCAGACACAAGGGAATTTACAGAACGATCGCCATCAGAAGTGGTCCACATATCTACAACAGTTTCATTTGAACATCAAGTACAAGAAGGGAAGCACCAATAATGTTGCAGACTGCCTCAGTCGACCACCAAACGTGGTGATAACGACCGTGCTCAACTCTTGTAGGCACAAAACTTCTGATTGGCCGCTTCTCTACAAGAGCAATCCAGAATTCAGCCACACATACCAGACGCTCTTGGAGGGAAACCAAGTTCCAAAATTTCACCTCCAGGATGTACTACTGTGTCACATGGGACACCTTTGTGTTCCTTCAAGCGAGCATTCCAAGATGATTTTGGAAGCGCACTACAGTCAGGTCGTTGGGAATTTCGGGGTCGAGAAAATAGTGGCAGTACTGCAGAAGTATTTCTATTGGCTAAACCTTCGATAGGACATCAAAAAGTACATCCGATCCTGCACTGCCTGCACCATTGCCAAACCATCCATCAAGAAGCAAGACCTCTATACTCCATTGCCTACCCCTAGTCGACCTTGGGAATCCATCTCCATGGATTACATGTCAGGCCTTCCTTCTACTAAGCACGGCAATGACTGTGTGTTTGTGGTCATTTATAGATACTCAAAGATGGCCATCATGGCGGCCTGCAAGAAGAATATCACAGCAGAAGCCATTGCTAAACTCTTCTTTGAATGAGTGTGGGTACACTTTGGTATTCCACAGTCTATAATCTCAGATCGGGATAGCAGGTTCCTTAGTACATTTTAGTCTATCCTATGGTCAATGCTAGACACCAAGCTCACAAAGTCCACATCTTTCCATCCCCAAACCGATGGCCAGAAAGAGGTTGTCAACTTGATGACCGTACACATTTTGCGCATGTACAACTCAAATAATCCACGCACATGGGATGAGAGCCTCCCCTATGTACAACACAGCTATAACTGAGCCCTCCACAGCTCAACCAACCACAACCCCTTTCAGGTGGGCTTGGGATTCCAGCCACTATGTCCCATTGACGTAGCCATGCCATTTGCAGCTACTCAGGCTTATTCAGCTCATATCCAGTCTGAAGTTTCCAAGGAAAACAACTTCATTGAGTGCATTCAGCACATTTTCCAATAGGTTCATGACATATTGGACAAATCCAATGCTAAGTACAAGCAGCGACATGATCAGCATCGGGTGCAACACAACTTCCAGGTGGGCGACAAAGTGTGGCTACATTTACAGAAGGAGCGCCTCGCTAGACCCCACCGCATGATTCACCCGCTCTGATATGGGCCATACACCATCACCAAGGCTGTCGAGGACAATGTCTTCGAGCTCAGTATTCCACCATTCCTTGGTTTGCACCCTTTGTTCAATGTGGACCGCCTTCGGCCCTACTTTCCACCTCTACTAGACACATCAGACGTTGCAAAACAACTCAAACCAACAGAGTTAAACCCCGACTGCATGGAACAAGCCACAACTGATCGGATTATGGACACACAGATCAAGAACACCCACCAACAGAAGATCCAGCTATATCGAGTTGTCAAAGCAGGCCAACTCCTTCACTAGAGAAAGTGGCTCACCTGGGACCAAGTTCAACAGAAGTTTCCTCATCTCATGGAGGAACTCAATGCAATGGGGACCATTGCTTCCTAAGGGGGGAGGAATGATCCAGAAGGATATTGGTGTCCACCCACATATTCCTCTTGGACCCCCACCACTATTTCTTTCAGTTTTCCAGTTTCCTTAATTGTAGCACAATTTACTATTTTCGGCAGTTTTCGGGTCCAAAACTTCCGGAGTTGTTTTGAGGCCCTAAACGACGTTTTTTCGGCATCGAATGGTCAGGAAAAAATGAGTCCATTCCAGACTCAACATTTTTTGTTTATGGATGTATTCCTTAAACAGATCTTTCTAACGATGTATCATGCGCGTCAAATGGAGGTAGTATGCTAAAGTTACGACCCCGGGAAATTGATGTACCAAGTTACCCAACGGGGCCCACATTAAGGCGTTTCACCTCCTAGGATTAGGTTTTTGGATGTGTAGGTTTTCCATTGTTTCTCAATAATATATAGGCCTTCGAGCCTCACTGTAACATAGAGTTCAGAGGCATGTAGTTGCCACATCTCTTCTCAGAGATAAGCTACCAGCACTCTAGCTAGTTTATTTCCATTATGTATGTAAACAAGTTTCAGTTATTGATTAATGAAATGAAGTGTTATTTCCACTGCATATTTGTTTCTATGGTTATTTGTGTATTCTGTTGCGTTCCTGCATAAATATGGATCAGTGGTATCGGAGCAATCTGCTCTTTCTTGATCCTTCTTTGCATGTCTCCAACGAAGGCGGGGTATAAAGAGTTAGGGCTCAATCTGGTTGAACCTTTGCAAGATCAGCCTCGCAAATCTCGACAGCCACCCATGTGGGACAAAAAGAAAGATGAGGGCGCAGAAGATCCTATCAAAATGTTGCTCGAGGAGGCCCTTAAAAAACAAAAGAACGCGATGATGGATAACTTCGCCCAGATCTTCCCACTGGCGGCGCATCTGCATCTAGCAGCCACTCTGGAGGTGCAACCCCTTTTAAGGTACAAGTAAACTTCGACATTCCCATATTTGATGGTCGAATAGATGCAGACGCCGTAGATAAATGGTTGAATCTATTAGAAGGATATTTCTCGGTTCATGACTTTTTTGACCGGGAAAAGATTACTTTTTCTCTACTCAAAGCCGCCCCCCATGTCAAGGACTGGTGGGAAACCTACTGTGAGAGAAAGGACGAGGAGGAACCCTCTCTGTTCTCAGCCGTACCCACTTGGAATTCTTTTCGAGATGCTATAAAGGGACAATATTATCTAGTGGGGAGCTATGAGGACAAGTACATCCAATGGACTACGCTACGGCAGCAAAGAGATCAAGATGTGCATGAGCTGATGAATCTGTTCCATACCCTATGCACCAAGTTGGGTATCAAAGATTCAGAGAAATATTTGGTGCTGAAGTACCGCAATTGTCTGCACGGATACATTCAGGAGGAAATGGAGTTCCTCGACATCTCCTTGCTTGGTACGGCATATCGGTATGCTACCAAAATTGAGCAAAAATTCAAACAGAAAAAGTGAGACTTTGGATCTGTGAATCAAAAGCAAGGGAAAGGTGCCCCAAAACTGCAGAGCCAAGGACACAGCCAAGGCATGGCGACTCAAGAAAACTTTCCAAATCTGCAAGCAAAGAGCAACACTACAAAGCCAAAGAAGGAAGCGGGAAAGTGGTGCGAGTTCCATAAGAGCCCCACTCACAACACAAGTCACATGTCGGGCTAAGAAGTCACTGGTGGCTGAGATAAAGGCTTCTAAATCAAATGCATACTCTGACACTGAATCTGAACCCGAGAAGGGGAATGACAGAGGGAAGAATATTATCGATGCAGATCCCAACGCCATTGTTGCCACCACGAAGATCCAAAAGGAAGAACAAGAAGATTTAGAGGAGGAGGAGCATCTTTTCCACTCCCATATGTGGGTAAAGGGTTCCCCTCTACAGTTCATTGTCGAAAGTGGGAACCAAAAGAACCTGATTTCAGCAGAGGTCGTGAAGCGGTTGGGTTTGCCGACCACAGTACACCCGTAGCCATACACCATCGGGTGGCTTCACCAAGGACGAGATCTTCGCGTCAGCCAGCAGTGTTGCCTCCCCTACAGCATCGAGCCCTTCACCGATGAGGTATTATGTGATATTATTCCTCTTGATGTTTGTGATGTATTATTAGGTCAACCATACATATGGAAGCGACATGGTGTGTATGAGTCCCTGCCTCCCGCTGTTAATATTACGTTGGGAAATAATTTGTACAGGATACCAGATGTACCACCCCCTACCGCTATCTCTTTGGTTACTGCAAAACAATGCAGTAAGCTCATTTCCAAAACCGGGAAGTTTGTTTTCTTGATGATCCACCCTTAGGGCAAGAAGAAGATCGTGGCCACAACCTCCAAACAGGGCCCCTCCGTACAACAACAACAAATGGACAAGGTCGTGGAGGAGTACCAGGACATGTTCACCTCGCCCACCGGGGCACCTCTCCACTGTCAGGTAAAGCACCCCATCGATCTGACCCCAGGTGCGTCGCTGCCCAATGGACCGATCTATCCTCACTTTGTTCTAGAGAATGATGAAATCAAGAGGCAAATTCAGGAGCTGCTGCAGAAGCGTCACATCCGGCCAAGTTCATCACCCTGTGGGAGCCCGATCATGTTGGTACAGAAAAAGGATGGTACTTGGAGACTCTGTATTGACTATCGGGCGCTGAACAAGATCACTGTTCGGAACAGGTACCCAATCTCATGGATTGATGACCTCCTGGACCGGCTTAAAGGGGAAAAATATTTTAGGAATATCGACTTAAATTTTGGGTAGCACCAGGTACTGATCGAGCCGACCAATGTGTGGAATACTGCCTTCAAAGCCAAGGAGGGCCTTTTTGAATGGTTGGTCATGCCTTTCGAGCTGACGAATGCTCCTACAACCTTCATGAGACTGATGGACAACATCTTGCGGCCATTCACCAACTCATTTGTAGTAGTGTACTTAGATGACATCCTGATATTCAGCCAGACTTGGGAAGAGCACCTCCACCACATCCGACAAGTCCTCCAAACATTGCGGCAGCACAAGTTGTGTGCCAATTTGGACAAGTTCACTTTTGGCATGACCCAGGTTCAGTATCTGGGATACATTGTTGATGACTGTGGGGTACATGTGGATCCAACCAAGATCCAAGTCATTTGGGATTGGCCATCCCCAAATACTCTAACAGAGCTTCGCAGGTTTTTGGGCCTTGCTAATTTCTACCACAGGTTCATGTTGGGATTCTCTCATATCACTTGGCCCTTGAGTCAAGTCACCAAGGGAGGAGCGAAAGCAATATTCTTTTGGTCAGAAACTCAACAGAAGGCGTTTACAGAATTGAAACATCCCCTCTGTTGTTCCCCAATGCTCACATTACCAAACTTGCAACAACCATTTGAGATTGAGACAGATGCCTCTGACTATTCTATTGGGGCAGTCCTTACTCAACAAGGGCATCCAGTGGCATATCACATCAAGACACTGTTAGAAAAAGTCCGCAAATATCCCACTTATGACAAAGAGATGTATTCCATTGTACAGGCTTGTCGGCAATGGAAGCATTACATTTTAGGGAAGGAAACAATCATCCACACAAACCACCGACCCCTGCAGTTCATGCAGACACAAGGGAAGTTACAGAACGATCACCATCAGAAGTGGTCCACATATCTACAACAGTTTCATTTGAACATCAAGTACAAGAAGGGAAGCACCAATAACGTTGCAGACTGCCTCAGCCAACCACCAATCGTGGAGATAACGACCGTGCTCAACTCTTGTGGGCATGAGACTTCTGATTGGCCGCTTCTCTACAAGAGCAATCCAGAATTCAGCCACACATACCAGACGCTCTTGGAGGGAAATCAAGTCCCAAAATTTCACCTCCAGGATGTACTACTGTGTCACATGGGACACCTTTGTGTTCCCTCAAGCGAGTGTGCCAAGATGATTTTGGAAGCGCACTACAGTCGGGTCGCTGGGCATTTCCGGGTCGAGAAAACAGTGGCAGAACTGCAGAAGTATTTCTATTGGATGAACCTTCGATAGGACGTCGAAAAGTACATCCGATCCTGCACTTCCTGCACCATTTCCAAACCATCCATCAAGAAGCAAGGCCTCTATACTCTGTTGCCTACCCCTAGTCGACCTTGGAAATCCATATCCATGGATTACATGTCAGGCCTTCCTTCTACTAAGCACGGCAATGACTGTGTGTTTGTGGTCGTTGACAGATTCTCAAAGATGGCCATAATGGCGGCCTTCAAGAAGAATATCATAGTAGAAGCCACTGCTAAACTCTTCTTTGAACGAGTGTGGGTACACTTTGGTATCCCACAGTCTATAATATCAGACCAAGACAGCAGGTTCCTTAGTACATTCTATTCTAGCCTATGGTCAATGCTAGACACCAAGCTCACAAAGTCCACAGCTTTCCATCCCTAGACAGAGGTCGTCAACAGGATGATCGTACACATTTTGTGCATGTACAACTCAAAGAATCCACGCACATGGGATGAGAGCCTCCCTATGTACAACACAGCTATAACTGATCCCTCCACAGCTCAACCAACCACAGCCCCTTTCAGGTGGGCTTGGGATTCTAGCCACTATGTCCCATTGACGTAGCCATGCCATTTGCAGCTACTCAGGCTGATTCAGCTCATATCCAGTCTGAATTTTCCAAGGCAAACAGCTTCATTGAGCACATTCAACACATTTGCCAACAGGTTCATGACATATTGGACAAATCCAATGCTAAGTAAAAGCAGCGACATGATCAGCATCGGGTGCAACACAACTTCCAGGTGGGCGACAAAGTGTGGCTACATTGACAGAAGGAGTACCTCGCTGGACCCCACCGCAAGCTTCGCCCGCTCTGATATGGGCCATACACCATCACCAAGGATGTCGAGGACAATGCCTTCGAGCTTAGTATTCCACCATTCCTTGGTCTGCACCCCGTGTTCAATGTGGACCACCTTCAGCCTTACTTTCCACCTCTACTGGACACATCAGACGTGGCAGAACAACTCACACCAACAGAGTTAAACCCCGACTGCATTGAACAAGCCACAACTGATCGTATTATGGACACACAGATCAAGAACACCCGCCAGCAGAAGATCCAGCTATATCAAGTTGTCAAAGCAGGCCAACTCCTTCACCAGGGAAAGTGGCTCACCGGGGACCAAGTTCAACAGAAGTTTCCTCATCTCATGGAGGAACTCAACGCAATGGGGACCATTGCTTTCTAAGGGGGGAGGAATGATCCAAGAGGATATTGGTGGCCACCCACCTATTCCTCTTGGACCCCCACCTTTGTTTCTTTCAGCTTTTCAGTTTCCTTAATTGTAGCACAATTTACTATTTTTGGCATTTTTCGGGTCCTAAACTTCCGTAGCCGTTTTGAGGCCCTAAACGACATTTTTTTGGCATCGAATGGTCAGGAAAATATGAGTCCGTTCTAGACTTCATAATTTTTATTTATGGATGTAGTCCTTAAACATATCTTTCTAACGATGTATCATGCGCATCAAACGAAGGTAGTATGCTAAAGTTACGACCCCGGGAAATTGATGTACCAAGTTACCCAACGGGGCTCACATTAAGGCGTTTCACCTCCTAGGGTTAGGTTTTTGGATGTGTAGGGTTTCCATTGTTTCTCAATAATATATAGGCCTTCGAGCCTCATTGTAACACAGAGTTTAGAGGCATGTAGTCACCACATCTCTTCTCAGAGATAAGCTACCAGCACTCTAGCTAGTTTATTTCCATTCTGTACGTAAACAAGTTTCAGTTATTGATTAATGAAATGAAGTGTTATTTCCGCTGCATATTTGTTTCTATGGTTATTTGTGTATTCTGTTGCATTCCTGCATAAATCAGGATCACTAAACTTTTCTTTAATTAATATTTTCTACGAGGCCCATTATTGACCCCAAATTTCCCCTAATGCTACATAAGTATTACAGCTAAAGGCTCTCTTGTCCCTTTAAATAGAATAGGTGAGGGAGGCCAACTATAATAAAGTGGACAAGGCCCACAAATAACCTTCTCAAACAGTGATGTCGGTTGGGTCTAGTACAAGTGGTTAAGAGGAGAATGGTATCCTCTCCACCCATGTTCAGATCTCACTCATGACATGTTTCTTTCTTTAGGAATCCAACTATAATAAAGTGGACAAGGTCCACAAATAATTATCTCAAACCGTTATGTCAATTGGGTCTAGCACAAGCGGTTATGAGGAGAATGTTATGCTCTCCACCCATGTTCAAATCTTACTTGTGCCATGTTTCTCTCTTTGTGATTCAATTGTCGACTGAGCTCTTTGAGATCCAATTGTTGATGGGGGCTGATAAGGTATCAACAATCTCACCCTCACTTACGAGGTTGAGGGTGGGATGGATTGTATTTCATGGAACGAAAAAAATCGACCTCAAGCAACCTAACAAATCACTAGTTAAGTCAGTCCACATGTGAGGTGCTCCAACTCTAAGGTGGCACATATAAATCTTCAAGGAAAGCACATCCATCAAGCAAGGGTATCTGAAGGTATCCAACGTTGTGACACCACATCATAAGTCATGCACTGCCTTGAGTCCATTACACTTCCATTAATGCTACTCAACCCAAGCATCCTCAAGTCAAGCACAAGCATCCATGTGAGCAACCAAGTGCTCCCATGCTACTTAAAGATCAACACCCTCCTCCTAAATTCCCTTTTGCAATTCTCCTCATAAGCAAGCAACCAACCTCTCCATGTATGCCTCATGAACAATGTCATCATGCCACATAGGATACCGACTTCTTATTAAAGTGTCACATAAGCATCAAGCTCAGGTATAGCAATCAATGAATAAGTTATCTTTAATGTATGTTTACTAAGTCACAACGAAAGGTATCCATCATACCATGCACTCCACATCACATGAAACATCTCAAGCATGACATAAACACTTTTGAATTATCCCTAAAAACTAACATGAGAATCTCCAATTGCATAAGTGAACCTTGCATTATGCAATCCTTGAGCTCTACTTAAAATTTTGGTCATCATGATGTATAAATAAGGTCAAAATTGCACATGTTTCTTATCCTTCAATTTTTTTTAACAATACCTATTAGTTTATGATTAGTCAAGGGAGAACTCAATGGATAATGAATACAACCTTAGTTCCAAACAATTTGATTTTTTGAGAACTCAAGACTCCAAAGACCTTACATACAAACTCATGATTGACAATTCCATAAGCATTGGCCATACCCAACTTGATTATTTTTTCCTTTATGTTCAATTTTTCTCAAGTGCGGTGCTTCCCAGATTAAAATTTTATTCCCAAAAATCGACCTATTAGATAATAAAAAAATTAGTCCTCCAAAACAATCTTGTGAAGGGGTTCAATTCTAGTAGAAATGAACTTAGAACCAAATTTATTATAGTTGCATAAAGATGTAGGAAATAATCCAACAAAGTATGAAAGGCTTAAATCATTAGGAATGAACCTAACAAAGGCAAAGTTAGACCCCTCCAACCTTGTTTGAAGTTATTGTCTCTTCCACCTATTTTTAACAAGCTCTTCTCGCATGATTATCTAATATGTTATACATAATATAATTGGGAAGCCATCTAGACTAGACTTGGGGATTTGCTCAAGTTTATTTTGAATATGACCTCCTCAACCTAAATGGAATTTTATTTTAATTTGGTGAAATTGCTTATGGGGTGTGTAGATCACATCAAGATCCTTAATTCTATAAACCTAAAGCTCTTTTAAAGATTAAAATGATTCAGTATGAGGTAATCTATGCAATCATCATAATGACTTATAGCTACATTCTAATTCACCTAGTTTGTGCTCATGTTTGAATTCAACAGCAATAAATTTCAAGAAAAAATCTTGTGCAAAAAAATATGGTAAAATTTCTCATAAGTTCAATAAAGAGAAATAAGTTATGTTCTAACATCCTAAAATATATCTTCATATTGACTTATAGCTACAATATAATTCAACTATTTTATGTTCATGTGTTAATTCCACAACAATTAATTTCGAAAAAAAATTGCCTATGGTAAAATTCACCACAAATTCAACAAAGAGAATTAAGCAATTTATGTTCATATATATAAAATTTCACCTAGTTCATGCTCATGTTTGACTTCGATGACTTGGATAACAATAAATTTCAGAAGAATTTTCCCTATGGAAAAAAAAGATAAAATTTGTCCAAACTTCAACAAAGAGAATTAATGTATTTATGTTCTAACATCATATATATATATATAAAAGAAAACCTCCAAGTACTTACTCCAGTTAAGAATTAATGAGTTGTAAATATTCATGGATTTCGAGCTTGTGATCAAATATTTGAATGAAGATTTCCAACTACAACATTGATTCATCTTTGCTCACGAGGGTTAGAGCATTTGGTAATGAGTAATTGAGATTGGAAGTTGTGAGTGGAAGGTTTCGTGTTCAAATCCCGCGTAGGCACTTACTTACAAAATTACATTGATTTATCTCATCTTCTTACCTAAATTATAGTGCATAAGTAGGTTTACCTTCTTTAAATGCAATCATATCTTTCATGAGTTTAATGGTTTGGCAAACAAGTTGTCCAAAAAGCTAGTGGATGGTCAACATGTTCTTTACCTAACTAAGATTAAAGATGAGATTACCTTTACTCAACCTCAAATATTGTTGTTTGTCTAAACATTTTTTGGAGGATATGAAAAAGTGACATTAACATATTCATATCATCTCGGAATTCATAAATTTATGGTTTTTTTACTCTATGTGAACGGGTTATTTTGTTATCTACCCTCAATTTTTGGATTTTAGAGTTGGATGAATATGCATTATAATGTATAAGATGTTTTTATAGATCACAATCTTATGAACTAATCCTAATTTGGATCTTTTGGTAAAGTAGTACATTCAACATTTAAGATATTTTGTCTTTGAATACTTATAAAATGTTATAACATCATTTATTCTTGAAATAAAGATATTGGTTTCTTGGAATATGCGAGAGATTAACAAACTAAAGAAAAGGAAAATGTTTTATTTTTATAAAGATTTACCTAACCATTAAATTTGTCATTTCTTGATATTCCATAAATTTGGATTTATTTATTTTTTGAAATGTTGAATGTGCCACATAAGGGTACTATCATTAACATTTATCCAATTTCTTGCTATATCTTGGAAGAATAGAGAATGATTGAAGCTTCCTTCCTCATTCATACCATTATAAATTGAATCAACGCAGTGGTGATTAATTCTCATATCCATATTTGTTATTTAGTTAGCTTTAGTAAATATCATGTCACAACAATGAAAGATAAGTCTTATTGATGTAGTTGACATTAAAATCTTATATACTTATTGGAAAGTTTGTTTTAACTAGGGATGTGAACCTAAAAGTGTTGTTGTACAAAATCGTACAAGTTCCCTCAAAGTCAACCACTCCCCAAAGGACTTCATCAACCATTGCACCAGCCCTTTCACAATAATCAATGGGTTTTATGTACTTATTGGAAAGTTTGTTTTAATTAGGGATGTGAACCTAAAAGTTTTGTTGTACAAAATCGTACAAGTTCCCTCAAAGTCAACCACTCCCCAAAGGACGTCATCAACCATTGCATCAACCCTTTCACAATAATCAATGGGTTTGATTGCAAGCTAGAATCTCGATTATCCCCTTGCTCTTAGTCACGCTCTTAGTCATTGGGACCAATGGGCCTTGACAACATCTCCATATATCGCTCTCGCTTGATACAAAGATTTATAGTTTCGAACACTTGTTATATAATGCACTTATACCACGGAGTAAGCTATCGACGCGATGATTTTGCTCGGCGGCAATCGTCGTGTCGGCACTCTGACCACCTGCGACCCCGTCCTCTTCATTGCCGGCCCCCCCATTGCTTCCTCCCCGTTACACCCTCTGTCGTTAGACTCCTCCCCTCGCCATCTCCATATCTCTGTCGCCATTTTCTCCATCCCAGAGGTCCCACCCCATGCCATTACATCGCCACCTAATCCCTCCCGCCACTGCACGATCATTCAAACTCCACCTCTTGCACCTGCAATGATCCCCCTCTTCGTGAACCCACCCCCTGCACCTGCCCCTGCCCTACACTTGCAATGATCCCATTACCTCTCTGCCATTGGCGAGTATGATTGTTGGCTAGCCTTCAGGAAACCAAACCAGTCTTTAAAATCCTATAGCAGTCAGCATTCGTTCCCTTTCAGGAGTGCAGGCCACAGTCGTTCCATTTCAGGAGTGCAGGCAGCAGTCGTTCCCTTTCAGGAGTGCAAGTTCCCTTCGAGCAATCATCGCAGGTAAACTCATGCAACATTTTGAGTTACTCTTCCTTCTATGTGGTGGATGCCATGGAATATTTTTCTTAGGTTGTTTTCTTTTTGCAGGTAGCTTGACGAGGGACTCCTGCTTTCAGCCTTATCAGTCAGCAGTCGTTCCCTTTCAAGAGTGCAAGTTCCCTTCGAGCAGTCGTCGCAGGTAGACTCATGCAACATTTTGAGTTACTCTTCCTTCTGTATGGCGGATGCCATGGAATATTTTTCTCAGGTTGTTTTCTTTTTGCAGGTAGCTTGATGGGGGACTCCTTCTTTTAGCCTTATCATGGTGGATACCCGTTAGTAGCCGCTTCCTTCTTCAACATGGTAAGCATTATGTCGCTTCCTTCTTCAACCAAGTGTTAGTCTGCATAAAATCTTAGAGAGTATAAAACTAGTGTGTGGCATAACGAATCTTGCAATTCCCCAACATGACCTATCCTTCTTTAGATCTTCTCCAGCAAGACTCTAACAGTCAGTACTCATCGTTGAGGAACTCTCTACACATATCCATACTAAGGTCTCTCCAACACTGGGCCAGAGTATAAATCCCATCCTTGCTAAGTGTACTGTAACCCACATTACTAAACACAACATCATTTATAAGGTTGGTCAAAGAGGGCCAATCGACCAATCCAAAACCCTTCCCATTTTTGGATAAACCCTAGCCGTTATGCAAGTCCTCCCACCTTCTCCAAAGCTCTCCACGATTGAATGATCAACCTGCAATTCCCATTGCCACTGTTAATGTTATCAACCAAATTTTGCACAACACTAGACCTATCTTATGCAGATAATTCTATCTTACCAGGACTCGGAGTGAAAGGCAATTCTCTTTGAAGGAGTCCACATTCTTCACAAAACTTCCATATGTTGTCCTATCAACATCGCTTTGTAATGAAGATCGATATGCTAAAGTTAATCAACTTTGTTCATTTGTTAAGTTAACCTTTCCTTATTAAAAGCCTGTAAAACAAAACGCATATCAAAATCAAAAAGCACTTGGTATATGATTCTATAAAAGCTAAATCTTTCTATTTCTGTCAATTTGGTCTGTAGGGCACGTGTTAAGTTGAATTTTCCAATTTGATTGTTTGGTATGATAAAACATAAAGTATTAGGTATATGATTCTCTAAAAGATAAATCCTTATATTTCAGTCAATTTATTATGTAGGGTACATGTTAAGTTGAAATTTCCAATTTGATTGATTGGTATGATATCAGAAAGCACTAGGTATATGATTCTACAAAAGATAAATCTTTCTATTTCAGTAAATTTGGTCTGTAGGGTATTTTCAGTAAATTTGGTCTGTAGGGTATGTGTTAGGTTAAAATTTCCAATTTGATTGATTTGTATGATATCTTTTAAATCTCTTAAAAAAACACAAGAATATGGATGTTGTGTGAATTAGAACTTAAATCTATTAAGATGTCCTCAATCCCAAAAATAATAATCAATCTGTCATACACAAGAATTTTATATCTATCAAAATTTAAACTTAGTGCATTTGTCTAACAACATCTTATTCTAGTCAAGATTTATAGTAGAAGATTTGACATGGAAAAGAGTTTTGCTGCTGAACTAGGTAAGCATTGAGTCCATGTAGGGTTGTTTGGTAAGCGATTTCTCAAATGATAAAACTGTTTGGTACATAAGTTAGCAGAGTATGGGGATCCTTAGTTGCTCTGTATATTATGAGATAAGTAGTTTTTTCAGCCAGGTAGCAGTAACCCATTTACCGTAGAACTTGTATGGTTTACCATATAACTTGTATGGTTTCATCTGAAAGCCTTGGACATTGTCTGCAAAATCTCAATTCATACAATGGGGCAAAGAATTGATCACAGATTTTAGTGTAGTGGTGCATTCACTTATGCTCCCACAGAACTTGACAATATAAATTAATGGGAGGCAAATATAGGCTCCAAACCCATCCTATCCCGGGGAATGTGTTGGAGGCACACAGAATGTTTAGAATACAAAAAAAAAATCTAAAATTATGTTGCATATTTGATGTATGATATTTATATATCCCAATTGCATCTGCCAGTGTGTGAGATAATATAGCTTCTCAGTTTCAAATTTTTGCATCCTTTATAATAGTGTGTATGAGAGGCATCCAGGCCTTTTTCAACTGTGTGGATCTTGTATCCCCTTACAATCTGCTGGTTAAATTCACTTTGTACATGTATGGCACCTTGAGGTTGGTGGTAGGATATGATATTGCATTTTAGGATTTGAATGTTATGCCCTCTTCATACCATTCACCAATTATCTCATAGTAGTTCTTTGTACAAGTAAACTATCGTACCCACTCATTAGTCACAAGCACCTCTACTCTGGAAAACTTAGAAGATATATGCAAGTCATTGGGCATGAACAATTCTATACATCTTCCTTGCTCATTGTGTATATTCTTCACATCGACATTGGTATGTTTTATGAGCCATTGAACCATTTCAACACAGGAACGAAGCCCTGAACTTGCAACAACATTTTTAATAGATGACCTTTGAAAATTCTTTATCCTCTTGCTAAGTTTTATTTGGCTCGGATGAAGATGAAAGTCCTACTCCGTCCTTGATAATAAAAAAAGAATTCCCCGCACTGATGGGAATTTTCTATACCAGTGTGATGTGAGGTGTTCGTGTAAACTGACATCTTTGTCTCTTTTGGTTAAGTTTCCATCTTAGCAATTATTGGCCCTTTTCCCTTCGGATTCTTCTTTATTTGTTTCTTGGGAGCCATTTATAAGAGTCTGCAGTGCATCCATTGTGAACAACACAACACATTACCAATGTTAGGCAAATAACTAAAAAAAGTTTATATGAAATAAAAAATGTTTCATTCTTTATGAGTTGGGTATAGACTTGGAAAAATAGGCATTTAAACTAAACTGAAACTCACCTATATTTGAGCAGCATCTTCTTTATAAAGAGTGATGGATGCATGGCATATCGAGGCCAGTGACTTAACATAAGCAAACCTTTCAGAACAGTGAAATAAATGTTAGGAGTGGGGTTAAACTTTGAATGAAAACAATCTTCAAAAGTTTGGTGTCTTCCTAGGTTGCTAGGTAATGCGTTAAAAATGAATGGAACAAGTAGGTAGGTTCTATCTAACAAAATATGATGGAAATCCAGGGCCTTTCAAATGATAAGCTTTCCAACAAGGGCTAGCACATCACAACTATGCATTCAAAATACCACTGCTAGAACACAAGCCAAAAGTGATATTTACTAAGGGCTTAAAAAAGGGTCGCATTCAAATGTCATAATACAAAGGTTGGGATCTATGGCGGTCAGATCAGTAATAACAACAATCTTCTTTGGGTTTACCTTTATTCCTTTCGCTGATACAACGTGGCCCAGGAATTATATTTCTTCCTTTCCAAAAATTCATTGTTATTTGTTTGCATAAAACTAATTATCTTATACTAGTTTAAACACTGTCTCTATGTGCTTGAGATGCAAGCTCCAATTTTAGCTGTAGACTAATATCTAATCAACGAACAAAAGTACAAACTTCCACAGGTATGGACAGAATAAGTAATTCATCACTGCCTAGAAAGTAGTTGGGCCGTTGGATATTCCAAAAGGCATTACACAAAATTCATATAGGTCTTCATGGGTACAGAAGGCTATTTTGGGAATGTTCTCTTCTCGTATCCTTATTTGGTAATAGACTGATTTCAAACCAAACTTGGATAAATACTTAGCACCATGAAGTTCATCCACAAATGGAATGGGAAACTTATATTTAAAAGTAATTTTATTTAATGCTTGATAGTAAATACAGATTCTCTAGGAACCATCCTTTTTACTTATGAGTATGACTGGTGTTGAATCCATATTCCAGAGATAAGGCCATTTTATTGAGTGAGAATTGACAAGGTAGGGCCAGCCTCTAAAGGTCCATATTCCAGCGTCACAAGGATAAGTTTACAGAGGATAACCTACCATATGATAAGGCTAGGTTCTTAGAGGATAATCTACCACACTATAGGCCACCCTTATGCTGGATAATTTACAATATGATAAAGCCACGTTCTAAGAGGAAAATTTACCATATGATAAGGATGGAGGGAAAGGCCACCTTTTAACTCGTAAAGTTACCCTATGGATAGGCCACCCTTCCACTAGTAAAATTACCATCTCTTGGAAAGTACGCTAGACCTTCTTACCTCTTCGGAGCTATTCTCTTCCTTATTTTCCCCATACCTCCCTCCTAATATTAATAAAGTAAAGTGTTTTTTTTATAAAAGTCATATCCTAGCTGGTTGTTTGGGCATCCATTATCTCCTAGCAGCAGTTTGAAGCCCGTCTTGTTTGCTCACCAGTTTGGTTGAGTAAGTAACTCCCTTCCTAATTAAATTAATGAACTTCTATTATGCTTTTTCTCGGATGAAAGTTCTCCTTGCCCCCACGGTCAGATGAAAGTAATAAAGCATCTTGCGGGTCCCCGAGCAAATTCTGCATGGAGTGTTGCCTGCTCCCACAAATGGTAGGTAACAACACTGGATTGTTCAGTTAAGATTGTCTCCTCCGGCTATAGTTGGAGAATTCCCCTCCTTAGAGTTCAACTAATCTACTATGGGTGTTGCACCTGAACTGAATACATGATGGGTGAGATGGGTTAGTCATCCATTTTATAGAGAAGAGTTAGAGTTGTGATTCTTTTGGTCGACTGCTGAGCCTGGTAAACGTTATTAAAAAAATTCATTCATTCAATCACTAAGTACTTATTCTCGGGTTGTCTGCACTTATTAAAAGTAAAACCAAAAGATTGACAGCAAAGCGAGTGGTGAATGATTCAAATTGTATGCCCAACAATAAGTAAAACCAACATAGCCCGCACGGGTGTGGCTCATTGGCGGTTTCGTTGTTATGAAGTCACTTGTTGTAAATTGGAGGTCTTGAGATCAATCCCACCCAGGTTTACCCGTGTCCCATGTCTTGCGACAGGTGTGGAGCACCTAGGGTTATAGTGGTAGCGGGAATGGATCCCTGGACCCCGTGTCACGCGAGTACCAGCCCGGCCCCAGTTGCCGATTCCCCTAGTCAAAAAAAAAAAGTAAAACCAACATATTGACAACAAAGCAAGTGGTGAATGATTCAAAGTGTATGCCCAACAATGGTGGGCACTCACCTGTAGCAGATGGAAGGTACACAATTTATTGCAGAAAACATGAATTTTCATGTGTGGTACATAATTTATTGCAGAAAACACAAATTTTCATGTGTGGTACACAATTTATTGCAGAAAACACAAGCTTTCATGTGCGGTATCGACGATAGGTATCAAAATTTAAACTTATGGCACATGCAAGTGGTTCCCACATCATGGCTTATTTGTTGGCCTCAATCTTACAATTAATAATTATAGGATAGGGTAAGCACTTACTTGTTTCCCCTAGATAATGTATACAAATTATGTCAAAGAAAGTGAGGTATTAAGAATGTCTCTGACATGGGCAATAAAATCGTGTTATAATTCGCACAACATCCATATTCCCCTGAATGTTGAAGGGGGAATCTGAAGATAAACTACTAGGTCAAGATCCTTTTTGTTGACCATTTCCATGTAAATGGAAGGCAGGATCATGGGCACTTTCATGGCTTCTATCAGACTAAGCTAACAACTACAGGTTAGGCAAGCACTTGCCTCTTCCAATGGGATTGAGTCTATAAACAATATTAAAGAAAATTAGGTATTAGGAAGGTCACTGGCATTGACAACTATAACCCTGTTATTCTCAGAACATGGGTACTGATCTTAGTGACAAAATATTGGCTTGAGTAAGACCCTATAAGGTACCCTAGGGCACCTAGTTGTCTCTTGGAAATCTTGTTCTGGGACCAAGTAGGTTGATGCATGTAGGGTTCCTAGTTTGGTGTGTCCATTCTCTGTCCCAACTGGAACTCTACCCCGGCTAGAACTCCACCCCGCTTGGAACTCCGCCCCGGATGGAACTCCGCCATGCCTGGAACTCCGCCACGCCTGGAACTCTGCCCAATTGGATTTCTTTGTCTTGTAGAACCCATCTACTAGGTATTATACATAATAACATTGGGAGCTTGTTGTTTCCTCATCATTTGGATGAAAAGCTTGACCTCAACCTTGATGTTTTCATTCCTACAAATCCCTTTGATGTGACTATTGAAGCTTATGATGCCTGGAATATAGCCATGTGCTTACATTCCTTCAAATAGTTTGAATGCAGTGGGATTAAAAGTATACAAAGAGTGTTGGGCGCTTTAGATCATCTTCTTACATATGGAAAGGGTTGTTTTCGTCAAACCATAGATGATAGGTCAATGGTGGTGTTAAGCTTGCTAGAGGGAGCTGTGATTTTTTCCTGGCTGGAACTTTGCCCCGGCTGAAAATGTCCTAATGCCAACCATATCCCACTCAAAGGCCAAAGGTTTTCTCTGGAGGGATTATGTGGTTTCCTTAGACAAATCTCTATTGTGCAAAACCTTCTAATTCCATCTATATCCCATTCAAAGGTCAGTGATCCAATCTACAGCATGTGTGTTGATTCAAGGCCTTCATCGTGGCCCATTAGCCCAAGAAGCTTCATTTGGCATATAAGTCCCTTGATTTCCTCCCTCAACCTTGATCAAGGGATCGAGACCCATTCTTGGTGCACAAATACTCATTACGGTACCTTGTCATGACCTTTGAGCCATAAGAACTCTGCCCTGCCTGGAACTCTTCCCCGGCTAGAACTATGCCTCGGCTGGAACTTTGCCACGCATGGAACTCTACCCCTCCTGGAACTGTGCCTTGGCTGAAACTTTGCCTCGGCTAGAACTTTGCCCCACCTGAAACTATGCTCGCCTGGAACTCTGCCCCGACTAGAACTCTGCCTGGGCTGGAACTCTACCCTGACTGGAACTTTTCCCTGCTTAAAACCATGGCCGCCTGGAACTCTGCCCCGATTAGAACTCAGCCCCGCATGGAACTCTGCCTCGTCTGGAAATCTGCCCTACATGGATCTTTGCCCCGGCTGGAACACTTCCTTGGTTGGAACTATGCCCTGGATGGAACTCTGCCTCGACTGTAACTCTGCCCCAGCTAGAACTTTGCCTTGACTGGGACTCTGCCCCGGCTAGAACTATGCCTTGCATGGAACTTTACCCCAGCTAGAACTCTGCCCCGACTGCAACTATTTGTCTTACAGAACCCATATACTAGGTATTATACGTAGGAAGATTAGGAGCTTGTTGTTTGCTCATCATTTGGATGAAAAGCTTGACCTCAACCTCAATGGTGGTATTTTTTCACCAGCTGGAACTTTGCAAACACATGTATTTGATGGCATAATGGAAATGCTTGAGTTTCTATTTTGTAAATTTCTTCTTGGTTTCTGGTGGTTTGAAACCTCGTTCATGGCCCATTAACCCTAGAAGCTTCAATGAAATCCTATAGCCCTTGATTTCCTTCCCTAGCATTGTCAAATCCCTGAAACCTATCATTGGCATATAAAATGACCTAATGGTGCACAAATACTCATTACGATACCTTGTCTTAACCTTTGAGCCCTAAGAACTCTGCCCTGCATGGATCTTTGCCCCGTCAAGAATTCTGCCCCATCTAAAACTTTGCCCCTGCTAGAACTCTGCCCCAGCTGGAACTCTACCTTGGCTAGAACTCTGCCATGGCTAGAACTATGCCTTACATGGAACTTTACCCCTGCTGGAAATCTGCCCTGATTGCAACTATTTGTCTTGCAGAACCCATCTACTAGGTATTATACGTAGGAAGATTAGGAGCTTGTTGTTTGCTCATTATTTGGATGAAAAGCTTGACCTCAACCTCAATGGTGGTATTTTTGCCCCGGCTGGAACTTTGAAAAGACATGTATTTGATGGCATAATGGAAATGGTTGAGTTTCTATTTTGTAAACTTCTTCTTGGTTTCTAGTTGATCTATTTGGTTCGTTGATCTGTATCTTGTTTCGCTTATATGGTGGTTTGAAACCTCGTTCATGGCCCATTAACCCTAGAAGCTTCAATGAAATCCTATAGCCCTTGATTTCCTTCCCTAGCATTGTCAAAGCCCTGAAACCTATCATTGGCATATAAAATGTCCTAATAGTGCACAAATACTCGTTATGATACCTTGTCTTGACCTCGGCTGGATCATTGTCACGCATGGAACTCTGCTCTGCCTGGAACTCTGCCCCATCTAGAACTCTGCCCTGCATGGATCTTTGCCCCGGCTGGAACTTTGCCCCAGCTGGAAATCTGCCCCAGCTGGAACTCTGGCCCGGCTGGAACTCTGCCTCGACTGAAACTCTGCCCCGGCTGGAACTTTGCCTCGGCTGGAACTCTACCCCGGTTGGAATTCTACCCCAGCTAGAACTATGCCTTGCATGGAACTTTACCCCGGTTAGAACTCTACCCCGACTACAACTATTTGTCTTGCAGAACCCATCTACTAGGTATTATATGTAGGAATATTCGGAGCTTGCATTTGGATGAAAAGCTTGACCTCAACCTCAATGGTGGTATTTTTTCCCCAGCTGGAACTTTGCAAAGACATGTATTTGATGGCATAATGGAAATGCTTGAGTTTCTATTTTGTAAATTTCTGCTTGGTTTCTGGTTGATCTATTTGGTTCATTGATCTGTATCTTGTTTCGCTTATATGGTGGTTTGAAACCTCGTTCATGGCCCATTAACCCTAGAAGCTTCATTGAAAGCCTATAACCCTTGATTTCCTTCCCTAGCATTATCAAAGCCCTGAAACCTATCATTGGTGTATAAAATGTCCTAATGGTGCACAAATACTCGTTACGATACCTTTTCTTAACCTCTGAGCCCTAAGAACTCTGCCCCGCCTGGAACTCTGCCCCGACTGGAACTCTGCCTCGGCTGGATCATTGTCACGCATGGAACTCTGCCCTACCTGGAACTCTGCCATGCATGGATCTTTGCCCCGGCTGGAACTCTGCCTCGGCTGGAACTCTGCCGCGGCTGGAACTCTACCTTGCATGGAACTTTACCCCGGCTGGAACTCTACCCTAACTGCAACTATTTGTCCTGCAGAACCCATCTACTAGGTATTATACGTAGGAATATTAGGAGCTTGTTGTTTGCTCATCATTTGGATGAAAAGCTTGACCTCAACCTCAATGGTGGTATTTTTTACCTGGCTGGAACTTCGCAATGACATGTATTTGATGGCATAATCAAAATGCTTGAGTTTCTATTTTGTAAATTTCTTCTTGGTTTTTGGTTGATCTATTTGGTTCGTTGATCTGTATCTTGTTTCACTTATATGGTGGTTTGAAACCTCGTTCATGGCCCATTAACCCTAGAAGCTTCAATGAAATCCTATAGCCCTTGATTTCCTTCCCTAGCATTGTCAAAGCCCTGAAACCTATCATTGGTGTATAAAATGTCCTAATGGTGCACAAATACTCGTTACGATACCTTTTCTTGAACTTTGAGCCCTAAGAACTCTGTCTTGCATGGAACTCTGCCCCGGTTGGAACTCTGCCTCGGTTGGATCATTGTTGCACATGGAACTCTGCCCCGTCTGGAACTCTTCCCTCCATGGATCTTTGCCCCAGCTGGAACTCTGCCCTGGCTGGAACTCTGCCTCAGCTGGAACTCTGCCGCGGCTGGAACTCTGCCCCAGCTGGAACTTTGCCTCAGCTAGAACTCTGCCCCGGTTGGAACTCTTCCCCGACTGGAACTATGCCTTGCATGGAACTTTACCCCGGCTGGAACTATGCCCCGACTGCAACTATGACCGATAATCAAAGGATGTCCTCTAATGCCGCCTATATCCCATTCAAAGGTAAATGGTCCCATATAGAGGATGTGTGATGATTCAAGGCCTTCATCGTGGCCCATGAGCCCAGGAAGCTTCATTTGGCATATAAGTCCCTTGATTTCCTCCCTCAGCCTTAATCAAGACCTCCAGATCCATTCTTGGTGCACAAATCCTCGTAACGGTACCTTGTCATGACCTTTGAGCACTAAGAACTATGCCCCGGCTAGAACTCTGCCTCGGCTGGAACTCTGCCTGCCTGGAACTTTGCCCCGCCTAGAACTTTGCCCCCCTGGAACTCTGCCCCGCCTGGATTTCTTTGTCTTGCAGAAACCATCTACTAGGTATTATTAGTAAGAAGATTAGGAGCTTGTTGTTTGCTCGAAAGCCTATAGCCCTTGATTTCCTCCCCTAGCATGGTCAAATCCCTGAAACCTATCACATGTGTATAAAATGTCCCAATGGAAACCACATCCCACTCAAAGGCCAAAGGTTTTCTCTAGAGGGATTATGTGGTGTTTTAAGTCCTTTTCCAATGATTATGTGGTGTTTTGGAATTTCCTAGAATAATATTTTATGTGCATGGTAAATTGAACATCTATATTGTACTGTTTATTTGTGATTTCAGAAATGGATGGTCTTGCATAACATTTGTTACTAAGAGTATAAACGTTGTTATTTTTCAAGATTTTGTTTGCCTGGAGGCTTGTGAAACCAAAGTTGGCCTTCTGATACTATGGCCATAATACAGGTTCGTGTTATATCTAAACAATTGAATATCCTATTATGTATTGAGCTACATGAACTAAATATGTTATTGGCTGACCATCTCAGGAATACTTGACTTATAAAGTCATCAAGGAAAGTAATGGCCGCAACTTCTTTTACTATTTGGGAGTTGAGTGCAATGGTTTGCGACGCAGCAAGTGTCGTGCATTTAATAAACATTGTGAGAAAGTACATGGGTGGGAACCCATAACATTGCATGTCGGTGCCCCACGGGGCCATAACTACAAGTTTCGGTCTGCATCAAGAATGGAAAAGAACGCAAACGAAAAAATTACGACATTGAATATCAGTTTAAGAAGAATAGGAAGGCTATGGAGACTGCTTCCATTCGTAGAGAGGTCCAAAGAGAGGTATGATTCTTGTATTGATGTTTTATTTCCAGACATATTAAAAAAAGGACGATGGCTTAGCTTATTATTCTTGTTTTTCTTGTAATAGGGGGTGAAAGGTGCAGATGAGTTGAGCGAAGATGCAGTGGCACGTGTCAAAAGAATCGTTACTGAATACGATGCACAAGCCAGTGAAAAAAAATCTGCACTAACAAATATTGTTCGTAAGAATGTTATCAAAGATAAAGATTGGGAGGCCCTAAGAAAAATCTTCAATGGGTCACCGCCGGTAGGAATTTTCAATTCCTATTCAAATTCCTATTCAATTCTAGTCTTGCACGGCATTTGGAGAACTAACATATATTGAATATCCTATCATTGCAACGGAGATATTTAGATAGCTCTTCTGATTTTCCCAAGGATGATTACATGTTTGTTGACGATACAGTCAGCGTACGTTTCGTAAACCCCTCCATGTTTTGATACATATTGAAAATGCCTGAATTAATATCCATCTTATTGACAATATTTCCTCTTTTCTGCAGGGAAATAATATATCTATGGGTCAATCGTCTACATATGATTTGAATCAAACCCCTGATATTTCTGAAGATGATGAATTTTCTTTGTGTGACATGACAACTGGAGGTGTCAGTCAGGAAAGCATTCAACAACGTGAGAAGACATATGAAAGTGTTCCTTTCAGCCCACTATCATTTGACAAGACTCCAATTGATTTAAATGTTGCATTTGAATTTTCACAAAGTCTTGAGGACAATATCATGTCCGTTGAAGAGACACTTGGTGTAAGTTTTATAAGTTGCTCCTTGTATTGTAATTTTTTCCAATTGCTATTCAAATTAATGTTTGTTTTGTTGCATATAATAGCAATGTTGCAAGGTATTTAAAAAAACTTACTTTTTTAAAACATTCTTTCGTTGCAACAGAGAAATGTATGCAACTCTTCACAAATTCCTGAGGACAATATCATGTCTGTTGAAGAGACACTCATTGTAAGTTTTATAAGTGCTCCTTGTATTGTTACACATTGCAAATACTTTATTGAAACCCCATTTTATTGACATTGTTTCCTTATAATGGCAGAGAAATATTGTATATGTTGGTGACCCATCTTCATCAAATATGAATGAATGCATTGAACAAGGAGAAGGAACGAGTCAAACCCCTGATGTTGGTGAAGATGTGGATGTTATTCAGTGTTCATTTGATAAATTTTCTAGGCCTATATTTGATAGGACACCGGGTAGTGTTCCTTCAGGCCCAACAATATTTGACAGGACACTTGATAGTGTTCCTTTAGGCAGGCCAATCTTTCACAGGACACCCGCTACTGTTCCTTTAGGCTCACCAATATTTGACAGGACACCCAATTGTGTTCATTTAGGCCCGCCAATGTCCAAAAATGTCCAAAATACTCCAAAAGAAAAATGTTCAAAATGTGCTAAATGAAGAAGGTGACAGAGATGGAGAGGACAATACTGATGTAAATCATGGAAAGGTCCAGAATGCAAATACACAACGTAGGGGTTGCAAACGGACCTTTCTCACCCCAAATAAAACAAAGGATAAGAAATCGAAATACCATCACCCTTCATTCTATTCACAGTCTATCGCCAAAACAAAGAGGCCACGCACATGCACTATGAAGAGAAATAGGTGTGAAGTGTTATTTTGTTTGTACTTTGTGTTTCTTTTTTCAAATGAAAGTACGTTGTTTTGTATATTGTTTAATTTTTCACATTTACAAATATTGTTTTTTGTTTTCTTTTAACAGGTAGCTTTCCAATCCAAGGCGAGGTTGACTGGTTCTATCCAAATTTCTGTTCTTGGAATTTTGTTGCAATATGAGAATTTTGTTGCATGCTAATACTTGTCATTAGTCAATAATTTGTGCATCTAAGCTTCCATGTACCTTTAAAGAGCTTCAAACAACATCACTTTTAATCATGGGCATGAAAGATGCAATTTTGGGCACTTTTGGGTAATTCAAAAACTTTGGGCACTTAATGGAATGGTTTCTTGTCTATATATGGTATAGGAGTTTTTGCTGATAGCCTGATACTAGATGCCAAGAATGTATCTATCAGTGCATACTCAGGCCTCGCACTCAGACCTTATTTCAACATTGTTTGCATTAAGAATGTATCTATCTTGTACATATTCGATATTATGTAAATGAAAGGCCTATCCTTATTATTGTTCTCTGTAAAATACTTAAAACATTATTCAACGACACAAAGTGATTTCAAATACAAGTTTTTTTCTAAGATCAGTTCATCTTTTACCATGTGTGTACAAGTCTTCTGTACAGTTTATCATTTAATTCTATGTATCAACCTTACCTCTTTGAAGGTGATCAACTGTTTCTTATGATACTGATGATCAGCATTTCAGTTTTGTTATTATTTGTTATATCTACTAAGGTTAATGCAACTAAGACCTGCAAACTGCTATAAATTGTAAGTTGTTCATATGGTCCATTAAGGTTAATGCAACTAAGACCTAGAAACTGCGCATAACTTGTCTTGAACCATAAGCTGCCTTTAAACTTCCTGCAAATTGCCTGAGTCTCTGTAAGTTTCAACCTAGTTTTATTATTAAATTTTATGTATCAATTTTAGTATAAAAGTAATCTGGAAAAGCATACCCTTTCTGTACTCTTTATACTGACTTGACAGACATAGTCAGTGTCATTCTCCTACAATACAGATTGCATAATGTATGATGAAATGTAGATTTTCCAGTTCACCGAATGAAGAGTATGATGAAAATCTCTGACATGTAAAGGTTGGACATAATTAAAGTAATTCTCGTTGTAATAAACCTTTCAGATTCAACTACAGTGTTCTTTTTGGAATGTGTTTTATCCTAAACAGTTACGCTTATGTAATCAGCCTTAGACAACACGATATATATAACTTTGATTTTCCTATGAATATAAAGTTATTGGTTTGATTTTTTGTTGAATACAAAGTTATTGGTTTCTCTGCTTCCTAATTAAACTTCTTGCTCATTTATATAGGTGATAGAAAGCATAGTCACAAAATGGTGCAAAAGTGGACAATGTACATTGAGGTGTCTTGTCAACCTAACCCAGGCCAAGCAGTTATATATTATCTCCTTCACAACCAAGCAACACACCATGTGCTCCAAAATAGGAGAGAAGCATCTGGAAGGACTACAAACAACGAAGCGTACTATATATCGTTGGTTGAAGGGCTAAAGGCTGCGAAAGAATATGGTGCAAAAAATATTGCAGTGGTCACAAACTCATTGTTAATATGTAACCAGATGAATGGGGAATACAAAGTCCGGAAAGACCATTTGAAACTTCCTCATAGAGAAGCAAAAAATGTTGCTAATCAGTTCCATACTTTTACCATCGATTACCAGGCTGAGGTCAAGAAGATGTGTACAGATATAGTTTCAAGAGCATGGGCAGTTGCAACTTCTGATGTCCAAGATGTCTTCCCATTAAAGACCCTTCCAAAAGGAGTCATTCTTGAAAATCAATATATATTTCCATGGCGTGGATGTTTTCTTCTTATTCTTGTTGTACCGCCTATTATGGCATGGCTGTATCACAACTCTTATTAAGTGTACAGTGATTTTATATAATTATGGTGGAATGTACTTTCGTGTCCAAAATGGTTATGATATTGCATATGTTTTTCTAAATATGGTATCTCTTGAATCTCTTTGCCGGTTTTTTAATTAATTCTTTCCAGATGTGTACAGTGTTCCTGGTGACATGACCTGCTGCCTAAGGGTAAACAAATATTCATGAAAAAAGAAAAAAATTTGGCATGACATGCAACCATGAAGTCACCCTAACGTCTACAGAAACTTTCAATCTGCCAAATGATCATTGTTATTCTAATGAGCTCTTAAAAAAATCACAATACAAATGTCATTGTTAGTGCAATCTATCTTATCAATTTATCATTTGTTCAATTTATATGTGAAGTATGGCTTACCTATCAATGGGAAAGAAAATTGGGTAGGAAATCATCTCTAGCTTTTTAACTAGCCGAATGGAATAGGTAGGAAAGGACCACGAAAGATTAATTAATGTAATGGACAAAAAACTAACCTTATTGAAGCTTTTTATGTTATTGATAAAACTTTTAATGAGTAATTTCTAAAACACTAAAAAATATGGCAAAATAAGATTTGTTTTGTTGGTTTGCAACGACCTCAGCAGAGGTAAGGTCCAGTGTAATTTTTGCAGCAAATTTACAAGTGGAAGAACTAACCAAGCCATTACCTTATTCTTTAAAACACCCAATTCCCAAATATGTTTACCCATAATGTCACAGCAATATGCAGTCCAATGCTAGTAAAGCCAAAAAAGAGACGGATGGCCAAGATAGGGGCTAGGTTCACAATTAACCCTATTGTCAATGTTATTGTTTCACCTTCCTCACAACTACATTTGCCTTAAATTCTCTTACCTATTTTTAATACCACTTTTTGTTTTTTCTCCCATAGTCATCCCAGTTGTCATCCTTGGTTGGAAGTACCAAATGATGCAAAACAATAGATTAGCAAGTCTCACCAACTGTGAGGAACCTCAACAAGTTATTTCCAACCTAATGTCTAGTTAATGTTGAGTTAGTTCCAACATTTTCAAGCTCCATTGTTTGTTGAGATACCATTATGAATTATTACATTCTTTAATATGTCGATTTATTGTTAATTTTGCCATGTCGTTGTTCAGCTAGCTACTCATTTTTGGTTTCTCAAGTTGTTGCCAAATCTGAATCATTTGACTTTGGCCTTTGGTGAGACTTAGCCTATTGAGAATCTTTGAACATCTATTGTAGTTGTACTTCGGTACACTTTTGAGCTGTATCTATTTTCTATTTTGAATTTTATCTTTTGCAAAGGTGACTTGGTCCAAATAGATCACTCACCTAAATTATTGTATTTTATTCAAGACTTGGTCAAACTTCGATTGCTCTCCCACAGTTTTGCAGTCCTATCTATAGATAATTTAAATGAGTATATAACAAGTGTGTACATTACGACAGTATCCTCTCTACTTGGTGCTCAGATGAACCTGTATCAAAGCCTTAGAATAGGGCTTCTACAAAGTTTTGTCCTAGGGATTTTTTTTCCTTCTCAGGATTCTGCTTGAGCTCTCAACTCCAAGCAACTCAAGTGATTTAAAGATGCATCAACACCCTCCTCTCCTACTTTGAGGCCACTAATATGCATGTAATCACTTGTTCTTCTCTCAAAAAAAATTCTGCTTTTTTGCAGTTTTCTGCAAGAATTTTTGCAATTTTAACACATGCACATTTATGTCCACAACTAGTGAAATCATTGGTCCTTTCCTGCCTATTCCATTAGTTTTCTGATCAATAAGGTTAGTTTTTTGTCCATTACATTAATTAAACCCACGTAAACATTTAAAAAATATTTTAACTAGCCACGGAAGATTATTTTGCAAAACAAAATTATTAAGATCTATCATAATAATCTTGTTCTCGTTTTGATCCCATTTATCTAATCCCCTTTTTCCACCGACTAGAATAAATTACATCCATATAGTAATACATATACATATATATCTATTTTAGAAATTCCATCCTCAACATACAACTTGATATGAGGTCCCTATTGTCCATCTACAGTAGAACTCTACCAGTAGCACCAACTTTGGGAGAGATTCAATTTGGTGACTGGGTTGTTTTATGGAAGAATCATTCAAACCACTACCCTTCAACTTAAAATCATGTAGTTTCTACAACTATGACAACATGACAGCCAATGGGGATTCGTCCCATGAGCCAAAGGAGATAATCCAACAAACCAAATAACTAAAAAAAAGTAACAAGGTTCAGGTAGGATTGAGTAAATTCTTTATTTATTTAAATTGGGATAAATTGAACTCTTTGTTTTCTGTCATTTGTAATGATCCAAGTGTTATTCTCTTTATTCCTCCAAGGCATGAGCACAAGTCTCTCCCATCAAATTCTAGACCAACACCTCATAGTTCCACCTCTAGGTCATAGAGGAAGCCACCCAAGTCACTGAGGAAAGATCATATGACACACACCCAAGTCTGAAGAAAAACCATTTCCATTGGTATCTTGGAAAAAGATAGCTCTTCCAAAAGAATCAAGGGGTGGGGGGGGGTGGGGATTGAAGCATCATTCATGTTTGGCCAAAGCTTTAACAACAAAGGGTGTTTGGAGAGTCTAAAAGGTGAAGTGTTGTGGGTTAAAGTAGTCCACCATAAATACATATACCTCCTCACTACTAAAGAATGGTTTAGAACTAGAGGAAAGTCCTTAAAAATGTTTCCATCATGTGGAAGCCTTTGATCTTGGCTTTTGGGGTTATTGGGGATTGGATTGCATGGGATATTGGCAATAGGAGAAGATTAGGATAGGTCAAGATCCTTGGATTGGATGAACATAATTTTATAGACTTCCTGAGGTGACGATATAATCTCTTATAATTCTACCCCTTTGAGACAAGAATGATATTCAACTAATAATTTGGGATTTGTAATCTCTTATAATTCTACCCCTTTGAGACAAGAATGATATTCAACTAATAATTTGGGATTTGTAGCAGAATAGCCCTTTGAGACAATAATGATATTCAACTAATAATTTGGGATTTGTAGTAGAATAAAGGAGTTTGTAGCGACACATCAGCCACCTCAGCTTTTCTTCACTTTACTATTGCCACATGGCCTGCCACCTCGCACAGAAATGAACCACCATTTCTCTGACATATCAAGATCCATGTCATCGAACAGATTTTCCATGCGTAGCAAAAGGTAGGGGGCCTGATAGGTCATCCTGGGCTCCGAGCAGGTGCTCTTCTCGTGGAGTCCAAACACCCAGAGCCCCCACCATACCTTTGCTCTACGCGTCGAATAGAGTATGAAAGAATGGGATATATAAACCCATATAAACCATTCCTCCCAATGGGTAAACAAATCACAACCGTCGATCCTATGATCAGACGGTTCCTGTATCTTCTGCGCTTTAGAGTATTACGCCGGTTGAATTTCTAAGGCTCCAATCACAGGATATCAGAGGGGCAATATCAAGGAGTATTGTCAGATGAAAATAGATATTGGGATATGCCTTCTGGCACCTTGGATGGGCATGGACATAGTGGAAATGAGGATTTGGATCATGCTATTGCACTTTCTCTCTCTGAAGAAGAACAAAGAAAGGCGAATAACATAGGGGGCAGTTTTTAAGTGGACGACGATGAAGAACTTGCTAGAGATCTACAAGAAATCTTGGGCATTGGCTCCCCTACACATTCATCTCAAAGTGCTATCTATCCTTCGCCACATGGTTATCCTACAAGATACAATATTTGTGTTGGGTGCAATACTGAGATAGGCTATGGGCGCTTTTTGAGATGTATGGGATATGTTTGGCATCCTCAGTGTTTTTGTTGTCATGCTTGTGGCGAGCCTATTTCTGAACATGAGTTTTCCATGTCAGGAAACGATCCATACCACAAATCCTATTACAAGGAAATCTACCATCCAAAATGTGATGTTTGCAACCATTTTATCCCAACAAATAGAGCTGGCTTAATTGAGTATAGAGCCCATCCATTTTGGGAACAGAGGTATTGTCCTTCGCATGAACATGATAACACTCCTCGATGCTCCAGTTGTGAACGTATGGAGGCAAGGAATGTACAATATATTAAGTTGGATGATGGTCGAAAACTCTATCTTGAGTGCTTGGATTCAGCAATTATGGATACAAACGAATGCCAGCCACTTTACATTGAAATTAGGGACTTTTATGAAGGCATGAATATGAGAATAGACCAGCAAATTCCAATGATGTTGGTTGAAAGGCAAGCATTGAATGAAGCCATGCAGGGTGAGAAGGAAGGAAGCCATCACATGCCAGAAACTAGAGGACTGTGCCTTTCAGAGGAACAGACTGTCAGCAATATTGCTAGAAGGCCTAGGATTGGAGGTAATCAGATCTTAGACATGTTCACTGAACCCAGAAAACTTACTAGAAGATGTGAAGTCACAGCCATTCTCATTCTCTATGGTCTTCCCAAATTATTAGCAGGCTCAATTCTGCCTCAGCGTGTCTTTCCCATGTCAACATCCACATCATCGAACAGATTTGCTTTCCCATGTCAACATCCACGTCGTCGAACAGATTTGCCATGCGTGGCAAAAGGTAGGGGGCCTCACAGGTCGTCCTGGGCTCCGAGCTGGTGATCTTCTCGTGGAGTCAAAACACCCAGAGCCCCCACCATACCTTTGCTCTACGCATCGAATAGAGTATGAAAGAATGGGATATATAAACCCATATAAACCATTCCTCCCAGTCAATGTGGGATAAATCCCAATGGGAAAACAAATCACAACCGTCGATCCTATGATCAGACGGCTCATGTATCTTCTGCGCTTTAGAGTATTACGCCGGTTGAATTTCTTCGAAACGCCCTCACTGTTATGCGTCTCATATCCACTGCGAACACCATATCTTCTATGCAAACAATTTCCAGGACTCCTAATGCGTTTTTCTCGAGCTTCTAAATCATCATTTCAAGGTTTAGCTTTTGTTGGGTGCCTTCCGTTCAAGAGGAGGCCCATAGAGGTTCATTTCATCCCACTGATTCTGTAAAGCTGTCTGTAGAGATCATATTGTTCTGGGTGATGTGCAAAAACAATCACGCATCATGAAGTGGCTCAATAAAAATTTTAAAGACTCCAATCACGGGATATCAGAGGGGAAATATCAAGGAGTATTGTCAGATGAAAATAGATATTGGGATATGCCTTCTGGCACCTTGGATGGGCATGGACATAGTGGAAATGAGGATTTGTATCATGCTATTGCACTTTCTATCTCTGAAGAAGAACAAAGAAAGGCGAATAACATAGGGGTCAGTTTTCAAGTGGACGACGATGAAGAACTTTCTAGATCTCTACAAGCAAGCTTGGACATTGGCTCCCCTACGCATTCATCTCAAAGTGCTATCTATCCTTCGCCACATGGTTATCCTACAGGATACAATGTTTGTGTTGGGTGAAATACTGAGATAGGCTATGGGCACTTTTTGAGCTGTATGGGAGCTGTTTGGCATCCTCAGTGTTTTCGTTGTCATGCTTGTGGCAAGCCTATTTCTGAACATGAGTTTTACATGTCAGGAAATGATCCATACCACAAATCCTGTTACAAGGAAATCTACCATCCAAAATGTGATGTATGTAACCATTTTATCCCAACAAATAGAGCTGGCTTAATTGAGTATAGAGCCCATCCATTTTGTGGACAGAGGTACTGTCCTTCGCATGAACATGATAACACTCCTCGATGATGCAGTCGTGAATGTATGGAGGCAAGGATTGTACAATATATTAAGTTGGATGATGGTTGGAAACTCTGTCTTGAGAGCTTGGATTCAGCGATTATGGTTACAAACAAATGCCAGCCACTTTACATTGAAATTAGGGACTTTTATGAAGGCATGAATATGAGAATAGACCAACAAATTCCAATGATGTTGGTTGAAAGGAAAGCATTGAATGAAGCCATGCAGGGTGAGAAGGAAGGAAGCCATCACATGCCAGAAACTAGAGGGCTGTGCCTTTCAGAGGAACAGACTGTCAACAATATTGCTAGAAGGCCTAGGATTGGAGGTAATCAGATCTTAGACATGTTCACTGAACCCAAAAAACTTACTAGAAGATGTGAAGTCACAGCCATTCTCATTCTCTATGGTCTTCCCAGATTATTAACAGGCTCAATTCTGGCCCATGAGTTGATGCATGCATGATTGCACCTCAATGGTTTCTGTACACTCAGTCCTGATGTTGAGGAGGGCATTTGTCAGGTTCTTTCCCATATGTGGCTAGAATCAGAGGTAATGGCAGGATCTAGACCAAGTAGTCATGGAGCATCAACATCATCAAGAATATCTTCCTCCTCTTCATCTAAAAAAGGAGTTAGATCACAGTTTGAGAAAAATCTTGGGGAGTTCTTCATTCACTAAATTGCAATGGATTCTTCACCAGCATATGGAGATGTCTTCTGAAAATCACCTCGAAAAATAGCAGATTGCATTAACCCATATTCAGAAACCCCTGATTTCCGAAACCCACTTGCGTGCTCCATGTCTTCTGCTTCAAGTTCTTCATATGACATATCATTTATCCACAAATAGATATACTATTGCTAGTAGAGCTTCTCCTCTGCGGGTGGTACATTTGTTATAGCTCTCTCATAATTCTCTCTAATCCTCTCCTTGTTGCAGACACTTTCTTCAAGGCGTACATAATCAAACCAGACATCATAATTAAGCGGGTTCTTCTTAACATTTTCCTCATACTGAAACCTCCTCTTTCCCACAATAACATCTTCACTACCTTCTCTCTCACCATACTGTTGCCACACAAACTTGAGAGTTGTTCATGTCCTGCAAAAACCTAATCAAAGGAATACACTCTTCCTGGTAAGATTGCTTGAACAAAACGCATGACTTCATCTTTGTGAAACTCATTCCCCACTGCAACATTGCAAAGCACATAAAGCCCCTATGTGCAAACTTCTGGTCTTGTAACAATACGTAATTGTTGCACCATAGCTCTAAGAATTAGTCCACACTAGCCTGTAGAAACTCAAAGCTTCTTGAAGAAGTGGCATGTCTTGAGCCTCATAGCAAAGTCTTCGAGAAAACCTATCAATTTATGTCTTTGCATTATTATTGCAAGCACCCTTCTTTTAGACAGTGTCTCCTAGTTTCACCACTTACTCTGACAGAGCTTTCAACCTCATCCATGGTTCTGTCAACAAGGATATGCCTCTCATCTTATTTTTCCATCAATGATCATCACTAGGATGTGTCTATCCACAATCATTAGTTCACCAAATCTCCATCATCTCATATATTGACATCAATGCCAATAACGCCATCTTCAATATTGCCAACACAAATTGTTGTGTGTCATACACTGTTTGGTAAGGTCCTAGTATAGGCTAATCTAATTAAAAAGTTTGGTTGTGGTCCAAGTAGGTGTCCTCTCTGCAATGAATAATCTGAAAATAAAAATCATGTCTTTATTTCCCGCCCTTACATAGTTAATACATGGAGGGAGGAGCTAGGGGGAATTTGCTATATATGATAATCACTGGTACATGTTCGCAGTTGGAATTGGGAGAAGTACCAACAATCAAGTTGAACTGATGGCTCTCAAGTTAGTTATGCTCTTGGTTGTCTCAAAAGGGGTTCAAAAGCTCCAAATTTATGGGTATTCTATACTGGTTATAGATTGGTTAAAAATGAAAAGCCTCCAAAGAACATCATGTTGAAGCCTTTATATGGAGAACTCATCAAAATAGGAAGCTTATTTCAGAACATATCATATCGACATATATACATGGAAAGGAACATGTCGATAGATCAATTTTCTAAGATGGGGCCACAGGTTGGTGAAGGAAGTTGGCATTTGTGGGAAGGGTTTGATGACAATATCAATGAGCTAGACCCAAGACCACACCCTAGTTGATCCTTTCTTTATGGAAAGTCAGTAGATGGAATACTCTTCACATGCTTACCGATACTTTTTATAGTGCACAGTTTGGTTACTGTTTACATTTTTGTTGTGCACAATATTGCTGGTACTTGTTAATACATATAGCAAGAAAATATGTATGTGTATAAGCATAAACATGTGTTTATTTCTAGACATGATTATTTATGATCTCTATCAGACATTGATGTTGATGCTATATATGTACAACTATTTTGGCCTATGAATAATGTGGTTCATTTATTAATATAATGAGCTACAACTTTTTTTTGTAAAATTTTATTTATTTTTTCCATGATAAAAAAACATTAACCAATATTAATAGGAAAAGTGTTTTCAATCATCTTTTACTTTCAATGGATTGTTGAGATGTGATCATGATGTTATGTTTTGGTTAAGTTTGGGCTATATTATAACAATATAAATATATGCTTTCACATAAATATGACGGGAGAAATTTAAACTTAAGTTGATGTTGTAATTATTAATTAATACATTAGAAATATTCCTTTTCAAGGGATATAAATTAAAATTTTGTGAACAATCATAACCATATTTGAATGATAAAAATAATCAAAATGTAAAAAATCAACAAATTTTTATTTTAGAGAAGGATAATAGTGCTTGTTTAGAAACATAAATGGATGAATCAAATTTTTACTTAGAGGATAATTTCCTGTAACATTGATGAATCAAATTGTAATTGATGTAAATTGATGAATCAAATTGAATTACTGTAACATTTCCTGTCAGCGTATTGTTAATTTGAATTTGAAAGTCCACTAGAAGCGTATTGTTAATGTTTTTCCCCTACCAATTAATTATTTATTGGTGGATTATAGTGATTAAATCGTGTTAGACTAATATTTCTTCTATCATTTCCATTGCAATCAAATAGTGAGAAGTAACACTGGCATTACTTCAGCCGCACGGGTGTGGCTCAATGGCGGTTCCGTTGTAATGAAGTTGTTTGTAAATTGGAGGTCACGAGATCAATCCCACCCGGGTTTACATGTGTCCCATGTCTTGCGGCGGGTGTGGGCACCTAGGGTTATAGTGGTAGCGGGAATGGATCCCTGGACCCCGTGTCACGCGAGTACCAGCCCGGCCCTAGTTGCCGATTCCCCTAGTCAAAAAAAAAAAAAAACACTGGCATTACTTCAGCTCATTCAACTAAGCTCCATTCATTGTCCATGACTTCTTGTTAAGCCTTTTCACGTCAACAACAGATGAACTTTGACTGTCCAGCTTACATTCCCTATTTTCAAAACTACCACTGCAACTACCACTCCAATGTCATTTACTATATGTTCACCATCCTTTGACAGATTATCTGATTTAGATGCTCTAGCCATCCTTCCTTTAGGAACTTCCATTTCTTCTACCAAAAATGAATAATTGATACTTGTAGGTCCACTGATAGATGAAAGTTTAACCTCATGTTCATATTTAAGATTGGAGGCGGCTTCTATATTGTCATCAATAGTTGTTTTAATGAGACTAAATGTATCTACTTCAGAGTTGCATTTATTTCTCATATTGGGTATTTCGGTTCTCATCAACAGTATTTTTTTATCTCTGAAACAATAACAACATCAATCTTGTCCTTCATGATATTGGCATGTAGAACTGATGTATCAGCTGCAATGGGTTTGCTAGCTGAATTCATGCTCTTTCCAATGATTTCAACTCCTTAACTATGTATGAATTCAACATAAATATAATTTGAAATCAACAAACCTAAATCCCAGAGCGATATTAGGTTTAGAAAAAAGTAAGTCTATAAGCATAGCCATCTAGAAGCAAGTATAAACTACCATCAAATGCTAGTTGTAGCAAGTATAAACTAGCCATCCATGAAGTCACCATAATGTCTACAGAAACTTTCAATCTGTCATGTAATGGAGTTAACACAAGTTCAGCAACAAGAAAGTGCAACTTAAGACCCTGAAAGGTATGTATTTGATAAAATTTAAACATAAGCAGTTAAAAAAAAGCTAAAATATAATTAAGGATGTAAATATTAGTGAGCAGGTTGTCTATAAAAATATGCATAATTAAACTCTGCCAGTAGAACTCTGCCAACATGCTATATATGGAATATTTTAGAAAGTCTCAGGCATGGATTGAATGTTTGATCAATATTTGACATGCTATTGTTCTTATTTTGCACTCTCATTTATAACATATCAACAATAAGCATTGTCCCCAACTTCTCTATTTTCATTCAAGGAAAGCATTAGCCCATCGCAAACTACAGTACAATATACTATGGAATTTTAAGGGACAGAATTATAAATTGTCAATAGGAATAACTATAGAGACAATACAGTATCCACTTTCTTCAGATGTAATATTATTGCCCTTATGCTTAAGAGTATGTTGCGGACATATACAGAAAAAAAATGCCACGTCCAGAAAAGAGAATACTCAATGACAATTTCTCAATAAAAAAGAATTTTCCAAGAACCTACATTTTTATCTTTGAGCGAACCCTCCATCACTTGCTTTTGTTGCTGTAGGTGTTGTTGTTATTCATCAAGATCATCTTGTAGTGTGTGGGAAATCCTTTTTGGTCGATTTTGAAGTAACCATTTCGTGATCATTGCACTACCTCAAGGCTATAATCCAGGGGTGCTTGAAGCAAAATGCTAGATTTTCACATCTGAGAATGCTCCATTCACTTTCAATTATAGCATAAATTATGGAACTATTTGTGGAAAGCTCTATGTCACATAGATTTAAAGCCTTCCCATAGGGGATTCTGTGGAGCTGAAGATGATGCTTCTCCTCTTGTGCTAGAATCACTTGGCATATAGATAGACATGACAACATCAATATGTTAACAACATCCACCATTGTTGCCCCTCTGCAAATGTGTATGCATGGATACATCAACAACATGGCGAAGAAAGACAAAACAACAACTGCTAAAGTAGGGCACATGCCAAACCTTGGAAACTGCCAATGGGTGTGCTCCCAATCAACCAGTCGTGCTACCAGGACGGAAAAACCCTGGGAGAAGCACATATGCATGTGATGTAATATCGTCAGGGCAGTATTGTGACGCAGAACACTAGTCACCTGAACACCTAAAATACATTGCATAAGGAGTCCTGTGGAGTGTACCTGGGCTTGCAGTTAGACCTGACTGGTGTTGCCTTGGTCTATGTCTCTGCCTTGGAGCAACCGCGGCAGACTGCTGCCCCTCTGCAAGCATTCGCACTGCACGTCAACACATGTGTATGCATGGATACATCAACAACATGGCAAAGAAAGCAAAAACAACAACTGCTAAAGTAGGGAATGGGCTAAACCTTGGAAACTACCAATGGGTGTGCTCCCAATCAACCAGTCGTGCTCCCCGGGCGGAAGAACCCTGGGAGAAGCACCTGTGCATGTGATGTAATATCGTCAAGGCAGTATTGTGACGCAGAACACTAGTCACCTGAACACCTGAAATCCATTGCATAAGGAGTCCCGTGAAGTGTACATGGGCTTGTAGTTAGACCCAGCTGGTGCTGCCTTGGTCTATGTCTCTGCCTTGGAGCAACCGCGGCAGACTGCTGCCCCTCTGCAATCATCCATACCACACGTCAACACACGTGTATGCATGGATACATCAACAACATGACAAAGAAAGAAAAAACAACTGCTAAAGTAGGGCATGTGCCAAACCTTGGAAACTGCCAATGGGTGTGCTCCCAATCAACCAGTCGTGCTCCCCGGACGAAAGAACCCTGGGAGAAGCACCTATGCATTTGATGTAATATCGTCATGGCAGTATTGTGATGCAGAACACTAGTCACCTGAAAACCTGAAATCCATTGCATAAGGAGTCCCATGAAGTGTACCAAGGCTTGCAGTTAGACCCGGTTGGTGCTGTCTTGGTCTATGTCTCTACCTTAGAGCAATCGCGGCAGACTGCTTCCGTCAACACACGTGTATGCATGGATACATCAACAACATGACGAAGAAAGCAAAAACAACAACTGCTAAAGTAGGGCACGTGCCAAACCATGGAAACTGCCAATGGGTGTGCTCCCAATCAACCAGTCGTGCTGCTCGGACGAAAGAACCCTGGGAGAAGCACCTGTACATGTGATGTAATATCGTCATGGCAGTATTGTGACGCATAACACTCGTCACCTGAACACCTAAAATCCATTGCATAAGGAGTCCCGTGGAGTATACCTGAGCTTGCAGTTAGACCCAGCTGGTGCTGCCTTGATCTATGTCTCTGCCTTAGAGCAACCGCGACAGACTATTGCCCCTTTGCAAGCATTCGTACTGCACGTCAACACATGTGTATGCATGGATACATCAACAACATGGCAAAGAAAGCAAAAAAAACAACTACTAAAGTAGGGCACGCACCAAACCTTGGAAACTGCCAATGGGTGTGCTCCCAATCAACCAGTCGTGCTCCCCAGACGAAAGAACCCTGGGAGAAGCACCTGTGCATGTGATGTAATATCGTCAGGACAGTATTGTGACGCAGAACACTAGTCATCTGAACACCTGAAATCCATTGTATAAGGAGTCCCGTGAAGTGTGCATGGGCTTGCAGTTAGACCCGGTTGGTGCTGCCTTGGTCTATGTCTCTACCTTGGAGAAACCGCCGCAGACTGCTACCCTTCTGCAAGCATCCGCACCGCACGTCAACACATGTGTATGCATGGATACATCAACAACATGGCGAATAAAGCAAAAACAACAACTGCTAAAGTAGGGCACATGCCAAACCTTGGAAACTGCCAATAGGTGTGCTCCTAATCAACCAGTCGTGCTCCCCAGACGGAAGAACCCTGGGAGAAGCACCTGTGCATGTGATGTAATATCGTCAAGGCAGTATTGTGACACAGAACACTAGTCACCTGAACACCTAAAATTCATTGCAGAAGGAGTCCCGTGAAGCATACCTGGGTTGCAATTAGACCCGGCTGGTGCTGCCTTGGTCTATGTCTTTGCCTTGGAACAACCGCGGCAGACTGTTGCCCCTCTGCAAGCATTCGCACCGCACGTCAACACATGTGTATGCATGGATACATCAACAACATGGTGAAGAAAGCAAAAACAACAACACATAGATATTTTCAATAAATGCAACTAACCTGAGACAATTGATGGTGCAAAGTTGGGGCAAGGACGACCCCTCTTGTTGAGATATTGAAACTAGAAAGGATCATATTTAGATGCGTGGATATTCAAATCAATTTCCAAGTCGCTACTTTTCTTGATTCTTTTGCCTTTCTTTTTGGGGCTAAGGAAGCTTTTCTTCCTCTTCAAAGATGACTCGAAAGCACCCAAGCCAGTGGTGAAGTCAAAGTCCATAATATGAATTGTGTTGGCCTCATTCAACAATTTTTTAACTAGACCAATTAACTACTCGGTCTTTCTCAATGTACTAGGAGGATTGTTTCTAAGCAGATCTAGGTAGCCAAAAAATTCATCCCTAGCTAATTGAAATCCCTCAACATCTAGATCAACAGTGTCATGGCTGTAAACGTTATATCACCATCTACATGTAAGTTTGGTGCCTCTATCTCGTGAGGGGTATCAAATGAAGCATGTGTTGCGTCATGATCTAATACTGGGCTTGAATCTCCTAATGAGAAATACAACCAATCTACCTTTATAGCATGCTTGCACATGTTGTCGCGAATAGACCATGGGAAATCACAAGCTATAAAATTTGCACGATACCAGGTGACAAGGTATTTCTTATGAGGATTTGTTTAACTCCTCACCCAATAGGCATGAGATATGCTCTCATGAGGGCAACAATCACTGTCCGAGATTCTTTTTGCTCTTTCCATTGAAGATTCAAGTTGCTTCTCTTTCTTGTAGTTGTTCAAGTATCCTTCTTCTTTCAGAATTTCTTTGAACCGATACACAGGTTCGACATTTGTCAAGAGCACATATAATAACCAATCCATTCGACGAGCACATTTCTTCCGTCGATCAGAGAGAAAATTGGTCTTCGAGTAACAATGGTAGGACTCTACAGCATTGTTGGTCTCTTGATTTGCATGCGGAAAATCACGACAGCCTTTCACCCACATCCCTAAAAGTAAAAAAACAAGTCAGTGGAAATATATGGTAATTATGAAACACTTAAGCAAAAACCCAAGAAAGAGTCGCCTGCACTTACGAAACTTATCACCGGAAACCCAATTCTTGTTGAGATAGTCCAGCAATTTCCCCTCATCAACAAATTCATTGAAAAATCCTTGTATTGCAGCAGTCACATCATCATTGGAACAATACTTCATAATATAACCTTACTTACTGAACATTGCACTTGCCATGTCTGGACTAGTGGCCAAGTTATTGACGTTTTTTAGCCATGCCCTTCGTACATGCCAAACGCACAATATAACTTCGCACTGTGTCACCCTCCTGCAATGTTCGATAGGTTAAAGTGACACTTTTTCATAAAAAATATAAGTTAAATTGAATAGTAATGATAATGAATCATACCTCAATGCAGCGATTTTAGCCAACGCATCATCAACCATGAAGGCATTGGGTTTCCAATCAGGACGGAGCTGGTAACACCTATTCATAAGCTGCTCCAACCAAAGTGCAATATCTTCAGTTGTATTCCGCGATGAAACAACCCATGCAACTGGCACCCCATTTTGTTGTGCATCAAATGCAACTAGTGTGTAAAGCTAGTACTGCCATACTCAAACAAGATAGGAAATGAAAAATGTTTTTTATTAAATAAATTGAATGGCTTAATATTGGATAATCATATTAAAAAAACACGGACAACACACATACCCCGTATTTATTAGTACTAAATGTTGAGTCCATGGCTATTAAGTTGTTATGACATAGCTTGACCATTGTCTCTAACATCCATTTCGTTTGGATTCCAAGTATGAAAGGCACGCCTGCATCATTGGGCTTTTGGTATAAGAAAAAATCTTCTTTACGTTTTTGGTAGCAAAGATTAACACTCATCTCATCTTTTTTATGGAGTTGATAGTTTCCTTTGCTCAACCGACAGTAGATGTTTGCAACATCATTTTTGCTCAAGAAGAAATCCCTATCCCGAGCTGTCATATCCAAGTTAACATGTTACTTTATGTGCATTTGGCAAACTGAGTCAACTGACACCTCCAAAAAAAAACAACTTTCGACATATGAGACCATGTCCCTTGAGAGCTTAGGCTTATGCAGAGACTTGGCCTCGCCTAAAGTGTCATGCAAACCATGACAAGGCCATCCTTGTTTGTATTCATGCTCATGTAGATTATATGTCAATATCGCAGCCTCAGGATTTTGAACCATAACCTTAACTATAAAATAGCATTGGCAACCCCTCTTCTTGGCAAATGAGGCCCTACGTTTAGCTGGTTGTTCTCTTTTGTCCTCTGGACCATAACAACATGCATAACTACATAAAAAAAATGTCCAGTGTCAGTACAGACAACAAATTATAAATGCGATATCATTAACTACATATAAATAATACATTCTTGAGATACTTACACTTCATAACTCAATGAAGCAATATCATTTTGCCCTGGTTCTTTCTTTTTCCGTCGGATGAAACTACACGAAGCATCGAGGTTCATTTCTTCCCCCCTAATGAAGTTAGATACTCTATGGGACGAATTTTCACAACACGATCAAAACTTCCATTTGATCGATCAATTTCAGACCAAAGAATATCTTTGGAGAAAAAGGTGAGCATGTGTTTAGGGTCTTGCATTTCAAGTTGCATGATAGCCTGCCATTTGCCTTGCTTGCCCATTTTGAATAAATTCCTACAAACAATGTGCAAACACATTACTGAAAATAAAACAAAAAACTAGTTATATTTAAAAACATGTTTGCAATTTATACGACATGGAAGGCTCTTTGAACCATTCTTTACAGTGAACTTAACAGATGCCCTAAGAAGCAAAAAAGCATAACAAATCCCACATGGGGTAAGTGGTGTTTCAACACAACCTAACCCTAGCAGGGGTGCATGCATCATAAAGAATGAAGGAAATGATATTACTATATCCAAATCAAACATTCTCCTCAAGGATTTGTATAAGGGAAAGTTCACAAAGCTTAGTGGTTGTATTAAGATATAATTAATATAAGCTTGGTTAATTAATGTCCATAAGTGTTTCGGGTTCAAATATCATTATTAATCACCAGGCTTGTTTGATAATTTTCCATCTTAAGCAAAGTGCCACACCGCAGTCAGATAAAGTGGAAAGATATATAAGGGCTTTTGATATGTAGTTGCATGGGAATTGTTTAGGGAGAAATTCTATTGAAATACCTGTCATATTACTATATATCGCCATAGATAGGCAAATGCAATCCACTTCTTGACTTGGGGCAAGCTCACAATGGGAAAGTATTAGGTGAAGGGTGTTATAATATTATACATTAGGGGATCACCTTATACCAACTTGGTTTAATGTACTAATCATGTGTGTTTTCAATTGCTTTTAACCTCTAATAATCCATTGAACGCCTTTATATTATCCATAGATGATTCTACAACCTAGCTATCTAAATATTAGAAAGCTTGATTTGTGTCTTTTCACCCAATTGGTCCATGATCGTGGAGGTTCATTTGTCCAAATTCCATGAGATGATAAAGTGAAAGTGTACTAGATCACATTCTAGGACTGTCACAATATTTTTAACTACAAGCAACAGAACTGTGTAAGGATCCCCAAAACAGACATAATGACTTGTCTGTCCTTAGCCATAATGGAACTTATTCTTCGATAGACATTCTACTTTCCATTATTTGAACTTAACATTGTTTTTTCCTAACAAAAACTCCCCATTTTTAGCTGGAATGGGGTCAATCTCCTGGGACATGTTGCTCTTGGGATTCTTAGGTAGAGCCATACATAATGCATTGTGAATTGAACCTAGATCAGCAGTGGCAAGCTTCCACAGGTCTATGGACCAAATCCCAACCAACAAATTTAAATGGAAAGCCTAGAGGAAAACATGGCTCATGCTTGGGTCCTAATATGTGCACAAGTCATGACCTCCAAGTGCCATTGGCTCAAACCCATAAGTTTAATCTTCACAGACAAAACGCTATCTTCCTGCCAATATTAAATAAAAGATTTGTGTGCCCTACTGGAGCTTGCAGCTTGCCACTATTGAGGACTTGGGTGAACTACCATCCCAAGGAGGAAGGGATGAGTACTCAAAGTGGGTCTTGGTGCTTCAGTAAGCCCTCCATTACTTGCTGCAGCGGGGTTACATATTACAATTGCAGCGATACTATGGGAACTTCGAAGGCAAGATGACAGGGATTAATTTTTCTAGATCTAAATACCCAACATAAATGCCTACAGTTAAAGCAAGCTGTTGAATAGCTTAGCTAGTAGCAGAACAAGTGTTGCACTCTATTGCTAGTAGCAGGTCAATTGTTGCATTAATCCTGACCTGCTTTCCAACTATTTTCACAAAACCAATACAAAACATGTATTTATGCAGAGATCTCACCACTAATCTGTCCTTGGGCATAACAAAACTTGTTATTTGGATGGCATTGTCACTTTCAATAGTGTGGTTAGACTTGAAAAACAAGTCCATTCTAATTATTCGTCGATGAAGTACTTTACCAAGTCCGATCTTATCTCCTCTCAAGCTATGAAGGTTGGGTTGGGTTGGTCAACTAGCCCTTGTCCATCAGGGAGCCCTTAAGATCTTCCTGCATATTATGGAGAATACAGATTTCAAAACAAAGGTAATTCGATTTATCTATTACAACAGTAAGACAATGTAATCTTAGTTAAATCATAAAAAAGGGTATAGTATTCAAAGGGAGAATTAACTTTCTTTTGAAATGTATTCCATGACCAATCAGTTGCAGATACATATCAATTCGAAACAAAAGAAACTCAAACTGATTATATTTGTGGGTCATTCCTTAGCAGGGGCAGTTGCAACCTTGGTCACACTATGGGTACTGGAAAAGAGACTAAAGCAAAGTTCTCCTTTGGGTATCACATTAAAGCATAGCTCTCCATTTTGTGTCACATTTGGTTGCCCTTTAGTGGGAGATAAAAGACTTGTTGAAGCGGTTGGCCGTAAGAACTAGGGAGGCAACTTTTGTCATGTGGTTTCCAAACGTGATATTGTTCCACGAATGCTTCTTGCACCCTTGCAGTCAATTGCTAAGCCCTTGATTGCTATTTTTCCATATTGGCAGGGCATACATGTACCTCATGCTTTTGTTCAAAATGCTTGTAGGACGCTTCTTAATAATGTCCTTGATTCTCTAAGGGAGTCAGATGAGGCTGTCAAGAGAAGCCCTTACAGGCCTTTTGGCACTTATATGTTTTGCTCAATCAATGGTGCCACTTGCATTGAAAAATCTGAGACAGTTTTAAAGATGCTTCATTGGACAATGCAAAGCCAGGAAACTTCTTCGAATGAGATTGTACATGACTGCCTTTTAGAGCACAAATGATATGGTTTTGTTTTGAAGGATGTCATACGAAAGTCCACAAAAGGGACAAGACTGATGAATTCCAATTCAGAATGCTCTTACGAGATGGGAATCACATTGCAGCTAGAAGCTATTTGTGTTGGAGTTCAAGTAATACTGAATTTCTTTTTAAAAATAAAAAATTACTTCGAATGTATTTGTTTTGCAGTTAGTTTTTCTGAGTAAAATGCCTTCAAGGTATTATGGGTTAGCATAAATCCATGTTAGTCTAAGATCTATTGATATCCAAGAGGGATAAAAAACTTTTAGGTTCTTGAGATGTAACATATCTTGAGTTAACATGGATAGTATGGCATTTTTTTATGTTGACAGGAACATTATACACATACACACTCAACAGAAAGACACAGACATCTCCTCCTGTCCACCTGGGATTTAAATTTTTTAAGTACCTGCCTTTGAAATGTGTTCTTGATTGGGTGATGACAACTTTATGCAGAATGATCCTGTAAAGTTGGCCTTACTAAACCTTGGAAAAACTTAAAACAAACCTAGCACAGATGTTTCCAATATAGCTAAATTAAGCAAAAAAAATTGTACTAGGGTTGAACTTGAGTGGTATAAAGAATGTTGTAAGAAGGATGACATTGGCGGATATTATGAATCCTTCAAGAACCAAAATAACAAGAAGGATATCGATGTTAATGGGCGTAGGTTACAGCTCGAGGAGTTTTAGGATGAGATTATTCAAATGTGGGAAAGTCATGCTTTGCCCAGTGATTTCCAATCCCAAAATACATGGGTAAATGCTGGCATGACATATAGTGAACTGGTATAGCCTCTGGATAACCAGCTAGAGCATAGTTTAAGTTTTTAATCTCATATATATTAACCAACCATATATATTAAGTTTTTTCTGTAAAATTTGTAAAATTTCTTAGTATGAAGTTGTTCAGGCACGAGAAGCATCACAAGGGATCAAGGACCAAGCCAAGGGCTCATCTTAAAGAGATGTTGGGTTAATATGTTTTCTTTTCAAACGAGTTGTCTAAATTTAGCTGCCTTCACTGGACTATGGTGACTGTGCGAATGCAAATAGCAGCACACCTCCGCCATTGTTTGAAGCTTAAGCCAGAGTAGCCAAAGCAAGGATGCGTCGAGCAGAAATAGAGCATAGTTGGAAGAAGAAGCAGGATGTATGTTTGAATTGTGCAGGGAGTCCCAGGACGATGTTTTTGGTTCGAAATGAAGGGTGGTTGGTGGCAGCGCTGAAGGAGTAAATGCATGGCAATTACGTAGCTCGAGGAGACAACGGAGAGGTGTAGACGGCGCCGAAGGTTCTAACGGCGGAGGATAATGGATTGTCAAACGACGACGGGGTAGAACGGGGTGTCGGGAACGGACACGGCGAGTTCGCCGGTGGTCGGAGTGCTTGAAATCTGATTTGTCTGATCAAAAGCACCGTAATAAAGTTTGTCAACAATGGACAATGTATTCATTTAGAGTTTATGAGTTGCTCCTTTGGTTCAAACTTCACAATGGCGTTCACGGCATGTTTTTCTACCTTTTACACAATGCACATGAGAGTTGTTTTACACTGTCTCGCCAGAATGAAATAAATGTTTATTTGATTCTTTAAAAGGGTTGTAAATGCCTTTTATATTACAACTTCTGATTATCATTTCATCTTCATGAAATGGGTTTGGTCCCATTGTTGTTGGATGCAATTGTTGTTTAATTGTCAGGGTTTAAAATCCATGAAATGGGTTTGGTCCTTTCATAGCATAGGGACACATGCAAATAGCAAATGTACGTGACAACAGATCCATGACCTCTCATTTCCTATGAAAGCTCAAACATTTTGTGCCTTTCTTTTTGTTTTTAGTGTCGTAAGTTCTTGAAAGTTTTTTAATTTTACAAATAAATAAATATATATGCTCAGTATTTACCATGATTCCTTTCAATACCATGCAAGCATGGAAGGTAATCAATTCAAATGTGAATTATGGGTCTTTATAGAGTTGAGTGGTTGATTTTTGTGTTTATTTGTGTTATCTATAATTATTTCAACAATCCAAATACCAAAACCAGAAAACTCCGAATACCAAAACCAGAAAAATGCAAGCATGGATTGCTTTCTTGATATCCATGTCTCAAAACTTAAAAAGATTATCTCAGTTTTAACAAGGGCCTAAACTGAAGATGAAAGTTGTGGAGTGAAGAGGAGGCCTGATCTATTTATAAAGCGGATCGCCAAAGGCGTGTGCGATTCTTCCTGGAAGGCACGAAAAAGTTAAAGCGGTGCACTGACCTCCTGTTCAGAACATTAATGAAGCCAGTTTGCAGGTTGTGGACTGAGAAGGCTTATCCAAACTATAATTTCAATAATCTGAATTGATTCAAAGCCTCCAGAATATTATTGAAATTGCAATTTCTGATTATTGATTATTGAGATTGTAACCTGTTGATTTGTATGGCTGAGTTTGCAAAATCTCTGGTGACCGATGAATGCAAATAGCAGCTCCAAAAGAAACAGAGCACACGGAGAAGTCACGCGGAAGGAGATGCGCTGCCAAAACCAATGAATATAGTGAGAACGCTTAAAACCAGTGAAAACGCTAATGATGAATTCTGAATTATCTGTGTTGACCGGTGAATGCAAATAGCAGCTCGGAGTAGAAACAGAGCATAGGGAGAAGTCGCGCAGGATCGTTTGAATTGTGCAGGGAGTGTGGTTGGTGGCACCCATCAATGCATGGGAGCACGTCGAGAAGGCAAAGGAGTGGAGTAACCGCGGTTAGATCAACGTTAACGGCAGAAGGTAACGTAACCTAACGGCGACAGGGTAGAACGGACTGTCAGCAACGGACAGGAGGGGTCGCCAGCGGTGGTCGGAGTGCCGGCACAACGATTGCCACCGGGAAAAATCGTCGCATCGGTAGCTTACTCTCTTATACCACTATTGTATCTTTTGGGTAGACTTAGCCATTCACTTTGCTAGACTCTTAATTATGTTGTACTCTTTTTGCTTTTTTTACTTTCATTATTGATGTAGGAATTGCTTTGGGATTCCCACATTGAATATCATTTAGTCCCATTGACCTTTTGTGGTCATTTGTGGCACAACCCCAGTCAGTCGGTTCAATTAAAAAAAGGTATTCAATGGTTTTATCCATAATGAAATTGAAGTCATTTTGCTGCTAACAAAAAATCCCAGCATTATTGTTTTACCATCTAGAGGATATTAGCATCAAAGATGGATACAAGTTCGGTACCTGTCAGTGAGGATCCATCTATCATAATTACAAGAAAAAACATTCAAAGATTTTATCCATATTAAGACTGGAGTCATTTTGCTCCTCGTCTAGAGGACGTTACATCAAATATCTATGGAAGATCTGTTAGGAAATAACAGCTATCAATTTAAAAGGGTTAAAGAACATAAACATGGCTTTACCCATAACTATTATAGTAATATCCCTCAACTTCTCAAACATACGGTAAAAATATCCATATTAAGATGAGCCATTTTGGTCCTCAAGAATAATCATAGTATTTGTGTCTTACCATCTAGAAGACATTAGCATTAAAGATGTATACAAGTTCTGCCAGGAAATAACAGGTATTAGTTTAAGTTAAGAGGGTTAAAAAGCATCAATATAGTTTTACTGCTCAGTAATATCCATCATCTTCTCAAACATACGGTAAAAGTTTACAGGACTGAAAGGGAAAAATTTATTTCATAACCCATTCTTACTGTCATCAAACATGTAAAATCCTCCATAACTTGACTATATAAAAACGATATTACTTTGTTTGTAAGACATGCAATGACAGAGCAGATTACCCAGCATGGCTGGATGCAAATACAACAGTATGCACAGCCCTATGTTGTTAGAAGATTGGCCATCACACATTGTGTAAGGCTCGATAATTTCTTCCCGCACTATCAATGTCACAAATTTATCGTTCCCAACTTCCCTAGGAAAACTGCATCCTTTCAAGATGATTATTTTGGAATCAATGTATGCAATCATCCTATATTGAAACGCTTTAACAGCCAGAACATGTCATTTAAATCGAGCCCAAAAATGGTCAAATTTTCCTGATAATATGCAGAAATCTCATATACATTATTATTATTTGAACCTAGACCCAATGGCAATTTTAAAATAGCATGAAAAAGCTAGGTTTCTGATATCCAAACTATGTTGCAAACTAATAACACGTGCAGATGCATGACTGATCAAGAATCTCTGAATTGATGCCGTATTGAGGGCCAGCCAACCAATACCCTCATCAAGAGTTTCAACATATATAAAGGAAGAAAGATAACCAGTATCAAGTAGAAAAGCATCCAATTTCTGCAAAATGTTTCTCGGTTGCTTACTGTATGGTTAAAAACACAAGTGAGAGGGTTCTATCATAATAAAAAAGCTAATGGACTTTCTGCTAATTCTTCCATCAATATGTAGATGGCATTGCAAGTAAAAATGAAAGATTGTTAACCATACGTCAAAATTGTATGGATGATTGCTTGTCTGGAGGCGCAACACACTGCCATAGTGAGACATAGACAGGGATTTCAGCTGCAATGACTCCGAGGGAAGCAAGGCGGCGTCCATATTCCTGAGATCATGAATGTAATAATATATAATGAAGAAAAACATTAAAGGAGATGTTTAAACGAAAGGCAAAAATGAATATCGTGGATATTCTGAACCTTTTCATATCAATTCTGGATTTCTGTGAAATGAACTATACAAATAAATATGATTAATAATTTGAATAAATATTTACCTGAACAGTGGCAAAATTTAAATTATAAACAAATAAAGTGTTTTGGAGTTCCCAACTATCGAAGAAACACCACTTAATAAGACAAAACTAAGAAAACTCCTAGATCAAACAGAATGAAAAAAAACAAATTTTGACTTTTGCTCTATATCATTAACACATGCGAATACAAATATAATCAATAAAACCATGATTAGTTAATTTGCAATAATTATCCAAACAGGTCTTTAGTCTTAAAAATGACAATGTTAGTTCCGGAAAGAAAAAACCTGGATGGAGATCCAAATATTGAATAAGTACACTCAGTTGATAGAGACAACTAAGAAAGCTATAGCTTCCAACAGCACAGAAGTAAAACAAAATTGAACTTCACTCTCTAATGTAAGAAAGGATAATTCTGCTTACATTGACATGAGGAACGAGTGTAAACATGCATAGGGCATGATATTCACGTACATATGTAACTGATACAATGTTAAATTACAAAGTATCAATTTGGAAAGGTTTTGATGTTAATAATGATGTCATTCTCCTTATACGATATCCAATTCTTTTATGACATATTCCCCCCACTAAAAATTATGCAATTTTCTCATAAGAAGCAGGGTTTCTTCCATTTAAGAGGTATCTTGTTTCGTTGTGCACGACACATTTGAAGCAATTTGATAAAATTGTGGCCAAATACCAAATCGAAAACTCATGATAAGATTGAAGTGTGTTTGCATACTAACATTTTACATTTACAATCTGTCCCACACATTTGGCCATCTCCAGAGTCCAGTTCTTATTCATTATGAATCTCCAAGGGTTGATTTCCTAGCATGAACTATTTACACTGTACACTAATTTCACTCTAACAAATTTAAATCTATCTCACCAGAGAAAATAATAATAATCTCACTGTACACTAATTTCACTCTCACAAATTTAAATCTATCTCACCAGGGTTGATTTCCTAGCATGAACTACTTATACTACACTAATTTCACTCTAACAAATTTAAATCTATCTCACCAGGGAAAATAATAATAATTAAAAATGTCCCTTTCACAATTTCCTTTGCTTCTATAATTACAGCCGTAATGAAGGACATATTCAAAAGTTTTCAATAAAATAAATTATAATCAGTATCGTTCTTCCAACAAATAATATAAAGTATCTCAAAGCATCTTCACCATGATGCTTTAAGAATGTGTTTAAAGATCTCTTTGATATATATATATATATGATAATTGAATGATGAATACAATGTCAAATGACCTTGGCATCTATAGGCATTATGGTGACCTTTCATGTGATGCTATGTCTTTACCTAATGCACCTTTTAATTGTTTCATTTTATATACAAAGCATTGCCTCCCCTTTCAAGATGCTTTATCCTCAAAGCATTCCCGAATGTTACCCCTCAAATTGCAAAAGGAATTATCCAATGGTTAAAGATGTTGATGATCCAGATGAATTTCAACCAAGGAAAACAATAAATTACTAATGTCTCATAACCAATTCACATGACAAGTCAAACAAGGTATAAAATAATAAGCAATGAGTGATGGTTATGCCACATGTCTTTTTCTCAAGCAAAACACCTCATTTAATGAAGCATCTTTGAGCAAGCAAGTACCTCATGCCACCTGCTCTCTTCTTCTTTGGCATTCCCTTCAAAGATAGCCTCAAATCATGCAAAGTTTGGCCCTATGTGCAAGGTGTTCTTCACCATGTACATTCATAAATCTCACTCTTCCCAAATAACTAAAACATTCAAGCAACAAAGATAGGGCATTTCTCAAAAAGTTAGTCGAAACTCGGCAAGGGTTTTAAGGCAGCAGATTTGCAAACACTATAACTGCACCACTATTTGTCGGAATTTCTATCATGACCACAAATTGGACTGGAAAAAGACTCGGCACTCTGTCAAAAGATATTTGCTCATGAGCTAGGATGCCCCCAAACAAAGCTCTACTGAACTCCTCCAAAAAGTGGAACTCATAGATAAGTGTGCAAGCAAGGATCCATTAGTTGTTATAATGACTACTCAAACATAGGGCGACCTCAACATGTGGGCCATTTAGATGTGGGTCACTCTTCAAATCATGCTAACCAATCCCACATAAAGTGGATCTCGAAAGAATTAATCATACTCGTGAATTAAATGGTGACAATATAATATGTGAAAATGAATAAATGCACAAATTCTACGTATGATTCAAGGATGAGGACAAAGAGGGATGTTAGGGATGAGGATCTCATGAAGATCACTTGAGAAATTTAATGAGATATTCATGGAAGATATTGTGGAGATAGTTATGGAAACAGTTGAACTAAATCTCTCAAAGATAGCATAATTGTTATGGTCACCTAATCTATATAAAGGGGCCTAATTGTACTATACAATTACAAACACACACGGGAATGGTTTGACTGAATAGAACTACCCCTTTGGGTATTTCTTATGAGAGAAATCCTTGTGTCCCTTGCTTAATGTTTGTTAGATTAAATTTACTGCTGAGCTATTTTCCCAACAAATCTACATAGATATAAGTGTAAAGTGGGAAATGGTTGTTAAAATAACCCCTTAAAGCAAGGATGCCCTCAAAGAATGTTGATGAAATCTCAATCTATACATTATGACCAAATCAAACCACTTATTAAGAGTGCCAAGGCATAGATCCATGAAGTGAGGTGTCAATCCACTATGTCCCAACATTAATCCTTGTGCAAAGTCATCAATATAGTCCACCAGATCCATGAAGTAAGGGAACAGACGCTTCTAATAAGCAATATAAATGTGGTCACGCCCCCTACACATATACCAACTCATAAATCCATAAAGTGTTAGGGTCAACTCCTCAAGATGCAATCATGTATCCACATGTTAGGTCACCAAATAGGCTCTAGATCTCAAAAGTAAGTGCCAAGTGTCTCCATACAAGCAAGGGCATTCACATACCAAGGTTCAAACCATGTAAACCACACCCAATATAGCCCCTAAGAGAGTTAGTCAACATAGAAAAGGATCAATATGAAGAGTGCTCCACCAAAATAATGAATCAATAGTATCAAGATTCTAATCCAATGCTAAGCAAGCCCACAAGCGTTGGGAGTTCCTCCAATGAAGTCAAATACCATCAAATGTGCCAAGATGAAGTAAACTAGGGCAATATACAATATAACCCCCAATGCCTCCAAAAATGTGAAAGATGATGAGGAAAGAGAGTGCTCCATCTCCTAAAAGAGACAATAGCTAGGAGAATGTTAAATCACCATCAAAAGTATCCATATCATCTAAAGAGCTCATATACCAAGTTCTACATCATATCATAAAATGTAAATGCCACATACGATACCATGATAGACACCACGAGCCTAGAAAACCATAGAGATGAATGCATGCATGAATCATGTTAAATAAAAGAACCATTAAGATAATGGACATCATCCACCAAGATACACCAATGATGCTACCTATGTAAATGAACTGCCCCATCAGACTATAAATCTCTAATGTGTATGTGATGAAAATCACAAAAATAGGGCTTCGTACAATATGAGGGGTAACAAGAAGAAATGGGAGATATATGTGTTATCCACTAATTTGCACTTAGTTGGATTAGCTGAGGAGCCGCCATTTTACAAACATGATAAATGTTTGTTTCCAGTGTATCAAATGATCCGCCCTTGTGCCTAGCCAGTTTTGGCTAGTCAGTTTTTTGTTTGAATAATTATGACCATGGCCCCGCGGGGTTTGTAATAAAATGTGCTAGTAGGATATTTTGAGTGGTTTGGTCTCCTAAGACATAGAATTTCAACTAAGGTGTTCCAGGGAGTTTTTTTCCCTTGACAATTATGCTTTGCCTATAGCCGAGTATAATTGACGAGGTTTTCTCCCGCTTCCTCCAAAGCTGGAATGCCTGATTTTGAATTCTGGGCCTTGGGGGGTTTATTAGAGCCCAACTGAGTATATATAAACCTACTAGACATTGTTAGAATAGACTACGGTCATGTCTTAAGTCACTAGGACCCTCAGAAAAAATTTGAAAAAAATTTACCAGACACATCAAAATTTTTAATTTTTTTAATTTTCCCTAAGTTTTTAATTAAATTTTTCCATAATTTAAATGGAAAAATTCAATTTGTAATAAGTTAGTCATTCAGAACCCGAATTTAATGATTGAAGGCTCTAACCTTAAGCCAAAAATCATTCTTGATCGGCCAGCCAGTCAGATCCAACTTTCAGATCATCATTCGGCCACATAACGCATATTTTCTCAAAAAAGTCAGTTTTGGGGAAAATATTGATTATTTAATAAAAAATGATTATTTTGGAGAAAATCCAAATCTCTCCAAATTAATCCGAATTCGGCGAAATGAAATGCAAAATGACATGGCATTGGGCATTTATGATGATTGGAGTTAACAGAACTAAGCTTCAGTCAGCATTCAGTGAGCATTAAAGATATATTCAGTTAGCAGTCTTGTCATCTCCAGCTAAACTCACAAATTGGATGAGATGGAGAGCATTCATTGGCTTGATGTTCTGATCGAGGCAGGAACTGGCTCTTGCACTAATGATCTTTAGGTATTGGCTCCTCCATACCTAGCTGACGCCTCCTCACATGCTCACGCCCAGGGATGGAATTTGACGAGTAAATGCCCGTCATGGGTCAATTTACCCGTCAAATACAGCTAAGATTTTACCGAAACCGTCAAAATCTGGCTTAGAATACAAAAAAACGTTTTATATTTTGATTGTTATCGGCAATTTTGACGGGTGTCCGCCATTTGAAATTCCAACCCTGCTCACTCCCCTCTCTCCTAAAGAGGGCGTCTCACACGTGTGGCCTCATCTCTGGCTTGTTTTCTGTGCTTAGGGTTGGAGTGGGGGCGCCTTGCCTAGGTGGAGGCTTCCCCTCACTCTTAACTCTTCAGCTTTGGTTTTGAGCTCTCAGTGGTGTGCCAAGCCGGTTAGGTCTGGATTTCTGGTTTTAGGGTTTTGGGTCTTCTCTCATTGTATAAATAGAGGCTCCTTCAACTCTATTGTGATGGAACTTTTGTGCCAGAGTTACTCTGTAGAAATTGTATCAGGCTTTGCTTTGAATTTTTAATAAGAATTTCGACTTTGGAGGTCTATGAGCTCTTTGCATGTGGTAAACATTTCATGGTTGAGGTGACATTGCTTCTAACCCTTTGCTTCTTAATACTTTGAATGAGATCAATTTTATTTTGTTAAAGCTCAAGAGGGCCACTGTTGGCACGATAGAGTAATCATTTGATGTTTCAAGTTGATTATTTATGCAAAGTAAATTGGAATCTTGATGAGCATGAGTAGTTAGTTATACGTAGTGTTGATCTTGATTTAATTCTCTTAGCATACTTTCATATGATTTGATCTCACTTTGTGTTTGAGTTTTGGTGTTATTAGGTTTCACAGGTTGAAGAAGGGTGTGAGTTCAGCTACATCTAGCCCAAGCTTCAAGTAACCCCTTTGTTTAACACTTTGTGATTGCAGGACCTACACGGATCATCTTCTTCTCTTACAAAAGAAAGCCGGGAATTTCTCTACCGCTCTTGTGTTCCATCCACAAGAAACCCTTCTTCTCTACCCTTTCCTTTTTTTTGTTTTGCGTTGCTTAAGAAGTAGATCCATTCTTCATTGTTAGTATTTAGATCTATCTTCTTTAGGCTTTGTTAGATCTGATATCATTCATCAGATCTAGGAAGAAGTTTGTACTTTCCATGCAAAATTTCCAAAAAATTTCTAAGTACAAAAAAAAAAAATTTCCAAAAAAAATTATTTATGCATTGTCTTTCCTATCACTTTTTAGTATGGTTTGCTTGTTGATTTTTTACTTTTGTGACAAGTACAGCGCAAGTGCTGGCGAAAAATTGAAGATTCAAAGCTTAAAAAAGACTCATAATCCCCCTTTCTTCATTCCCCTTTCTACAGTTCGCTCTGAAGGCCTTCCAAGGATAAGAAAAGAAGCCAAAAAGCAAAAAAGCATCAAAAGAAAGGCATTGTAAAGAATTAATAAAGAGAAAGTGGGATTAAGGCTCCCACACCTTACTTCCCCCATTTGGGGGAAGCCTGTATCGCCATTGTCCATATTCCAATTTTTCAATTTGCTTTATACCTGCAAGATAAATAAATGGTGAAAGTAGAATAGGGTAATCAATTTCAATTTATTAAAAAAAAACTTCGTTAGATTTGATTTCATTAGTATATTCTTGCTAGTTTCCTCTTATGCAATCTGTTCTCATGCTAGATTAGGTTTGGCTTCATTTTTGCTTGCATAAAAGTTATCAGAAAAGAAAAATTTGTTTGATTAATTGCTGATTAGTTTATCATCCATGAAAAGTGAAGTAAAATGTCTCTCTAATTATTTACTTGGTTAATGCATTGTTTCTTTACCTTTTTTGATAGAGATTTGTTTACCCCCTTGCTTTCCCGATTAGGGCCCTAAAAAGCCTGAAAGAGACTCTTGGGTGGTTTAGATCTTTGCATTTCTTTTAATCTTAATCAATTAATTAAGTCTCTTAAACTTGCAGTAACACAAGTCAAGAGCATTCTCTATCGGAGAGCATACTTAGAACTGCACATCCTTGCATTAGGCATTTTAGATTAGCTAAGTCTCTTCAACCACTGTCATAAGACGGGGTCAAGAGCGCTCTCTGTCGAAGATTCTTAATCAATTAGCTTAATAAAATTTGCAACGCACACCCCATAATTAATTAACTTCATTTTCTCCTTGCCGGAGTATGCTCTGACCGACCTCAAAATCGAAGTACCCAGAAACGGCATTGGATTTCTAATCTTGCAAGAAAAACATAATAAAATTTAAACCTTGTAACCAACGCACCGGCATTGTAGGGAATTTCCTAAGTACTTCTTAGTAGAGGCGCCGGAACCCCCGCTGTCTAAGCTTCTCAGCTAGCTGGTCAATCTTTGCGATACCAGCCTGGGATACTGGGCAGGCCGTCATGTCTTCAACGGATTGAACTTGGAATATTCTCTCGGCTTTTGACAAACCTTCGTTGACACCCTAATCAAGAGCACTTAAAATCCTTAAAAATATACCAGGAGCACTCACACAACTTAATATTCACTAGTTTTATTTCAAAACTTGTTGCTAAGTTCTTTACGCATTTCAATATTTTGACTCCATAAGGCACTGGTCTTTTTCTAATCTGCATAATAATTATTTTTGGATCAAATGTCTTTGGCCTTTTTAATTTCTATCTGTGAATGCATATTAATGAAGTCTTGAATTATTACTTATCTTTAATCTCTTGCTAGCAACGTGGATTGCTTTGATTTATGTGTCAAACTCATAATAAACAAAACACCTTTAATCACAATAACTCCTAAACAACACCCATCCGCATCCGTAACCATTTAAAACACTTTAACCACATTGAGCCATAGAAAACTCTTTGTTAGGGACTACCCCCCTTGGCTTCGTTAGGAGTTACCTAAACGGAAGAGCTAAGAGTAGGTGACAGTGCCTAGCTCTGTGCTTGCCCCCAAGGTCACACCTCTCTCACTTTCCTAAGTAAGGAGACAGCTTTCGGAAAGTTTCTGCTGCTGGTGTGCAATCGGCGGACATCAACACTGGTTCTTCCACAGAGACTTCACTATGAAATAATTCAGAATAACACAAATGCAAAATGATACCAATTTTAAGCAACTGCATGTCACTAGACATATCAAAAGTTTTTTTAACAATATTTTAACAGTGGGGAAGATAAAATTAACATCAATAATTATCTTTCAATTGTTGTAGCAATGCAAACAAAATTCATAGAGTCGTAATTAACATTTAGCGTACTGATGTAAATACAAAACACATACTGCATCCATAAACATCACTTCTCTATGTACAACCACAACGTGGGGGCTATTATGGTCATTCATCAACCATTATATTCTCTATCCTTAATGGAAAAAGTTTAGACAAGGGTCTCACTACAGAAGGGAAAAGTCCAATGGCCGTGTTTAAATGTTGCAATGCAAATACCTGGTATATAGAAAGTCTAGAAAGGGCATGAAGAAAGGGAAAAACTAAGAAGTATATCACACAATGCCATCTGTGGTCATATCATTCATAAAAATAATAAATAAGCCATGACTAAGATACCTGAACATCAAGAAACAGCTGCATGCAGATCTTGTCGGTGTCAGAGATATTGCCATCGGAGGAATCTGTGCCAGCACCTCCCCTTTTTTGAGCACCCTGCCTTATACGTTGCAGAGAAGATTCTGTTTTTCTTGCCTACAATAGTCAAGAGAGCGATTTATGAAACTAATTTTTGGAATGAAAAGTTAACAAAAGAAGAAAAAAAACAGTGACAACAGAAAAATACATACCACTGTCACAAGTTCCCATGCTAACTCGTTATATCTTGTGGTGATTCTCTCAGCTGCGGACTGGAGCAGTTCATTTCTCGTCTCTTCTGTCAAATATATGGCACGATCTCCCTCAAGGAATGCCTACATGAAACATCTCTCATTAGACTAAATAGGTTGAACTGTAGAATAAGAGAAGGCTTGGCATGAACATGGAGCACTGGAAGATAGAAATGCTTTGTATTACCTAAAACTAATTAAATTAATAGGTTAATTCATCTGACTCTTTTTTGCACTAATAGTGATTTGGAAAATGCTGTTTATATTAACAAAGAAAAAATGTATGATATAACACTAATGTACAACCAGCCTCAAGTTTAACAGGGTCTACACTCCAAGGATTGACTACACATTTTACATGTAATTCTTCATTGAAGCTATCTCTACTATTTTAGTGTGACTTTTAGACAGCTTCACCATTGCCATTTAAATATAAGTTTCTAAAGAGCCTAGAATAACCTATCAGAACCCTCCACAATGTTATTAGCATGTATAATAGCATTAATCCATTCAATAGAAACCAACCCTTGCTATCAAATCTAAATTATGTAACTCTTTTCTCATTTGTTGTTACTCAATTCAATCTGTATTCTTTGTTCACTCTTGATCCAGAAAAGCTTTATTAATGCCCCATAGAATTGCAGTCTAAGGCCACTATTTGGGTAACAAAATCAACCCATGGAAAATTCATCCTAATATATCCAGAAACTTGTAGAGTGTAGTGCATATTTTCCTTCAAGATCCTAAAGCATCAAAGGAAGTCACATTTTGTCCCACTATTTGCATAAGGTCATGGAAGATACAGTTCTATACCATCAATGTTGTAAGTGCTCCTTTGATTTACTCAACCAAGTGTCAATTTGATTGTGCTTTCCACTTCAACATCACTTCAGGATTTTTGCCTCCAGTAGGTTAATCTACAGAACTGGAAACTGTTTGAGACGCATCCAATTCCTCTATGCATCTAAAAATATTGTTTGTTTCTGAGATCAGTGCTCAATGCAATCTTAAATTCAATTTCTTTGCATCATTGATTTCATAAGGTGTCAAGAATGCTATCTTATTGTGAGGTTAACGAGAGAAAACTACAAAAAAATTCAGGAATAAATCAGTTGTAATACTTTTGCATATGCAGACCCAGAGGATGGCTCAGTAACTTCTCCTTTAGGCACCCAGATCCAGGTCATGTCATTCCCCCATTAAATCATTTCAATACAATTACCTTTAGGCCCTAATGAATTTCCCATGGTGACGTTTTTGTATGCCAAGATGTGCAGTCCTTACTCCTTACCAAGGAATACTCTGATTACATTATACATATCAACCTTCAGTACGAAACAAACATTTCAGAATGAGATGGAAAGAGGGAACTGGGAGCAAAGAAACCTGTCAAAGGACTAAGAAGGGCCCGCACTAGAGGAAATCATGCACAGGATAACATATGAGCTTGAATATTCACTACAGAGTTTTTGATCCCACCTCAGAGCTATCCTTGCCAGTGTTTGAAAAAATAGTCAACTTGGACTCAGACTTGGCCGATTTGACGCTCAACGGAGCCGTCTTAGCCCTTGAACCGATTTGGGTGACTGGTTTGGTACCAAACCGGCCAAGTCAGTGTCAAGCAAGTTGTTTTTTACCCCAAATACTGCTATTATGTATAGGAATCCTACAAAGCAGGTTGACTCGACAATGAAGTAGGTTTAGAGTCTTATGCTTTAGGCTTCTAGGTCAAATTTTTTTTAAATGAATATAAGTATCATGTGTGTCACCTGTGCAGTCCCACATTGACTCAGCCAAGCCAGTACAGACTTGGTCGAGTTGACCGGTTAGGTCTCAAACCAGCCGAACCAATAGAATTCCTATAGATCATACTTCACAGCACTATCTGGAGTAAAAAACAACTTCCTTGACGGTGACACCAGCTAATCTGGAATGATAACATAAGATTCCTAGAGTAAAAGGGTAGAGAAAGGAAAATATAAAGAAACAAAAACTTTTACTTAAATTTTGTATATTATCAGTATTGTTTCAGGATATTTGAGAGGTGTTCCAACCTCATCTGACCAATCAAACCAGCCGAGCCAGTAGGATTCCTATAGATCATACTTCATAGCACTATCTGGAGTAAAAAACAACTTGATTGACGGTGACACAAGCTAATAGAATGACAACATAAAATTACTAGAGTAAAAGGGTAGAGAAAGGGAAATATAAAGAACAAAAACTTTTACTTAAATTTTTTATATTATCAGTAATTGTTTCAGGATATTTGAGAGATGTTCCAACCTCATCTGACTTCATATGATGAAAATAGAATTTCACATCCCATCAAACTTTAGCAGAGATAGCAGTTTTCAGAATTCCATTTAACTGAATTGCACCAAACTGAAGACAAGTCCACTAAACCATCAAAAGATGCCTCAACTACCTCACGCATCTCTCCTAAAGAGAGTGGTTTCAGTGCTGAATGGTACAGCTAACTCTCAAAAATCCATTCTCTAAATGAACAGATAGAGAACATAGATCCATTATATACAACCTCACATCTAAGTTTCCATTAAGTACAAAATGAAACAATTCCAATACAGTGCCATGTTCCTCTGAAATGAAGAGAACCGAGGAAGTCAACATCGCCTGTTAGGGAAGCTCTATCTTTAAATTTGCTCTAGGGGATATGATGCCAAGTGCCCTATATAAGTTCCCAGCATTTCTGATAACACTTGCAGGTCCAGAAAATGTGGTGATAGTGTCAAACCTGTGAAATGAGGGCATGAAGCACATGTGAATCTTATTCGACAATCACTCCTTGGAGGGCAAAGCCTGGTAAATCGATAAACATGGAAAGACCATCAGACAATACACAAGTCTAAAAGACCATAGTGTTCGAAGACAATTCACCTAAGTGGCTTCTGTGAGGCATGTTACCAGCCTTATTTGAGGCAGAAATTACTATTCTGACAGCAGAAGAGTCCCTCAGCTGAGACAGCACTTTCAACTGGCATGAAATTCTTTTTGGAGCTAGAAGGTTTATCTGACTACGACAATCTTATGGGATTGCGGCTGTGAAAATACAGAGAAATTTTTCCTTTTCTGAGACAAAAGTTTGATAATCTTGGAGAGAAAATTTTCACTCAGGATAAAGATCAATTGGCTGCAGCAAATCTTGATTGGATGGGGAAATATAAGGGTTCAAATTTTCAATCCAACTCCTACTTCATCCTAAGAGCACTATAGAAGTTTCACCTATCCTCAAATATTGTAATTCAAAATGTCTAACAGTTGTTCCACGAGGTGATAAGGCTGGCATGATGGGTCAAAGTGTCCCTGTTTTTTATGAAGGCATTGCCAATCTAAGATGGTTGACTCTCCCTAACCTTTATTCATGCTATTTATCTCCCTAATCTAAGGTGGTTGATGGGTCAAAGTGTCCCTAACCTCATTTCGGGGAACCTCTCGTGGCCTAAAGGAGCAAGCCCTAAAGAGGAAGGAGGTTACATTGAGGTCACATTGGGTGTACCTCTTTGAAGAGTTGTCTATTTGGGTTCACATCCTGCATTTGAGTCCACTTACCTCCGATCATGGAAGAGTGTTGGGTTTTGAGGTAACAAAGTCTCAAACAAAGGTAGAGCATTTTTCCTAAAAACTATATTGTTTTCTATTAAGATCAATGAGAATGAGTCTTTACATGTACATTTCGTAAAGATTATGGATATTAGAGAACAATTGAATGCCATTAGGCAAAAGATGGAAGAAGAAGACATGATAGTAATTACTCTCAAGAGTTTATCTATTGCATTTCAACATTTTATTGAAACACTTAATATTACTACTATTGACAAAGACCTGAAGTTTGATAAGCTATGCACAAAGATTTTGTGGGAAAAGAGGTAGAAAACACAATTTGACAATTAAAATATAGTAGCAAGTTCAAAACTAGCATTGACAGCAAAAATCAAGGGTAAGGGCAAGTTTGCTCAAAAGAATGATGGAAGAAGCAGTTAAGGCAGCACCAATGAATAAGGTTATCAATAGATTTTCAAATGTCATAAAAAGAAGTTTTATAGAAAGCGGATGAAAAGAATAACCATAGAGGATCACGACAAAAAAAGAAGGGATATGTTGTAGAACACCAAGAAGAGAGTGCTATCTTCGTTATCATGGATAAGCAAGCAGATCATAGAGACTCATCTACTTGGTATATTGGTCCTGGTGCATGATGCATCACATCATTTCACCAATAGAAAAGATTGGTTTGTTCACTATGATGCTTACATTTTGTCTGTGCCTTTTAGTGGTAGGGAGGAGATCAAAATAGAAGGCAAAGGAAATGTGCACGTTATACCACATACAGTATCAGAATTTTTGCACCCATTTTTGCTTTAGCAGCGACAATGAGTCTAGATTCCTATGCCCCCAGAAGATATCAGTGATGAAGATGCCGAGAGATGATGCCAATTTTATGTTGTGATATGTTGCCATGCCACCCTTGAGGACTCACTATGGTTATGCTTTCTATTGATGTTGTAATTCTCCATGTCTCATGTTACACTACAATGATTTGTTTTGATGAGTATAGATGGTAGTAATGATCATAGGCTAATGAGGATAAGATATGTTTGTTTTGTTTACACACCAATAGCCAAGACATAGGCAAATAAGGATAAGAGGTTTTTGTTTTGTTTACACACCAATAACCTAGACAACCCTTGGGATTTACAAGGATTACCCCTATTCTTAGCCTCCATATTTGTCCTTTCCATCTTACTTATACCACTCCACCTTGTACTACAATCCCATTGGCTTAAGATTGATCAAGTGACTTTTGATCTCTCCCTCTGTTACCCCTTCACCATGAATGCCTCCAAGTCTTCGTTGTGTCTTGGGCCCACTTTTGTTGTAGTGACTCCTTAGTACATTATACTTTCTGGTAGATCCCCATGGCCAACTGTCAATAGTCAAGTAGTTTTACCATAGAACTACCATTGAGCAATGTTTCTCCTTAGATATGAAACATGAAGATCATCCCCTATAATGCCTCAAAAAGGGCATATTAAGACAAGCTCCCAGTCCAAGACCACTTGTACCGGAATCCGATGTAAAAGAAAAATACACATCAAATCTAAAAGAAAAACAAGGGTGCCAAGAAAATTGCAAAATCAAGCAATCCAAAGAAAAAAATGCAAGACTCACTTGCATATGCCCTCAATAAAAATCAAGGCCAAGGTCTCTTCATCCAAGAGTACAAGAGTGCAAGAAGAAGAGGGAGCAGATAAAGAAAAAAGAGAATAATAAAGGGGAGTTTGATCGCTAAGGTCAAAAGGGGGAATAACTCATAACACAACTCCCTGTTAAGACAAATCCCTTATGCCAGCACTAGTGATGAAGATCAAGAGGATCCATGTTTCCCACATCTTGAGTCATTCAGTCAACCCAAGCCAATTCACTTGACCAACCTTTCGAACTATCCATCCACTCTATCCAAAAAACTAATCCTTGTAAATGTTTTGATGTCGATATGACTTTGATGTGATCCTAAAACATTCACCGACAATCTTTGTGAAACTTATGCATCATAATCCATGGGTCAGGCTATATGATGACTCATGCAAATAGTGTATTGTATGTAATTTTGACTTTAGTATTTCATAAATTTAAAGCATTAAGAGATAGCAAAATCATCCTCCCAAAGATATTCATAGGTCTAGAACTCCATTGGTCAAGTTTGACCAAGTTCGAATTTTTCAATGATTTGACTTGGTCAATGGGGCAATTTCACTTGGTCAACCAAATTGGACCAACAAAGCATACATTTATGTCATCATCTTTCAGCTATTATATTAATTTGGAAGCTAATTTGATCGCTAGAAGTTAGAACGGTGAGACAATAAAAAAGGGATTAAAGTAACTAGCTTAATAGGACAATCTACATAAAAAAATATTTCTAAGAACTCGAGAGGTCGCGAAGAGCGAATACCACAGAGTCAGGGGGTTGCTCCAAGCAGGTTCATCCTCGCCTAATTGGACACTTGGTAAAGTTATTTCAACGCTCAGTTCAAGGAGGTGAATCTTAGTGGGACAAACCAAGAAGTAAACCACTCCCTAATCAACTCATTTCATAATCTAAAATTTACCAACAGAGACACTGCAATACTTTCACTGAGACTACACTAGCAACCCTTTTACACAAGCACTCTTTTCATTGGCACTGGTCTACTTTATTTTATGCACAAATCAAATTTTGTAATGTCTTGAATGGTTTGTATATTTTTTAAGTTGCTAAAGTAATTTATTTGCAATGATTGGTCGGTGATATTTTAATTCATTTCATCTTAAACTACTAGATTTTTTACATTTTTTGTTAGAATAGAAACCTTACATTTCATTTTATTAGTGACCACCCCCCTTGGCTTCGTTAGGAGAAATCCTAAACGAAGAACTCAAGATCATGACAGCACTTGACTCTTACTTGCCCCCAAGGTTGCACCCAGTGGCTTTAAGATTTCAGCCACATGACCCGAGGTGTGAATTAGGCAGCAACAGGTATCATCTTCCAAGGTCAACTTAACATCATCAAAGGTGTTTCCCCCTCAAGATTCACAGGGATTCATCATTCTTGGATTCATAGGCATTAATTAACTAATTTTCTAAAGTTTGATTTTAAAAAATGCCTAAGTCTAGCTGAGTGAATAATTAAGCTATTGTGAAAAAATCAGATTTTGGAAATTTGGCATTGTGGGTCCCCTAAAGCACTATATAGACATCACTTGGGCAAATGTTTCAACACTTAGCTCAATTTCGATGGCCTGCATGAACAAGTCAGCTTGTGTAACATCGAATCCGAGTGTTATGGGAAAATCAGTATCCAAATTTTAAAGAAGAGATTCCATCTTCAGTAATAAATATATATATATAAATGAATGTTGAATAAAATAGATGATGATATAATTTACAAAGTTGGTCTGCATAAATACAGCTTGGCATTTACATATTGAAAGGTCATGTCTCCTTGCATATGATATTTAATATTTATTATTATTAATAATTGTTAATTTATTATATAGTTGTTATAAATTTTTTTATTTTTTTATTTTTTTATTTACGTAACATTGCCCCTCCCTTAAGTGAAGCTCTGTCCTCAAAACTTAGAGTGTTGTTGTCCTCTTATTATGGATTGTTTTTAAAGTATTGACTCGAACACTGCAACCTTGGATTGATTTCATTCTATGGATGTGATTTTGGAACTTGTTTTGTAATCATTTTTGCTTAAGTGCTGAATTTTTGAAACAATATAACTTGTACTTATTTGTTTTGCATGTCACCTTTTGTATTTCACTTATGAGCAATTGTGGATCTTCTTTACTTCCAAGTTTTGCACTAGTTGTGGTTTGTTTAGTCACATAATTCAGATCTTGAACTTGAGCTATCGGTTCAAAATTGACAAGTGGCTCAGAGACAGGATATACTTTGATTGTATATTCTACAATATTTTTCTTAGTTACACCATTGTGAGGTTGTTCAGTTTCTGATCCATTTTGACTAACTGAGCCTTGTGGAACTTCCCTCTGTTGCTTGTCATTATTGTGTACCTTAGTTTTCGATCCCTTTTGACTAATTGAGCTTTATGGAACTTCGCTCTGCTGCTTGTCATTATTGTGTACCTCCTCAACAACAGGGGTAGCTCCTTCACAACTGTTGTGGATGAGGCCATCAGCTTACTCGAAGTACTCTGTTGTTTAGGAGGATTACTAGATCTATAATTTCCAACCTCTTTATGATAGAGTCTATCTTGTCGTTCATCCTTGCCTCCAATTTATTGAATTGGTTTTCTAATTCAACCATCAATGTTCTAGTATGTGGAATCATATAATTTGAGGCCATTTCACATTTTATGAAAAATAAAAATATATATAATTATAATAATAGTTATTAAATAATCATAATACTATATTTTATATATTTTTATTATAATGTCTCACACTTTGGAAAAATCCGCATGTGGTTTTACTTCTTTTTTGTCCTTCCTTGATCAAATGCTTTCTTTCTTGTTTTTCTTTTTAACTTCTTTTCTTTTACTTTTTTTTACGAGTCTTTCTTGCTTTCTTCTCTTTTTAAGTAAACCACGTGTGGTTTTACTTCTAAAACCATTTCCCGACTCTAATACAACTATAACACTGAATCGAGTGTTATGGGAAAATATGTATCCGGATGTTAAAGAAGAGATTCCATCTTCACTAATAAATATATAAATGAACATTGAATAAAATAGATGATGATGAATTTTACAGAGTTGGCCCGCTTAAATACCGCTTGGGTTTAAGCGGGCCAACTCAATATCAAGAGATGGAGTTGCTAACATGTGAAGGAGATGACTAAAAACCACCAAAGATACAAGAATTAATCCAAAAACACCACAAGGTGTTCCAAGAGATTCCGATGGAGCTCCCACCAAACAAGAAGATTGAGCACATAATTGAAGTAGAACCAGAAGCAAAACCAGTCAATATCAAACAGTATAGATATCCACATCACATAAAACAGAGATCAAACGGTTAACTCAAGATTTGTTAAAATGTGGAGTCATTTTAAAAATCAAAAGCCCTTATGCAACTCCAGTAGTGCTAGTTCAAAAGAAGGATGGATCTTTCAGGCTATGCATAGATTACAAAGGACTGAACAAGATAACAATCAAGAACAAGTTCCCCATCCCATTCATCGATGAGATGTTGGATGAGCTTCATGGAGATAGGTATTTCTCAAAACTAGACTTGAGATTAGGGTATTATCAAATCAGGGTTAGACTATAAGACATAGCAAAAACTGCTTTCTGTACTTATGAGGGCCATTATGAGTTCAAAGTAATGCCTTTCGGATTAACTAATGCTCCCGCCACTTTTCAAGCCGCAATGAACGAATTATTCCAACCATATTTGCAAAAGTTTGTATTAGTATTTTTTTATGACATCCTCATATATAGCAAGAATTGGAGAGAGCATATTCGACACTTAGATCAAGTACTCACCATCTTAGAAGAACATCATTTTTTTGCAACAATGTCGAAATGCACTTTTAGAAAAGAAGTGGACTATCTTGGCCATATAATATCGAAGGAAGGTATCAAAGTTGATCCAAGTAAGATCAAGGCAATCACTGAGTGGCCCAAACCAAATAATATCTCAAAATTAAGAGGATTTCTAGGTTTGACAAGATACTATCGAAGATTTGTGAAGAATTGCGCCCCTGTAACATGTTTGTTGAAGAAAAGTTCATTTCGATGGAATGATGAAGCCGAAAAATGTTTTGAAGCATTGAAAAACATTATGTCATCAACGCCAGTATTAGCAACACCATATTTCACAAAACCCTTTGTGGTTGATTGTGATGCTTTAAGATTCGGGATAGGAGCAGTCTTGATGCAAGAAGGTCACCCAATAGCATTCGAAAGTCGAAAGCTCAATAAGAGAGAGAGACTCTGAAATCCACATATGATAAGGAAATGTTGGCCATTATACATGCTCTAGCAAAATGGCGACAATACCATCTAGGAAGTAAAATCTTGATAAGAACATACCACAATAGTCTTCAATATCTCCTACAAAAAACAGTGACAACTAAACAACAAAAATGGATAGAAAAAATTGCTACATTTGACACGGAGATACTACATAAGAGGAAAGGATAATGTAGTTGTTGATGCCCTTTCCCGAAAAGATGAAGAAGTGAAGGCTTATGCAGTTTCAGTTGCAGTTCCAGACTGGTTGGATGAAATCCGAGGTGAATATGCCAGGGACCCAGACACAGGTGCCTTAATCCATGATCCAAATCGAGGTCCAAAGTTCAAATGGAGGAATAACATCCTTTGGTATAAAGGAAGAATCTACTTAAGCCCAACATCTAGGTTTAAGATCAAGGTGTTGAAAGAATCCGATGAGTCCCTAGCCGCAGGACATGTAGGCTTTTTCAAAACTTACTACAATGCCAAGCAATCATTCTACTGGAAGGGGATGTATAAAGATATTCAGAAGTATGTAGCCGAGTGTGACACCTGCCAAAGAAACAAAAGCGAAAAATGTCGTGACTCCAAGGCTACTCCACCCGCTTCACATTCTAGACCAGAAGTGGGGGGAAATCTCCATGGATTTTATTGAAGGGTTACCCTTATCCAACAGAAAGGACAAAATCTCTATGGTAGTGGACCGATTAACGAAATATGCACATTTTATAGGTATTAAGAAAACTGACTCCGCTAAACAAATGGCTTAAGTGTTCTGCAAAAATATTTATAAATGACATGGGTTTCCAAAAATCATCGTTAGTGACAGAGATGCCAAATTCACAACCAATTTTTGGAAGGAATTCTGCAAACAAATTGGGATCACTCTTAACATTAGCCCAACCTTTCATCCCCAAGCAGATGCACAAACGAAAGTTGTTTACAAATGCTTGGAAGCCTATCTTCATAGTTTTGTCACTAACAAGCAGAACAAATGGTTACAATGGCTACATCTTGCAGAATGGTGGTATAACTCCACCTATCATACGTCAGCCAAAAATGACCCATTTTCAAGCATTGTATGGTTATGAGCCTCCTAGATGGAAGGAAATCATTCAAGGGGTTGAAAAAGTACCTGCAGTAAAAAATCAACTTGAAGAAAATCAGAGAGTAATGCAAGTCCTGAAGGATAATTTAACCATGGCACAAAATCGTATGAAGCAACAAGCAGATCATCATAGGTCAGAAAGGGAGTTTGAAGTAGCAGATTGGGAATTTGTGAGACTCCATCCAAACAAGTAATTGTCACTTAAGCAACAAGGGAAGAATAAACTGGCTCCCAAGTTTTATGGACCATATCAAATTATCCGAAAGATTAGTGCCTTAGCATACAAATTGAAGTTACCAAATAAGAGTCGAATTCACAACGTTTTTCATGTCTCGAATCTTAAAATTATTGGGCCAACATCAAACTGCTCATAGGACACTTCCTACCTTGAACAAAGAAGGGAAACTTGTATTAGAACCAGAAGCCATCGTCAACATCAGAGAAAGAAGACTACATTCTCGAATCATCTAGGAATACCTCATTAAGTGGAAGAATTGTCCAGAAGAAAATGCTTCCTGGGAAACAGATAAGTTCATTCAGCAGTACCCATCATTACCTTGCTTTGAAGACAAAGCATCTTAAAAGAGGGCAATGTAACAAACATAAAAACTAAAAATACAAATAATGTTATGTATAATTAGTATATTTAATTTAATTTTAATTACCAAGGGTCACCGTCACGTAAAGACATAACTTTACGTGAAGAGACACCATGGAGGCCTACATATTTAGGCCAATTGCTCGTTGTAATCCATCATTCAATTTTTCAATAAATAATTTATACAATGCAGACTAAAACCGTTCTTACAGTTACCACTGTAACAATACCTAACGCATGTCAACTGAAGAAACCTCTCTATGGCTTGAAGCAAGCACGAAGAGCATGGTACATCAAAATTGACAAGTATTTGGGTGAGCAACGGTTCCAATGGAGTCCTTTTGACACCATCATCACAAGTAGCAAGATAGAGGAATATCACAAGTAAAATCCAATTTATGTGAAATTTTTGGCATGACTGACTTAGGCCTCCCATTAGGGGAGTTTTGAGGTCGAAAATGGGCCTCAAAAGGAAAATAATAAAATAAGAGTTATAATAATAAAATAAAGGTTCTAAATTTTGAAGGGGAAAAAGAAAAACAACTTTTTCTTATCGTATTTTTTGCATATCTCCTTATCGGTTCACCCAAATTTCAAGTTTGGGGACTCGTTGGATGTGGAATTTAATTACGCATCCAACCCATACCCACCTTGCATACTTTTGAGGTACCCACGGCACCCAAAAATGGAAATTTCAATAAAAATACGTATTTTAAATGGAAATTTGAAATTCCATTTNAGTGTGGGTATGGGTTGGATGCGTAATTAAATTCCACATCCAATGAGTCCTCAAACTCGAAATTTGGGTGAACCGATAAGAAGATATGCCAAGAATACGATAAGAAAAAATAGTTTTTTCTTTTTCCCTCCATTTGTTTTCACAAATTTTACCCTTCTGGTTGACATCATCATCTTGAATCCTATTGGTTCTTATAAAGTGAATTTAATGGTAGAATTTTTGTTTTGAAACCCATTTTTTACCTCAAAGCTCCCCTAATGAACATTATTGCTTAGGTGTAGAAGAAGTTTGGCTAACATATAACCATATTTTTGTTCCACAAACGAAGTATTCCAAAAGTTTTTTAACCAAGTTTAGGATGGTAGGTTGCAAAACATCATCTACACCAATGGAGAAAGGGCTGAAACTTTCATCCAAGACTGATTCTAAGGGAGTTAATGAATCAGTCTACAAGCAACTAGTGGGAAGCTTGATCTATATCATGGCCACTAGACCTCACTTGAGTTTTGCAGTGAGACACATCTCCCGATTCATGACTGCTCCAAAGGTAGAACATAAAACAGTGGCAAAAAGAGTGCTATGATATGTAAAAGGATCATTAGATTTTGGCATTCTATATGGTAGAAACAAAGAATCCCGGTTGTGTGGTTAATAGTTTATACAGATTCAGATTGGACAGTATTAGTGGATGACAAGAAATCCACATCAAGCTATGTTTTTAGTATTGGTACTGGAGCAATAACATGTACTAGCAAGAACCAACATGTTGTCTACCTTACACAGACCAGCAAGAATATCGAAGAGAAATGAAAGGAGCATGCGAAGCAGTTTGGCTCAAACGAATGCTTGTAGATATGAAAATCCAACAAAATGTGCCTACCCTATTGTACTGTGATAATCAGGGAGGTTTTTAAGCTGGAAAAGAATCCAATGTTCCACGAGCATACCGAACATATTGGCATTCATTGCCACTTCATCCGACAGCTTGTAGAAGATCAAGCAATTGAGTTGCAAAGTCCTACAAAAAATCAGACTACAGACATTCTCACCAAGTCTTTGAGTCTAGAAAATTTTGTAAATTCAAGGACAAACTTGGTGTATTTTATAGATTGACAATTAAGGGAGGGTGCTAGAATATAAAGGTCATATATACTATAAGCTTATGCATATTAATAAAGTCACTTAGTGACTTTAGGTTACTTGATGCTTAATTATTTTATTAAAGTACACAACTTATTTTAGGGTTTGTGCAATTAGGGTTTGAGCAGTTAAGTTTATATCAGCTAATTATTGTAAAGAGAAGGTTGTTCTCTTCATTTGAAAATATAGAAGAACCATTTTCTCTCTTTTAATTCTTTTTTTTTCTGTGTTCAGCTTTCAAAATAATATTTTTACAAAGAGGTAGGTCAAATGTGAAAGTTAATATACTAGCACCAGTGTTCCACGGGGATGCGCCTCTCAGGGTCGGGGGCTCCCCCCTACGCTTCCCACGCCCCGGGGGCTCGGGGACTCCATGGGAAACGTTTCCCAGCGCCCCCCTTTCTGCAAAACTTGGGGAAACGCAGGTCTAAGAGTTTCCCAGATTAGGGGGCTCCCACACGCCCCCTCCTGAAAATGGGGGGCTCCGACAGGCCCCAACTGCCCTCGATTTTTTTTAAAAAATTACTTAAAAAAGAAATGGTTCATCTTAAATTTTAGGCTTTTACACTAAACAGTCATTTTAAAACGAAATAGAAACAAATAAAAAGAAACAAACATCGATATGATATGCTTTGCTATAACGATTACATTAAATTACACTAACTCTTCGGGAACATAAAATTGCTTGTATGCAAATGGTGATGGGATTAAGAATTGATATGTTTATATGTTGGGGTTCATATTTTTATTATTTTTCTTTTTTTATATAATTTTAGAGACCGGCCCCCCTATGTTAGGGACCCCGACGCCTCCCTGCTCCCCCCCCGTCCCCCAAAATACCCTAAAATTTTGGGGTGTCTCTACACGTCCCCAATGTGCGTTTCCCCGCTCCCACGCCCCCGCGTCCCGGATACTTGGTGGAACACTGCAAAATACAAAGATAATACATATTTGGACTAGATCCACTAAACTATGTCTCATCAGATATAGATTCTTTGTCTGTGACGCCAAAGCATATATAGTGGCACTCCTAACCTATGTATGCCAGGGCGGTATGCCCACTCTTTGGCTCTTGGATATGTTGATGTTGATGTACACGTTTATTGATTTTTAATGAAATATATGGTGCATATTCACCAACGACAAAGAGTTGTAAAATATACCACACATGGGGAACATTTAACCAAAACCTATACAATAAAAAACATACAAATATCTTTAAATTACTGTCAAAAAATGTGCAAATTGACACCTATAACCAAGGTAAACGATTATCATGCAAAGCTTCTCTGTTCATACTACTATAGATTTATCTATTTTTATAAATCATAATATTATTCATTAAACATTTTATATGCATGTACAACTGCAGGCCTGTAGGCAAGCACACATGCCAGAAAGTGAGCGCATAGTAGCATACACAAGTAAGCAAGGAAGACAGACCAATTAAAAATACATAAGAAATGTCATCCAGATGGACTGTATTTGATTTCAAAGATTCCAACCTTTAATGGTTGAAGGACGCCAGAGACATATGGTGAATGCCGAACTGGAAGTGGTTTGTTTGTCATTCTATATGTAGCAGTGATTCCCTTAAGTTGCCTCAAAACCTGCAAAACAGAAAGTTATAATTCTTAAATACATTTGTTTCCTATTTTCTAAATTTATAGCTATCAGTAGATAACCGATTACAAATACTTAAATTATGACCCATTTTATGACAAAAAAACTTTGAGGTAGACCAGAGAGCAGCCATATCAGCCATAGTAAACAGTTCCTGTTTGGAAAACCTCATATGGCAGTATGCTTTCAGTGCAGGGAGAGAAGCCAAACATCATACAGTGGGAACAAACAAGTTGTTCGCGTTACCAACCAATGGCACTAATTCCTCACTTACAACCTATCTTCTATTCTCTTCGAGTACAGTTTCCTCCACAATTTTGATGAAGAATACCATCAACTGAACTGATATATTTGAAGCATTAACACATTGAGGCATTGCCTGGCCCCATAACTTTTAGTGCCATGCTTCTATTCTTCCCACCTTTAAGAAGTGCATGATAATGGCGCAAATCTTGAGGAAAGGGCATTCTTCCTCAAGAATCAATTTTAAGAAATATGAAACTGACTAAATACATGAACTCAACAATCCACCAAGAAATCATCATCATTCTTCATAAAATAAAAACAGGCATCACTACCTGTGTAACAAGTTACAACAAATTTCATATTCCAATTTCAACCATAATAATGACAAGTAAGCATTCTCACGAAATAATGCATTGCAAATAAGAAAATGACAAGTGCATTGGCTCTTACCATGAACTAATTCTCATATAGTCTATGGAAAAGTAGAATGATAATGCAGTCAATGCCCTTTTGATTAAATTGCTTAGTCAAACCAAAGCTCCAATTAAGGTAAGTGCAGAATGTTTAACAGTTTGATTCCATGTAATTTACATCTTTCAGACTCATATAGAATCTTCCAGGCAGATATAGTAATGTCAAGACTCAATCGATGCTTAAACATTCTACCATGTTCCTTCTATTCCAGCAGTATATGGATTAGACTGTCAATTTTCAAGAAAATTATCAATTTACTCTTTGGCAGAGAGAAAGGATTATAAAAAAGCATGAACACCATATCAGCCTCTTGAATTCGAATAGCATGAAGAGTGCATTTAAAAATAGTTTGGAACTTAGATATTGTCAATGTTTTAAAGCTTAGAATGTCAGAAAAAACTGAGCCCCTAGAATATAGCAGCTAATATTAATACCATTAGATGAAAGTTTGATGGGACCCCACATGTATTAAATTGAGCACATAGATCTGTGGACAAACACACAACTCACAAGATAGATCACACAATTTACTCAGTGATTGAAGAATGAAACAGTGCAAAAATGGCTTGCAACTGTGAATGCTTTCATTAATCAAAAAAGTAATTAGATAATAATTACAATGAAGTACAATGGCTAAATAGCCACAAGCAATTCAAATCCACATGAGGAAATTCGAATTGATTAGACTCTACTTGACTGTAGGTAACTAAGACCTTGTCTAAATCATTATCAGAGGACTCGGTAGTTAACTGACCTTGTCTAAATCATTATCGGAGTTCATCGGAGTTCTAAAACACAACTCAAGTTTCTAATTCAGTGTTGACTAAGGCTAATTGACTGTGGTAGGTGAGAAATGCGCCCCTCCTGCATGTAGCGATGCAAACCTAGCGCTAACTGAATGCAGAGGACTAGAACTGAATGTAACTGACTCCTAACTGAGCTTGACTAGTCACCAACTCAACTCAACTGACCTTGGTTGGTATCGGCACTCCCAATGGCTCCTAAATTGTAGGAATTGATCTAGGAGGCTCCTAAACTGATGCATGCAAGTGCAATCAATGGCAATAGGCCTCAATTAGTGTTCCCCACACTTTAGTAACTGAAACATGTGCCCCAATTAGGCCAAGTGGACCCAATGGTGCTAGTGACTAAAAATAGACTGGATGGACTCCTGATTTAGACATGACTCCTAATTTAGACATATGACCAAATTGGACAAGGGAGAATTAATAATCCTAACAACATGGTGTTAGTTTTCACTTTTCAGGTTAGTCTGAAAGTGTTTACACCATGTTTGTGGGTGCTCCATAAGATTTGGGGTACATGGTGTATGTTCAGCCCCCAAATGCTCTGAGAGGCATTGGCGCGTTGAAAATAGCTTGCTCAATGGTTGCTTGACCTCAATTGAGTGCTTGCTTGGAAATATTCCTTAGTGTGTTGGAGTTCGCTTGACAACTTGGGGTACATCCTACATGATGGCCACATAAAGAGGTTCACTTGCTTGGAGAATGCTAGACTTAGGAAGGGCAATGTTGTGCATCTTGGACAAGGGCATCAGCACTAGATAGCATGGGGTGGATCAGATTCCTATATGGAGGCATTGAGTTGCCTTAGGGACGCCTGGGTTGTAACAGTGTTCATGTAAGGGGAGAGGACCCAATGGAGTACATGGCTTAGGACAAGCGATGGAGTCTATGTGGGCTTGTGGCAATGGTGTGTTGACACATCTTGTGCAGCTGCGTCATCTTGGAGCCCTTATTGTGTAAAACACCACCTTGGAGGTTTACATGCATACCCCTCAAGTGTATTGCTCTACATGTGTAAGACAACATGTAATTATTGTAGGTTTCTTGTAAGGGCATTGGCCTCCATTACCTTTCATATATATAGAGGAAGCAGAGACACCCTAATCGTCATCATCATTGTAATCTTCTCTTTGTAGTTTTCTTTTGGAGTGCGTCACTAGAGTTCATGAGAAAACCCTAGGAGAAGATATACATGGGAGGAGGACATATTTATTAAAGAGTACTCTTCTAACTAAGGTTTACTCTTGTGAAGAAGAGGATGTGGAGATGATGATCATCAAATTCATGTTGTATTCACTCTTGTATAGAGATGTGACTAGGAGGAGTGCACTAGTCATCCTCTTTTCTATGTCCATTTGTACTTGGTCTCTCTTTCTCTCGCTTGAAGTTGTTAGGGTTTCTTGATCTTCTTGGAGCATCTTGAAGTTTAGAGTTAGGGTTTCATCACTTGGAGATTTGGATGAAACCCTGCATTGTAAATAGTGAAAAGGAAGAAGAGGAAAAGACATATCGCCTTTGAGAACTAGCTTGAGTGATTCATAATTATTGGATCTCCTTGGTTGAGCTATGGTCTTCATTGTTTTCTTTAGCTAGGGTTTCGGAGAGCTAGTGGATTGTACTAGCCTTGTGATAAGGCTATGGTATGTACAACTTCATTTTATGCTTATTAATGAAGTTTCCAGCTTTCCACTACTTGTGTAAATTGCAGGTTTGATTTTCAGCCATTTATGTTCTTCATGGTTCAGAATTTCCAGCTGTTTTGCTGATTGGATATAAGTTAGGGGCACTTATTTTAAGTGATTTAACATTCTAATTGTAGAAGTAATGGCTGTTTTACTGTTGTAAATAAGAGTTCTCAGATCTTGTTTACGGATGATAAGGTTTCCCTAGAGGGATGAAACTTATCATAACACTTTGGTATGTTTCCTCTTGGATTGCCTAGAAATTTGGTGTTGTCAAGGATTGAAATATTGTCCACTTCTGCTGTTGTTTGTATTATATTTCATACCAGCCCTATGTCTGAAAATTCACAGGGTTAAGATCCAGGAAACGTCTAAGATAGATGTGAAATTTATGGTTTGCATTAGTTGTCATTTGTCCAGAAATTTCAGCACATGGGCTAATCATGCAGCATGTACAGCACTATTCTATCATCTATCACACTTCCACATACCATGAAGACTATTTTCGGACATGAAATAAAAGTTTGGACCATCAAAACCTTTTATACAAGTAACAACACACCTGGAGGGTCATTACCTTCACTTCACCTTCAACACCTTCAGATGAGGGTGAACTAAAACGATGTTAATATGATTTTATCATTAGTCACAAAGTAGGTGATAGATTAAGATTAAATAGTAATGTACACAGAAGGCCCTTCAGATGAAGGTGAACCAAAATGATGGTAATATGATTTTATCATTAGTCAAAGTAAATGATAGATTAGGAGAAATTAGTGATGTATACAGAAGGGCATGAGCCCAAGAGACATTACAAAGCATTGTGACTTTTCACAGTTTTCATTAGTAAACCTTTCTCTTTCTCTTTAAAAGGCAGAAAGAAGGCACAAGTTACAACTGTATTCTCAAATCAGGAAATGATCTGTCTATAGTTATCTTGGAAATTGAGCGCATATGAAGGACTGTCATTTGACCAGTCCCCCAGAGCAACACAAGATACACCGGTGACTCCTTTGACTTGATAGATTTATGTTTGTTGTTTCTGTTTTCAGAGAGTAGATGCAGTGCAGATTGGATTTCTTTGTTGCAACAATAGTAACAGTAGTTGCAAATTTTATTTCTGAATTACAGTAATAGTTCCTGGTTGATTAGATGTGTGGAATGATCGAGTTACAGAAGCAGCGTTTCCATTTGAACGCTGAAGTAGTAAAGTTATTTTCCTTTCCAAATATACACATCTCTAAACCACAAAATATGTGTACTTCCGAAAAGGGATTCTGACTCCTGAGTTGAAAGCAATGTCACGATCCTACAAAATCAGATTGGCATGTTAGCTGGGTTCCAAGTGGAACAATGAGGTGCAGATTTTTGGGACCCCAGGGTCTCACCCAACTGTTTCAGTGTCATTGTTGAGGACATGTAGCTCACATCTTTGATGGAAGAATTCAAGGACAATAATCCAGAAATCATTTGAAAGACCTGTTGCCTCCTGAAAAATGCACAGTTATTTTGCATTTTCATAGGCATCTTTCTCTCATCAACACAGCAGGAATCCATGGGAGTTCAGTGACAGCTACGCATTGTGGGAGAAACTTGGATGATATGCACCTTGGTCTATCTTGCCCAAGCAGCATTTCATTCATCATCCGGGGCAAGAAAAAAGGTGTAGAAGTATTGTGGGCTCGATGGAGGCTTTTCTGGAAGCATATCTCACCATACACATTTTGTTACATGGCTTACATTACCATTTGGTGTATCATTGATGGAGCACCTTATTCCTAGGTTGAATCCAATGGCCAAACCCACATGCATGAATGATGTGAGCAAGAAGGGAACCTTATAAGATGAACGCCCTGCCACTGGAGATTTCCAAGGCATAATTTATAGCAAGATAGGGGTCAAACAAAGCTTAAAGGAGAAACACCCTACAATTGAGGAGGCCTGAAGCATGTCGTGTGGCAAGAAAAGAGGAACGCCATTTTTAGAAAGGTGTCATGTAGCGCCAGAAGCGTTTGAATGATTAAAAGGGATCCCTTGATGAAGAGCATTGCACTCCAAGGGTTAAAAGAAGGACCTTTTATTGCTTGATCATGAATCTACCCCCTAATTGAGGGATGCCCGTTTCAAGAAGGGATCTAAAGCATTTTAAAGGGTCTTTATGGGGCATTACACATTACTTGGGGAACATTGTTCACGTATTTGGAGCAACCTCAAGTTGAAGTTGACACATGCCAATTTGTGACAAAATCAAACCCTAAAAGCTACTCTAATAGGAACACCCTAACTCTAGGGTTTCTCACTCTCTTCTATTATTATTTGATTGGTTAAGGTTTGGTTTGAAGGGTATAAACAGAGAAGAGGATTCATTTGTTAAAGGCATGGTTGGAAGATATGGAAATCCCCTCCAAGCACTTAGTTAAATGTCCTTAAAAAAATTGGAAGGACACATCCAAGTTGAAGCTTTCATCTTTTTCTACTTTTCATGGATTGATTTGATGGCTGGAAATTATTCTTACAAACTATTGGTGTAATATTTGAAGGGCAATTTTGCTCCAATAATAAGACATTAGGGTAGAGGTTTCACCCTCCCTATCTCTTGTTATAATCATTGTTCATTTTATGAATATTGTTGTTGTCATCTACATATTGAGAGATCATTGTTGTCCCCTTCTTATTCATGGTTGCATGTTATACTTGGCTGATTAGTAATTATTGAGAGGTGCACCTTTGGAAGAGGCCTCCTTTAATTCTCTACACATTGAAGAAGATCCATGTGATTAGTTAGAGTGTATTGTTAATAGCCTAACTACGCCTTTTCTTCACAATCAAACCCTCTTGTTCATTAATCTTGACTCCATAACCTAAATAAATAAGCATTGGTCTTGGTAAAGTACAGCATCCATATTATCTCAAAGAAATATCAAAAACATTATTTACTAGGGTTTCATTCCTTGTGCTAGAAAAGAATATGCCTAAAGCGAGAGGAAGTATTGTTGTGGTTCCAAGCACCCATAGGGTTGCACTTTGTCGAAGGACTTTATAACATTTGAAGTGTAGGTCTAGGAAGAAACAAGACCAAACAGTGCAAGTTGTCCATATTCAACTCTGAAGAGAATGAAGGCATCATTGACATGGTGGCAACACATGAACAATTAACCATCTCCAACACCGTGGTCAAAACAAGAAGCAAAAGCAATGATGGGTTTGTCTTTGACTTTTGGCAACAAAACATCAAAGGGTTGTTGTGAAATGCAAGCAATAGATTATCAAACTTTCTTCACATTCCATGGAAGATCACAATCGTAACATATGCATCATGTGATCCTTCAATATGTTCTACATAACTAGGATCCCAAACCCTATGAAATGCTTTGATCAAACCTAACAAGATATCTCCTTTGGTCTATAACAATGAAACCATTTTAATGCTTAATCTTTCAAGGTAAGTACAAACATCCTCTTCATGGTATCCTCATACATGACATTGAGATCTAAAAGATGACACATGTTGTGCAGCTAGATGAGGGTTTCCATGGAACTTAGGAGCAGAAGCGAAAGCAGGAGTGGAGGCAAAAGCAAGAGCAGAAGCGAAAGCGGGAGCGGGAGCAGAAGCGAAAGCGGGAGCGAAAGCGGGAGCGAAAGCGGGAGCGAAAGCGGGAGCGAAAGCGAGAGCAAGAGCAAAAGCGAAAGCAAAAGCGAAAGCGAAAGCAAGAGCAGAAGCGAAAGCAAGAGCAGAAGCGAAAGCAGAAGCGAAAGCGAAAGCAAGAGCAGAAGCGAAAGCGGGAGCGGGAGCAAAAGCGAAAGTGAGAGCAGAAGCGAAAGCAGGAGCAGGAGCGAGAGCGGGAGCGAGAGCGGAAGCGGGAGCGAAAGCGAGAGTAGGAGCGCGAACAGAAGCAAAAGCGAGAGTGAGAGAAGAAGCAAAAGTGAAAGCGAGAGCGAGAGAAGAAGCGAAAGAGGGATGTAATGTTCCTAAAATGACATGCACGCAAACCCTAAAAGTGACATGCATGCAAGCCCTAAAAGTGATATGCATGCAAACCCTAAAAGTGAAATGCATGCAAACCCTAAAATGGACATGCATGCAAGCCCTAAAAGCTATATAAGAAGGTTAGTTGAACCAAAAGGGTATGATTGTTATTATTCATCTTTTTGGAGACAGATTTGGAGAGCTCTGAGAGCTATTTAGAATTGAGGGTGAACTCCTTAGCCAACAATTGGGTTCGGTGGCGAAATCTATCCACCCTAGTTAATTCAAAAAGATAGATCATTCTGATCTATCACCATGCTTCAATAAGACTGTACATTCATCAATATTTGTATGGATCCAGACACATCTACAACTGCGTATTCAATTTAGGGCAGCAAATCAAAGTACTTCTAGCTGGGCGCTTCACTTATGCTACATACTTCCCATCTCATGCTATCTTCAGATCTGACTATTCATGCTCAGAGGCTGAGTCCTATATTTTCAGGGTCTGTCCAAGGCTGTAACAGCCATAAAACAACCCTCTGTTCACTGTTGTTAGGGTCTGCAAAATACTTCAGACTGTCAACACTTGACAGTCATCCCAAACAAGCATAACACCTACACAAAACCGCGAACAAGAGTTGGTCATTGATTTCAGTTTTAATGTTTTAAAGGCTGTCCTATTTGAGGTGATTGCAAGGTCTGAAAATATATGTCAACTCCACCAAAGTGTACTGCTGATTAGAATATTTATGTATATTGGTTTTGAATGCACTGCTAAGCGTGATTACTGAGTGTTGGGTTGATTTGGAAGGAGTTTCTCATTGCACAAGGGTCAAAGAAAAGACGCCATCATCCTCCAATAGACTGTCATCTACAGGACTACCTCAACCAACATATTCTTCATCATTTTTAGACTTCAAAAGCCATCAACAGCCACTGACATTCCTGGCGGAGATCCCATTCTCAGCTGCTGCATATAACATTGCATGACTGATATTTAAATGAGAAACAGAGGTCATGGTATTTGGGAATCAGATCTAGTGTTGAAAGCTTCATACTTCCTCCTTGGCACTATTAAATATTGATTAAGCAACAGTCTTAAAGCTTGGACTATTAAACACCTTCCACAGTACACCTTCGGCACTGTTCAAAGGTCAGAGTTATTCCACTTATTATATATGGTTACACAGGACTGATTTGAAGCATTTATTATTTCCAGACTTGCATGAGCAGTCCTATGTATTTCATTAACATTCTTAATTTGAATTTCATGGGTTTTGTGATGTTTATTTATTCTACTATGGCATGCAATTAATCTTTGGATAAATACATATTTACACCAACCAAGCAAACCAACAATCAACCAATAAAATGGCAGCTCTATGAACAAATCCATGCACAAAAACGCAAACCTCTAGTTTGGGATATTACATTGGTATCAGAGCTATTTTCCTTGCCAGCTGTGGGCATGCAAAAATTATAAATGAATTCAGGAGACCCATACAACATTACTTACCGGAGACAGAGGGGTAGAGACAGTAATAGAGGAGAAGAGGAGTTAGAGGACATAGATTTGGGGGACAGAGAGTATAAGTCTAGAAGGGGCAAAGAAATAATGGACGATGATGATAGAACAGCTTTCAATAGTCTCATATCAACCATAAAAGAACTAACTACTGGGCAAAAAGAAATGATGAGTACCGTCAGGCAAATGACAAAGAAAAATGGGCCCACCCCACACAGTCCCTTGTTTCCCAATAGTGATAGGGTATCCACCAGCAGTAGTAGGGAGCGCTTACATACCAACATGCAGAGCCATCCCCATATATACAAGCCTTTCTGACCCACCATGCCTCAATTCTTAGATAGTCCAGCTGCATTGCCTCTAGCACAAGCAAAACCAGAAGAATCCATGAGTGCCTATCTGAGAGAGTATAGAGCTTTAGGAGAGGACTTCCATTCAGCCATGACCTTCACTGACTGCCGCCACTTTAAAAGTAAGAACAAACCCAGAGCTTACAATAGGCTTTTCACCCAGAATTATGAGTTACAGCGCACCGTAGAGAAGCTGACTATCCCCACCTTTGAGGGTACCCGAGGTGGCCCAACCCAGAATTGGGTGCAGAAGTTGGATACATACTTCCAGCTCAACCCCATGATTGAAACAGATGCCATTAAATTGGCTACCTTGCATTTAGATGGAGAAGCCCATGAGTGGTGGTACCACAAGTTAGTGACACTGGGTCACAATACCATTGCATCATACCCAAACTTTACACAGAGACTCATTGAGCGGTTTGATCAGAAAGACCCTGAGGTACACTTTAGGAAGCTGGCACAACTCAAGTAGATAGGTAGTGCAGATACATTTATTTCGGAGTTTCAGAGGGTAGCAGTCATGGTGACAGATATTTCAGAGAGCAGGTTGGTTATGTTGTTTACAGAGGCCCTCACTGAACCCTTATGGGGATGGGTCAAGTCCTACAAGCCCACCACCCTACCAGATGCCATCAGACGGACTAGAGAATTGCAGGATGCTATACCCAAAATTAGGCTTCCTTCCAAAACCAATTTCCCTATTGAAGATGAAGAGAGGAAACCCATCCAGAAAGAATGGCCCAAGAAAGAGTGGATGGACAATGATACCCGACAAGACCTTAGAAGAAAAAAGTTATGTTTCACTTGCCAAGAACCATGGGTACTAGGTCATAGATGTTCAGGGAAGGGAAAGGCTTACTACATAGAGGCCTATTCCGACAATGGGGAGGATGAGGATTATCAAGATAAGGAGCAGGGAGAGACACCAGAGACAGTTAGGGAGTGGCCGCCCTCAGGAGGTACCATTGCTACCATGACAAAAGTTCCTAGATTCCACACTCTCCGGATCAGAGGTATCGTACAGGGCCACAAAGTGGGAGTGCTGATAGATGGTGGGGCATCCCACAACTTTATTGATGCTTCATGGGTTAAAAGGAGAGACATTCAAACTGAGATTTTTTATGGGTTTTTAGTAGCTGCAGCAAGTCACACCATGGAGTGTAGTCAAAGGATTCCTAAATTAAAAGTAACACTTGGGAATTATACAGTGATAGAGACATTCTATGTGGTAGATGTACCTGACATGAAGGTGGTATTAGGAGTTCAGTAGATGTATTCCCTAGGGAAGTATTCCACGAACTACCAGACCATGGAGATGGAGTTCACAGGAGCAGATGGACAGAAGGTAGTATTGAGAGGGATGAATACCTACCCTCCCACACCAGTGACATCACACAGGATGGAGGCAATACTCCGACAGGGAGATATTGAGTGGGCACCAGAGTGTTGGGTTACCTTCAGGAAACCACTAGAGAAAGCCACACAACATCCAACAGATATAGAGGCCTTACTACAGAAGCACAAGGCAATTTATGCATACACAGATTGGTTGGACAGGTATATTACGGAGATGGAGACACCCAGGTTTACAGGCTCAGTCGACATCAGTGGAGTGGCAATGGAGGAGAGGGCCAACCTCTGCTTCCAAGAGTTTTGTCGAGGGATGCTTAGGTTTGGAGGCATGACGAAACAGTCTTCTGAGGAGTTGGTGCAACTTATGATTGCTTGGCTCATTGAGGGCATTTAGATGGATTTTGGTATCAGTCAAAGGGTTGTTTGGGATCCCGGTATCAAGGGGTCAATTCATGATTGGGTGGCAAGGAGGCATCAGGTGATCTAGTGGTTCATATGGGATCCTGGTATTGGTGTCCGGATGCATTTTTTTGTTGACAATTGTCGATTGCTTGAGGACAAGCAATCTTTGGCGAGGGAGGACTATAATGTTCCTAAAAATGACATGCATGCAAACCCTAAAAGTGACATGCATGCAAACCCTAAAAGCTATATAAGAAGGTTAGTTGAACGAAAAGGGTATGATTGTTATTATTCATCTTTTTGGAGGCAGGTTTGGAGGGCTCTGAGAGCTATTTAGGGTTGAGGGTGAACTCCTTAGCCAACAATTGGGTTTGGTGGCGAAATCTATCCACCCTAGTCAATTCAAAAGGATAGATCATTTCGATCTATCACCGTGCTTCAATACGACTGTACATTCATCAATATTTGCAGGGATCCAGACACATTTACAACTGCGTATTCAATTTAGGGCAGCAAATCAAAGTACTTCTAGCTGGGCACTTCACTTATGCTACATACTTCCCATCTCATGCTATCTTCAGATCTGACTATTCATGCTCAGAGGCTCAGTCCTATAGAGGCTCAGTCCTATATTTCAGAGTCTGTCCAAGGCTGTAACAGCCATAAAACAACCCTCTGTTCACTGCTGTTAGGGTCTGCAAAATACTTCAGATTGTCAACACGTCAACACTTGACAGTGATCCCAAACCAACATAAAACCTACAAAAAACCGCGAACAAGAATTGGTCATTGCTTTCAATTTTAATGTTCTAAAGGCTGTCCTATTTGAGGTGATTGCAAGGTCTGAAAATAATAAATATGTCAACTCCACCAAAGAGTACTGCTGATTAGAATATTTATGTATATTGGTTTTGAATGCACTGCTGAGCGTGATTACTGAATGTTGGTTTGATTTGGAAGGAGTTTCTCATTGGACAAGGGTCAAAGAAAAGACGCCATCATCGTCCAATAGACTGTCATCTACAGGACTACCTCAACCAACATATTCTTCATCATTTTCAGACTTCAAAAGCCATCAACAGCCACTGACATTCCTGGTGGAGATCCCATTCTCAACTGCTGCATATAACATTGCATGACTGATATTTAAATGAGAAACAGAGGTCATGGTATTTGGGAATCAGATCTCCTTGGCACTATTAAATATTGACTAAGCAACAGTCTTAAAGCTTGGACTATTAAACACCTTCCACAGTACACCTTCAGCACTGTTCAAAGGTCAGAGTTATTCCACTTATTATATATGGTTACACAGGACTGATTTGAAGCATTTATTATTTCCAGACTTGCATGAACAGTCCTATGTATTTCATTAACATTCTTAAGTTGAATATCATGGGCTATCATTCCATCGGTGGATCTCCACTACAATGCGAGCAATTTCTCTTATGCCTTGGGCTACAACCCATCAAAAATGAAATTGTGGATAGATAATACTTAAAGGTTAGGGGCTCTACCATTCTCTCAACCCCACAACTACAACTCTCGTCGCCAAAGCACAAGAGGACTCATTCAGTCCAAGGCATTGGACAATTTAGACTGTATAGTCTGCAAAAAATCACAAAACCCACAAACAACACAGCAGAGATTTACCTTCTAAACAATGTGACACAAACAGAAATACGAGGACTTTTTAATACAAACAATGGGTTTCCTTCAAATGCGTCCACCGGCACCCATTTCTCCAGCATTGCTTCTATGCAACTGCAGGTGGTTGTCTTCCTTCTCCAAAGGTTTTGGACCTCTCCTTCCACAGCTCGCAGGTTCAACTACCAGAGCACAGTAATGTAACTAAGATACCAGACAAAAAACACTTCGTCTTGCCCCTCTTTCCTTTACCTAGATGAGCACACACAGTATATGGTAGACAAGCATTGGACACTATCCACACTCAACCAGCGAAGAGAGGCGTTCCCAGCTACTATGTGCCACCCAACAATTAAACAACAAGCAAAATAAAACTACGACTCTTTCTCCTAAACCTATGCAACCAACAAAACCAACAAACAGCAAAACATAAACTAATACAACAGGGTTTTCCATGCAAATAAAGGTGCACACATAGAGGACAGAGAGATAGGGTAGATTCAGACAGGAGGATGGAGAAACTGCGCAAAGCTACAGCTCTAGTTCCTTCACAACCAGAAGGGTTCACCTACGTGACGAGCTTATGGCTCTGAGACCACTATGGGTAGGCACAACGCAATACAAGTGAGCAAACCAAAACCCATGCTCTTCCATTAATAATTAACAAAATTTATATACATACAAGGAAGTTTCTGGATTGATCCAGAAAAACATCTAGAAATTTCTAGTAGACGGCTTCTGGCTTCTTGGAGAAGCTTCATAGCCAGTACAACAACATTTACTATTACCTGCTATTATTAAATATGAAAGGTCGATGGTTGGAATTAGCCATATCATCCAACAGGGGGTCAAGGGGCGTTTCCACGCAACATAGGCTAGATGTATCAAAATGTGAACACTAAATATAGAAATAAAACATAATAGCCATCATCCTCCTATTTATAATCATCATGAAAAATAGAACAAGATGCACATTCAACAGTGGGTTGTGTAGTAGAAGAAGTATTTCCAATTCCACTTCTAGGTTCCTCAAGAACCAATGCAACAATAGAGATGTCCAAGTCTAGGGACTCTAGATTCGCATTCCAATCTCTAAAAGGTCCACTGCTATATTCTAGACCCCTACAAGAAGCAAGGCACAAATTGGAATGTTCATAAACAAGATCCTTAGCCTTCTATAAACCCAACCTGTTGCATTTCACTCAATGAATAAAACCAATAGGTGCTCCAATTCCTTTCTATTGACGAAGAGCTTGCCACTTATGACAAAATACAAATGGCAAGCATCTGCAAATGTACAACGTTTTCTTCATGGAAAATTCACCATCTAACCAGACTCATGGTTCTCCTCTCATTCAAGGCCGAAATGTCTAAATAATCGTCCAAACCAACAACAAAATTAGCACATTCTTCTTTCACCTTCCTATGTAGATCAACTAGAAGAATTCTCATAAGGGATTTTTTAACTCCATTTGCTACCTCCCTATCCTTATGTGGTGCCTTCATCTTGTTGAATTTTTAGCCTTAGCATGAATACTTTAAAATTTGCAGACTAACAGATAACAAATGACAAGTGCAGTAAAACATCAACACCTCAAAACACTGAACACAAGAGTTTTTCACTGGGGAAACCTTTAAACGACAAAAACCCAAAAAGCATTAGTAATTCATCTCGTAAATGAGATGACTGAGTTCTTCAAAAAATTCTCAAACCCTAATGGGTTTGTACCATAGATCCACAAAATTACATAAGATAATTTTTACACAAAAAACACCAAATTGGGTATTTCACCAAACTAGGGCTTTCTGCCCTAATTTTCTCTCTCCTGCCCGCCCAAAGAGATCAGACTGCCCGAATTAGCTTTCTACCTGCCCGAAAACTTCCCAAGCTGCCCGAGCTTGTTTGGCCTTGCCCAGAACCCTGCCCGAGTTCTGTTTGGCCCTGCCCGAGACTGTTCTACTCTGCCCGGACTGTTCTGCCCTGCCCGAACTACCAGCTGCCCTGTATGAGGTCCTGCCGGAACCTTTGCCGCCCTGTCTGAGGTCTGATAGACCTCTTAAACACCTTCCCAAACCCTTGATGGGCTACCCAGAAGTTGTAGCAGGAAGCTTGTTGCTGTCAGAGGCTAGGGGTAGCCTGCCCAAGCCCTACGAGGCTTGTTGTGGATGATCGAAGGTAGACGAGGGTTGTCGGAGGTAGAGGAGAAGCAGTCCATGGAGAGTTGCAGGCTGCTCGTGAACGAATAAAGGTTGCCCGTGGAAGATAGTAGCAGCCGTGAGGGAGAGAAAGGCTAGGGTGAAACCCTAGCACGTGTAGAAAAAAGAGGAAGGTTTCTACTACTGTTTGTAATTGAAACCCTAGGTTAGGGTTTATCAAAACCAAGTGTGGGTTCCCTAGCTAGACTCATCCATGCTAGGGCATAACCACAAAGATATCCTTCTCTTCCAAAACTAGTAAAAATCTTCCTTTAGCAACTGTGTGAGCAAGAGCAAGTGTGTATGGAATAATGAAATGGATTGATCTTCTTTTATAGCCTTTTGAATCACCTGTAGGTGAACCAAAACTCAAAAGAACAAAATAATGTTATTTTATTCTTTTATTACTTTGACTTTTACCTTTAGTGGTACTAAAGGTCTTTTTGCACTTTCACTTGGACTCCTTAGTGGTACTTAGGGTCCTTATGTATTTTAGACTTTTACTTTAGCCTTCTTCAAGTGCCCTGTGGTCACAACAAGTGGTCAAGGGTGGTCCTTCATCCCCACTCAAAGTACATCATCATAAACAGAGAGAATTACTAATGCTTTTATCTCACACTCTGTGTGACACCAACATCGGATACTATGGTGTCTTAACCAAGGGTAGCTAAGCCTTGGAGAAAATCACAAAGCCCACTGATCGAGGGTCAGAATGTCACACATGCCCAGAGTCGGTCTAGGGCTTATAGTGTTATCCTGGTAACAGACCAGGTGCCTCAGCCATAGGCTGCATAATTTGATGCAAGGTCAGATACTTGGTAACAAACCAAGCGACTCCATTCTCTCGAAGAATGGCCCTCAGCCCCAGGCTGAGTCCCTAGTCTCGAACTAGGTAAAATTCCTGGTAACTGACTAGGTGCCTCCTTCAAAGAATGGCCACTCAGCTCTAGGATAAGTCCCCCAGTGCTAGACTGGTTCCACTTCTTGGTCTCGGACTAGATCTCTTCATTCAACAGAATGGTCACTCAACTCGAGGTTGAATCCCCTAGTGCTGGACTGGTTCCATATCCTGGTCCCGGATCAGATATCTCCATTCAACAGAATGGTCACTCAACTCAAGGTTGAGTCCCCCAGTGCTAGATTGGTTCCACATCCTGGTCCTGGACCAGATGTCTCCATTCTCCTAAGCAAATGGCTCTCGATGCTACTTAGAAAAATCAACACATCTTCCCATTGCTTTGAGCAATAAGTTCTTCATCATAAAATCTCGGGTTTAGGGTATGTGCTAAAGTGAGGAATGGAGTATTGAACTGGTTCCATCTCTCAACCATAATTTTTTCACTAAATCAACAAAATGAGCATTGTTATCACATATATAGTAGCCAGGCTACCATATTCTATTTTTCAGACACAGTACATTTTTCAGCTAGATCTCTTACATATGAGATGCTGAGAGCTCAGTTTATATGGATCATTTTTGTATTAGTGGACTATTGTACTCTCCCATGTCAGGACTGAGTCTCAGGACACTCAAATTTGAGGACCGATGTAGCCATTTATGTTATTTTAGAGCAGTCATGGATGCCTAGTGTTATATTAGTTCTTTCTCATTGGACAGATGGTGTCTCAGATGGATTATATTACATGGTTATGACTCAGCATTTTATATTGTGTTATGGTTATTATTGCTCTTATACTGATTCCTGTGACATGTATTAACTTGTGGTATCATGATCTGGGGGTCATAATTATATGTACTTGGTTATATCTTGTACTATGTATTGATGTCCTTACTTAGACTTGGAAGTTCTTGATCTATACTCATTGGTTTTACCCTCCTTAGGGAGAATAGAAGTAGTCATTCCCACCATTGTTTTGGCTTGCTAGTGTTGGCTTCATCTTTCACTGTTTCCACCCATCCATTACCTTCCAGTTTAGTTTCAACCCGACTGACTTCTTGACTTATGGCATGGAGGACCTTTTTCCCCACTAGAACTTTTGTTGGACAAGCCTCCCTGTTTATATTGTGTCTCGGCTCTGAGTTGGTGACAGAACTTGCCTTTAGTAAGTTGGATTGTATGCCTAAATCATTCTGGTCGGTTGTCCCGATACTTGGCATTGTGCAGAACTCCCCCTAGTCACTTGAGATGTTGTTGGCTAAAACTGAAAGCTCATGTACTGCTTATATTGGAAATATTGAATATGCGCCCATGGAAAATGAAAATTATAAAACTGTGTTTCTTAACATATGTAAAAAGGACAAGAGCAATGAAATGCTAAAACACTCCTTAAGAGTATAAGAAAAGGTCTAAAAAAACAATGGTTTAAAATATGCTATATCCAAAAATTGTTGACCTTATTAAAATAAATATGTCCCAGATGAAAGCTGCGATTAGCTGTGCTATTAAGCACTGGTGAAGTCCCAAAAGGGTCATATAGACCAAAAAGGCCATGGAATAAAATGATGGTCTTAATGAACTTGGATCAAACTTGATGTAGACATATGATGCCTAAGTTGAATAAACACTCTCTAAACAACTCACCCATTTGTGAGGCACTGCCATTCCTTGTGTTGTTGTTTGTCCGACATTGGTTATAGTGAGTTTTCCCTTTCCTTATCCAAAGTGTCATGATGTTGAGTAGGAAGTCATCCTTTGCCTTAGCCTTGTCATTTTCACCCTTCACCCTTCACTAGCAAATTGGCTACAGCTATAAAGTGAGTATAGTCTTGAAAGTCTAAGTCTGAGTAATAATAAATAAAGCCTTATATATGTATTGGTTGATGAATAGACAGTGAAATGAATGCTACTTGTTGTGATTGTTACTTGAATGAGTTGTAGAGCATGGCTTGATCTTTTAACACTTGCAGCGGATGGATAATAGTCTGAGTTATTATTGGTGTCTGATTATTCACAGATGGTTATATTGTTTATTGGATATGATTGATGATCAGATAGAGACCTATGAGGGGTATGAGTATACACCTTAGATGGATTTGGACTCTTTGAGTCCAATGAGACAGTTTATTTCCAGTTCTGGGCACTTACAGATGTGATCAGGCTCATTCTGCCTTTCTGATGCAGTTTTTCTTCACAGATTGATATATTTGAGCAGGGAGATGTTTTAGTTGGATCACCTAGGGCGTTGTAGGGGCATAGGGGGGTACAACCACTTGTTTGTACCATAGTACCCCCATCCCAGAGAGCCTGGTGGGCTCAGTTTGGCAACGCAGGCACCCTAGGAGGTTGTTTTGGCAGGTTCACATTTCCCGAGGCAAATTAAAAAATGATTAAATGGCTATTGAAGAAATCGATTTGGGCTACTGAGGCAAGAAAATGACATGGGATGCCATGATGATGAGAGTGATGTCCTCCACACCTTCTCCAGCAGTTGCAGCTCCTGATTGGTCCCACACCTATTTTTTGGGCATTTTTTATTATTTTCGGGAGCTCTTTTTAGAGGCTCACGATTTCCTCAAGGAGGCACAAAAGTCAAAGAATTAAATTGTTATATTATTTATTGTGCCATGGGGACACCCAAAGGGAGTTAGTCAAACACTCATTGAACCCACCATGTGCTTTCAATTATTTCTTGTTGAGTGAGTTACCTTTAGTTGGGTGGTTTAGTCCACTTTGGTAAATTATGGTTATATTGATCCATGTGTTGTATGTTGAACTCATCTCAACCATTGATTAGAACATTTCATCTTTTAATCTTAACCACTCGTTTTGAAAGTGGTTAGGATTTGGTTATGATTGAGGCTCTCTCATTTCTATTTAAAGGAGAGAGTTTCTCATTTGTAAGGGGCCTTTGGCTCTGGGATCTGAATAATAGAAAGACTTTTTTGTGGAAATTTTTCTGGATCTGTTTTGCATCTGATGTGCTCAAATGGTGATTAGCTAGTCTTCAGCTTCCTAGCATTGTGGAAATTCTCGTGAGATCTATATTTTCGTGGCTATCATTGTTTTGTCTACAGGAGGGAGTTTTGGCTGGAGCGTTTTTGTAGGGGGACCTCAACTCGCTCGGTTCTCTTCGTCTTGGATCAAGGGGTTTTCATTAGTTTCATTGTGATCGATGATTACTTCATTTTACTGTCTTGTAGCATTCAGTTTCTTTATCGTGTATTAGCAAATCTGATATGGTTGACGTTTGCTCATGCAGAGTAGGGGGCGCATTGGTGGCTTGGAGCTTGCATATGCCATAAAAATCATGGGGATCTTTCAGAATTGATCGGGATAGCAAAGATCATCACTGTTACAGACTTCTACAAGCATTTCCAGGTAAGATCTAACAAGTAAGTCTCTTCTTTTTCAGATCTTATTCCATTGTACCTTGCTTTTCTTCAACTTTTCCTGAAAACTCTTAAAGCACTAAAAACCCTAAAAATCAATAAACTTGGGAATAGTCCGATCTTTTGCCAAACCATTTCTGGGTTTCATAGATCGGGCCTCCCCTTCATCAAATCAACTGAAACGCTAGTCAAATTCCTCACAGTTTGACCTAGATCTAGGGTTTTGAGTTTTCTGAATTCTGACTTCACAGACAGATAGATCGGGTCCCACACAGCCTAAATCAACCCCAACGTTGTCCAATTGCTTGACCATTTGAACTAGATCTGAAAAATTGACTGAAACTGCCCTAGCGCCCTCACTGAAAATTAGACTTTTTTGGAAGTGATTTTTTCTGAGATCTGATGAGATAAGCTGATAGATCAGGAACCAAGCACTCCAGAACACCCCTAATGTTCAGCTAGTTCTTCCCGGTTTGCCCTAGATCTGAAAAATTGGTTTTCAACCTTCTAGCCCCCTTCATCAGATTTTGACTTTTCTAGATCTGATTTTTCTGCTGATTTTCTGATTTAGGCTTGTAGATCAGGTCACCCTGACCTCTTTTCTCCCTCAACGCTAAGCCATTAGCCTCCCGGTGACCCTAGAACTGTAGATCTGTCCTCCTATGCCCTAGCGCTAGCCATCCATTGAGTTGGGTTTCCTGTACCTTAGCCTTTCCGGACCAACTACTTTTTGGGTTCGTAGATCAAGGTGTCTCCCAAGTGGGTTCTCTGAAACATTGGTTTACTGCTGACTCCATTGCCCAATGCACACAAGGCACTGATCTCCTAGCTAGCGCTAGCCCCATCTTGACCTCATTCTTGCTCCTTTTGCCAACACCTACTGATAACTCAAGTCACCTATCCTTCACTGTTTTTGTCCCATTGGTACTAGACAGTCCCAACTCTGTTCTTGCTCACCCTGTCACAAGTTACATTTCCCTAGACAGCGGTCATCTCCATCAGTTGCTAGTACCTAAACCCTACAGCTAGGGTTTCCATTTACCTTGCACCTTTAGTACCCTGAAGCCCCATCTGATCTTCTTTTGGTGTCTAGGTCTGATCTCTCCTGTCAGGAGCAGATTGGGGTCTCCCCCGTTGTTGTCTTGGACTAGGATAACATAAAGTGAACGCTGCCTTGATTGGCGTGACAACCATCCATTTGGGAGTCTAGGCAGTCGTGGTTCCACCCCTTAGTTGCTTGCCCCTCTACCATCCATCCTGGATCCACCTCACACAGGCAACTACAAGGCAGGTGATAACATTTTGGCGCCGTTGCCGGAGAAGGTAGAGGCCTACCCTGGTCCGACATTTATCCTTAGGCTCTCCTCTCGTTCTCTTTGCCATATTTTGGCGTCGTTGCCAGGGAGGTAGAGGCCTACCTTGGTTCAACATCCCTCACTTTCACCTACGACATATCTTTTACGGTGAATTACTTGTGTGGTTCACCTGGCGACTCCACCTTGCGACTCCACTGAGGATTGCACCCAACATATTAATCTTAAGTTCTTAGAGCATACCATAAATCATAATGAATTCAGATGTATTTCTGAGGCACATGAAAGAAGTAACCAAACACATGATTGAAAATACAAGACAAATAAACAAAAGGAATAGATGGAGGTCAGAATACAGGTATGAGGATGATCTCGAGCATGATTATGGGTATGAATCTAGTTATCACAATCTTTATGATACCCACCAACTGCCTCACCCATGCAATAAAAATTTCCCGACCATCCCGAGTGGACCTGTAAGTCGACATGAACCTAGAAGTCATTCCCAGTCAAAGCCTTATAGCCAAGTAACCAAAGTTGTTAAAAAACAAGACAAATGGTCTCCTTTTGACTTTTCTGAAATACCAGGAGCACCTCATCCTATGCCAAATGATTACACTAGGAGGATGCCCCGGTTCAATGGAAATAAAGATATATCTATTGAAAGTCATCTGGACATTCTCTGGGATTACATGGAATCTAGAGGTGCAGACAATGAAGATGTTTATATGCGAGCCTTAGGAGAATCCTTGCAAGGAGATGTTCAACTTTGGTTTGATCATTTAGCACCAGGATCCATCACTGGGTATGACATGTTCACAGATTTGTTAATTAATAGTTGGAGTAGGAACACTGATGATTCTTTAGAGTGTGAATCTAGCAATGATTATAATCAGTATATTGGCGAAGTGCTTTCTCAATTGGACCATTCCTCTCCTGATATGTTCCAAATTATGAGCGTGCCTGCAATCCATAAGAATGTTACAGAGTACTTCGAGAATAATGCTTCAAAACCTCATGATGAAACTAAGAGGGATATCAATCAAATCATACGAGATACTCTGTTATTATTACCTGAAGCAGTCACAGAGCAAATCCTGGATCTGATCCGTGGAAGGGAACCTAACATGCACCATCAAGAAACATCTATAGTTGAGCCTTTCATTGGTGAGGTCATTAAAGAGCCTTTAAAAGAGCAACTCCATAGTCATTGCCGAATTGATAATAATTCGAGTCAGTATCCAACCTATCCGAATCTGGATTCAGACCTTGATCATATCACTGCAGATTAAAAAATGATTAAATGGCTATTGAAGAAATCGATTTGGGCTACTGAGGCAAGGAAATGACATGGGATGAGTCATGATGATGAGAGTGATGTCCTCCACACCTTCTCCAGCAGTTGCAGCTTCTGATTGGGCCCACACCTATTTTTTGGGCACTTTTTATTATTTTCGGGAGCTCTTTTTGGATGCACGATTTCCTCAAGGAGGCACAAAAGTCAAAGAATTAAATTGTTATATTATTTATTGTGCCATGGGGACACCCAAAGGGAGTTAGTCAAATACTCCTTAGACCCACCATGTGCTTTCATTTGTTTCTTGTTGAGTGGGTTGCCTTTATTTGGGTGGTTTAATCCACTTTGGTAAATTATGGTTATATTGATCCATGTGTTGTATGTTGAACTCATCTCAACCATTGATTAGAACATTTCATCTTTTAATCTTAGCCACTCGTTTTGAAAGTGGTTAGGATTTGGTTATGATTGAGGTTCTCTCATTTCTATTTAAAGGAGAGAGCTTCTCATTTGTAAGGGGTCTTTGGCTCTAGGATCTGAAAAATAGAAAGACTTTTTTGTGGAAATTTTTCTGGATCTGCTTTGCATCTGATGTGCTCAAATGGTGATTAGCTAGTCTTCAACTTCCTAGCATTGTGGAAATTCTCGTGAGATCTATATTTTTCGTGGATATCATTGTTTTGTCTACAGGAGGGCATTTTGGCTGGAGCGTTTTTGTAGGGGGGCCTCAACTCGCTCAGTTCTCTTCATCTTGGATCAGGGGGTTTTCATTAGTTTCATTGTGATCTATGATTACTTCATTTTACTGTCTTGTAGCATTCAGTTTTTTTATCTTGTATTAGCAAATAGGATATGGTTGATGTTTGCTCATGCAGGGTAGGGGGCGCATTGGTGGCTTGGAGCTTGCATATGCCATAGAAATCATGGGGATCTTTCAGAATTGATCGGGATAACAAAGATCATCACTGTTACAAACTTCCACAAGCATTTCCAGGTAAGATCCAACAGGTAAGTCTCTTCTTTTTCAGATCTTATTCCATTGTACCTTGCTTTTCTTCAACTTTTCCTGAAAACTCCTAAAGCACTAAAAACCCTAAAAATCAATAAACTTGGGAGTAGTCCGATCTTTTGCCAAACCATTTCTGGGTTTCATAGATCGGGCCTCCCCTTCATCAAATCAACTGAAACGCTGGTCAAATTCTTCATAGTTTGACCTAGATCTGATTTTTAAGCAGAAAACTGCATAACCCCCCACTGAAAAATTGACCTGCTAGGGTTTTGAGTTTTTCTGAATTCTGACTTCACAGACAGATAGATCGGGTCCCACACAGCCTAAATCAACCCCAACGTTGTCCAATTGCTTGACCATTTGACCTAGATCTAAAAAATTGACTGAAACTGCCCTAGCGCCCTCACTGAAAATTAGACTTTTCCGGAAGTAATTTTTTCTGAGATTTGACGAGATAGGCTAATAGATCAGAAACCAAGCACTCCAGAACACCCCCAACACTGAGCTAGTTCTTCCCGGTTTGCCCTAGGTCTGAAAAATTGGTTTTCAGCCTCCTAGCCCCCTTCATCAAATTTTGACTTTTCTAGATCTGATTTTCTGATTTAGGCTTGTAGATCAAGTCACCCTGACCTCTTTTCTCCCTCAACGCTGAGCCATTAGCCTCCCGATGACCCTAGAACTGCAGATATGTCCTCCTAAGCCCTAGCGCTAGCCATCCACTGAGTTGGGTTTCCTGTACCTTAGCCTTTCCGGACCAACTACTTTCTGGGTTCGTAGATCAAGGTGTCTCCCAGGTGGGTTCTCTGAAACATTGGTTTACTGCTGACTCCATTGCCCAATGCACACAAGGCACTGATCTCCTAGCTAGCGCTAGCCCCATCTTGACCTCATTCTTCCTCCTTTATTCCAGGTTCTGTTGAAACGTGAATTCAAAATTGTACATTTTAACAAATTCTGACCAAATATTTTTTATTGTCATGAGTTTGAGATTTGCAGACGTGCCAAAATAGAATCTCTTTGCTTTTATCATTCAAACTATCATTTTTTTATCACCTCTCTATTTCTCAAAAACAGGATATGGTTGTCTGCGCTCAATTTTTAAAATCAGGTATGCTCCTCCATATTCTTTGCTCTTTATGTGAAAGTCTTCTCTTGACATGGTACTGTTCATATGAATGCATGTACTTGGGAACTACAGCTGCATTAATGGTAGTTGAAGAAGATCATATCAGTTCTTTGGTGGGTCTTTAATTTTTGCCTTAATATAGTGCATTGTCCAAAATGAATTTAGCCAGATCAGATGAAGAACAACCTTGATGGTGCACAAAAAATTCCTATAAAAGAGAAAACAAGGAATCTCATGCCCAAATCATTAAACAGTTTAAATTATAAGGCTGCATAAATATTATCAGAAGATTGTTTAACTGTTATTATTTCTATAAAACATTATCCAAATCAAGTTGACAAGTGGTTCGGAAGTAAATCAGCTCACAACCTAAATTTCTAAACCATACTCCATTTATTATCTATCTATCTATATCTATAATATATATCTACAGAACATCAAAAAGTTTAGCTCAGCTTAGAACAATATACCCTTATTCAGTTAGAATATAAATAAGAAAAGCTCAGGTCAGCTTAGAACCTCCAATCCTTTTCTCATGCAGAATATAAATAAGAAAAGCTCGGGGTAGACCAAACACTAACCTCAACGGACTTATCCACCACTGCTTCAATCATGACATCCATTATTGTAGGCACAGAATCTAATAATGCTTGTGAGGTATGGAGAATACTTTGTTTCACTAGAGTAAGAACTTCACTTGGACAAGATACAAGCAAACTAATTACATGCTCCAGGTAAGGACCATTAACTTCTTTCACGAGGAGGTCTACATCACGTCTCATCTGCCAGAAAAAAATTCAGATGTTAAAATCTTGGCATGCAGTAGCTAGACTTAAGAACATTGTCACTAAAAGACTACATTTAGTATGATCAACACCAGTATATGTAGATTGGAGATAGTAGAGAAGAGGAACTGCATTATATATTCTAAAAGCCAATGTCCAACATTAAGAAAAGGTTGAGAAAACAATGACCAGAATTATACAAGATAACCCCAGTTCCCTGAAATAAAATGGGAAATGTGAGAAGTGAACCTTCCAACATGGACAAACCAGCACACCATGCTTGAAATAATTCTTGGTACTCTTTCAATCTATACCAGTTTCTGATTCATGCAATGCAACAAAGATAAAACAAACTGATTAATGGCCTATACAGCACTTTTGCAGCCTTAACTATACATATCATCTACCTATTTCTCAAGTCTCTACCTCAAAGTCAGAGGAACGAACATATAGTGCAATCTAATGGTGTATCTAATTTGGCATCCAAATGGCTTCATAAAAATTAGGAGATTTGATCGGTTAATCGATCCAGTTTTGTCCCCGTTCACTTCTCCTTACAAGCTTACACCTTACATTTGTTAAACTAGTAGCAACAAGGAAGGTCTTCCTGCATGCCTGTGTTCTTGCATGCATAAGACTTAAAATAAGAAACCAATTGTATTTAATTTACTTTTCCTTAAGTTTACTTTAGAAAATAAATTAAAGTGATCTAAATTAACTTTAGTGAACCACTAGTTAAAGTGAAAGTGAAATTAGGGTTTTTGCTTTACCAATAGTTAAAGTGAAAGTGAAATTAGAGTTTTCGCTTTACCTAAAGTTATAAAGAGAAATCAATTGGTGGAGAGAACACATACTTGTATTCCGACAGACACAGGATACAGACAAGGAGAGAAAGTCAGATAAAGGATTTAGCCGAGAAGACAGAGGAGCCAGCAGCAAGATCATCAAGCTTCGTACAGCTGGGCCATACACTCACATAGAAGAGTGTTGAGGTTTAGCTGGGATTTGCCCAGTGATTCTACCGGGTACTGCATTCGCCAAGTTTGGGTGAATTTGCAGTGATTGTAAAACTTCCATATTTTCTCATAATAAAATCTATATCTGACTGTTGCACCGGTTTTCCCATCTTGGGTTTTTCCGGGGGTTTCCATACCCAAAATAATAGTGTCTATCGTGATGTGATGTTGTGATTTATTTCTCAGTTTTATATTCCGCTGCATACTGTAAAAGATATTCATGTGTGGTTATCAGTTGATATTTTGCATGCACTATTTAGCCCTAGTTGGATATTAAAGGAAAATTTACATCATATCAAAGCTCTGGTGAGCTAAAATTGAGAGATTTGCAGCAGCAGTGATAGATCAGGGGTAGATCTATAGGAAGACACAAACCTAGACTTCCAGATCTAGGGTTTGACAGGTAAACTTCACTATGGCCGTGCAGTTGAGAGTTGAGGATAGACTCCAGGGGGCTCAAAACTTTCCTACATTGAAAGAAAGGATCACAAGGATCCTGGACGTCAAAGATGCAGAGGAGCACATTGACTCAACGAAGGTTGCACCCACAGATCCGACAGATTTAGCAGCTTAGAAGAAGATTGATTCCAGAGCCATGTTGATAATCATGGAGGGAGTGAAGGACCATATAGTCCCTCACCTTTCTGGTAAGAAGACCACAGCAGAGATGTGGACGGCTTTGGAGAGTCTGTACCAAAGCAAGAACGAGAACCGGAAGATGGTGTTGCAAGAGAGGATGCGCAACACCAAGATGGCCGAGGGAGAAGGAGTGGTCCCTTATCTCACGAAGCTCACACAGATCAGGGACGAGCTTGGAGCTGTTGGCTCTAAGACAGTGGATGAGGAGCTAGTTCGGATAGCCCTCAATGGCTTCTCTAAGCCATGGGACACCTTTGTCAGAGGTGTTGTGGCTAGAGAGAAGCTCCCTGATTGGCAAAGACTATGGGATGACTTTGTGCAGGAGAAGACCCGCATGGGTCAAGGATTAGGCTCAACCAGCAGTGCCCCACAGATTGTGGATGAGGAGACTCTAGCCCTTACAGGGAAGAGCAAGGACAAGGCAAAGAGGAAGAAGGATGCTAAGAAGAACCTTGACATGGCAAAGTTCAAGTGTTTTATCTGCCATAAGCAGGGACACTTTGACTCCCAGTGCCCAGACAGGGAGAAGAAGAGTAACACTCAAATGGATGGATCTGCAGAGGTGGATGAGTTCAGCAGGAACTTCGATGAGGAGTTCTGTTTGATAGCTTGCATGGCAAGCACCACAGGGAGCAGCATATGGTACATTGACAGTGGAGCATCTAGTCACATGACTGGATAGAAGAGATTCTTCAAAGACTTGCAGGAGGGTGGAACAGGGATCCCCGTTGAGCTGGGTGATGATGCGCGGTATCAGGCGCATGGAGTTGGCACTGTTTCATTTGAGAGGGAGTCTGGCAAACCCCTCAGTTTTGCTGATGTGTTATATGTTCCAGGACCGACCAACAACCTTATATCAGTCTCCACTCTAGAGGACAAGGGATATCATGTGAAGTTCTGTGACCATAGAGTGTATATCAGGCCCAAGGGGTCAGATAGGAGCTTGGATTGGGTGATTAGCAGAAGGAGCGGGAAAGTGTACAGATTACACTTTGATCCTGCAAAGGCACTAGTCAGCAGCAGCAGCAGCAGTCCGGGGGAGTTGTGGCATAGGAGGATGGCACACTTACACCATGGAGCACTGAAGCATTTCAGACAGGCAATCATTGGAGTTCCTCAGGTACAGGAGGAAAAGCATAACCACTACAAGGGTTGTTCTTTGGGGAAGAACATCAGGAAGCCTTTCTTACAGAGTGAGCACAAGTCTAAGGAGCCCTTGGACTCGATGCATTCGGATGTATGCAGACCTATGAGTGTCCATTCATTCAATGGTTACGGTTACTGCGTAACCTTCATTGATGATTATTCCAGGAAAACCTGGATCTATTTCCTGAAGGCCAAGTCAGAGGTCTTTGAGAGGTTCCGAGAGTTCAAGACTCTTGTGGAGAACCAAACAGGAAAGAATATTCGAGTGTTGAGGACAGACAACGGGGGTGAGTACACTTCCAATGAGTTCATGGAGTATTGTTCGGCTGAGGGGATCAAGAAGGAGCACATTGTGCCCCATACCCCACAGCAAAATGGAGTTGCAAAGCGGAAGAACAGGACTGTGGTTGGAGCAGCCAAGGCCATGCTATTTGATCAAGGATCACCACTATTCCTCTGGGCCGAGGCATACAGGACTGCAGTATACATTCAGAACAGGTGTCCCCACACAGCCTTGGGGAGGAAGACACCAGAGGAGGTCTTCACAGGTACTAGGCCAGATGTGAGTCACACTCGCATATTCGGCAATCTCTGCTATTGTCATGTTCATGCTGACAATAGGAAGAAGCTAGACCCTTCTGGAGAGAAGGGGCTACTTGTTGGTTACAGCGAGATTTCGAAGGCATATAGAGTTTACATTCCTGCTCACAGGAGGATCATTGTGAACAGGGATGTCCAGTTCGATGAGGACAGGGCCTTGCGGAGATCTCTGGACTTACCAGCAGAGCAGCAGCCAGCACAGGTGTCAGGAGTCAAGTTGGAGGAGCCAGATGTACAGGTACAGGTACAGACACAGAGCATAGGTTCTAGTGGCCAAAGGGAGTTAGGTGGATAGGATCCTTCAGTCATTGACTTGAAGGATGAGCTGCAGCAGGAGACGGATATCCAACAGCTGCAGCAGGTTAACACTAGGCCAAGGCCTAAGTGGTTTAGATCCATAGTGCAAGATTCCAGGCAAGTATATCCTCCACAGACATCTTTTAGACAGAGTGTACCACCAGAGAGGCTTATTTATATGGCACTAATGACAGAGTTGATTAACTCTGAACCTTCCAGCTTCGGGGAGGCTGCACAACATGATGTGTGGCAGGAAGCTATGGTTGAGGAGTATGACCCCATTATGAAAAACCAGGTATGGGAGGTTGTGCCGAGGCCACAAGGGAAAAAAGTGGTGGGATCCAGATGGATCTACAAGGTGAAGCATGCAGCAGACGGAAGCGTGGAGAAGTACAAGGTGCGCTTTGTGGCTAAGGGGTTTTCACAAAAGGAGGGTATTGATTATGAGGAGACCTTCGCCCCTATTGCCAGGTATTCTTCCATTTGGACCATTATCTCACTAGCAGCTGAGATGGGTTGGCGTGTACATCAGATGGACGTCAAGACTGCCTTCCTCAACGGAGTGATAGAGGAGGAGGTGTATATTGAGCAACCAGAGGGGTTTGATGTGGAGAACGGGGAGACACATGTATGCAGACTGCATCGAGCTCTTTACGGGCTCAAGCAGGCACCTCGAGCATGGTACTCGAGGATTGATAGCTATCTACGGGAGATGGGATTTCAGCGGAGTGAGGCTGACCACAACCTGTACTTCTTGACAGGTGAGGTGCCTCTCATATTGGTCTTATATGTGGATGATCTCTTTTTGACAGGAGACGAGAGGCTGATTGGAGACTGTAATTCCAACCTTGCAGTAGAGTTTGAGATGAAATACCTTGGGTTGATGCATTACTTTTTGGGCTTGGAGGTTTGGCAGAGAGATGGATGCTTCTTCATCGGATAGGGGAAGTATGCAGTAGAGATCGTGAAGAGATTCAGGATGGAGGACTACAAGACTATGACCATACCTCTAGTTTCCAACTGGAAGAAGATTGAAGCATCAGGATCAGACGGATGTGATCCTACCTTGTATCGTCAGCTTATTGGATCGCTTATGTATCTGGTCAACACTCGACCAGACATCAACTTTGCAGTCAACTCTTTGAGTCAGTTCATGGTGGACCCTCGAAGAGTGCATTAGACGACTGCGAAGCACATACTTCGCTACATCAGAGGTACAGTGGAGTATGGATTGGTTTATGAGTGCAGGGGGAGTGTACAGTTAGCAGGTTTCACAGATGCTGACTAGGCAAGATGTGTAGAGGACTGGAAGAGTACTTCAGGCTGTTATTTCAGCATCGAATCAGGGGTTGTCTCTTGGTTCAGCAGGAAGCAGAAGTCAGTTGCATTGAGCTCGGCAGAGGCTGAGTACATGGCAGCCAGCATGGCTACTTGTGAGGGTATGTGGCTAAGGAAGTTACTTGCAAGGTTGTTCGAGTGTGAGCTAGAGGCTACAGTAGTTCACTGTGACAATCAAAGTGGCAGCAGGCTATCTGAGAATCCAGTGTTCCATGACCGGAGCAAACACATAGACATCAAATACCACTTCTTGAGAGATTGTGTTCAGAGGGGAACCATTCGGTTGGAGTACATACAGACAGATGAGCAAGTGGCGGACATTTTCACCAAGGCACTTTGCAGACAAAGTTTTGTGAAGTTTAGGGATAAGTTGGGGTTGCTACAGAATCCCTTCCTCGTTGAAAGGGAGTGTTAAACTACCAGCAACAAGGAAGGTCTTCCTGCATGCATGTGTTCTTGCATGCATAAGACTTAAAATAAGAAACCAGTTGTATTTAATTTACTTTTCCTAAGTTTACTTTGGAAAATAAATTAAAGTGATCTAAATTAACTTTAGCGAACCATTAGTTAAAGTGAAAGTGAAATTAGGGTTTTTGTTTTACCGCTAGTTAAAGTGAAAGTGAAATTAGGGTTTTCGCTTTACCTAAAGTTATAAAAGAGAGATCAATTGGTGGAGAGAACACACACTTGTATTCCGACAGAGACAGGATACAGACAAGGAGAGAAAGTCAGACAGAGGATTTAGCCGAGAAGACGGACGAGCGAGCAGCAGGATCATCGAGCTTCGTACAGCTAGGCCGTACACTCACACAGGAGAGTGTTGACGTTTAGCTGGGATTTTCCCAGTGATTCTGCCGGGTACTGCATTCCCCAGGTTTGGGTGAATTTGCAGTGATTGTAAAAGTTCCATATTTTCTCATAATAAAATCTATATCTAACTATTGCACTAGTTTTCCCATCTTGGGTTTTTTCGGGGGTTTCCATACCCAAAATAATAGTGTCAATATCATGATGTGATATTGTGATTTATTTCTCAGTTTTATATTCTGCTGCATACTACAAAAGATATTCATGTGTGGTTATCAGTTGATATTTTGCATGCACTGTTTAGCCCTAGTTGGATATTAAAAGAAAATTTACAACATTATCTAGGATAGCTTACACCAGTCATGCATAATATTGTCGAGTATGAATCACTTTCTAGAAGGGCACTTCAAGCATTAGTAAAAGCCCTTGAATAAGTTCCGTTAGACAGCTGTACCCATCTTACATGTAAATTATTTTGAACTATACTCTTGACAGATCAGTAAAGATATAGCATAAGAAAAATTCTCCATAAATATTGCCTGACAGATCTGTGCTGGTCTATGGCAGTCTGATTCTAGGATAAGCTTTCCTTATCCTGAAAACCTATGGATTCCCAATATTTTAATATTAACATAACCCCACCTCCATTTTATCATTTTAGTCGAAAAACTTCACAGGGGTAAAGACTTCCAAAACATGCATTGCAGCAATGTAAAAAATTGACAAACTACCAATCAGATAGAACTTGATAGATAGTTGGTATAAGACCAAAAACAGGAAACAGGAAACAGAACAAGAAAAGGGAAGTGAACAACAAATGGGGCAAGAGGGTTTTAGAAGCTAAGAAATATGGACCCATCGACCTCCCAGCGTATATTATGCAGATAAAATTGATTAGTAATGTACTAGTGTATTGTCAAGATGGGAATGGGAACAGCAATGAGAACATGAAAGGAACAAGAAATGGGTCTCCTCATCAAGGTAGTGTTATCACATTCATAGTAGCCGGGCTACCATGGTGCTGCAGATGAGTTTTGTCCCAGATCAAAGCCAGTCCATCAGTGATATGAGCCTACACTTTTGACAGTGATGATCAGAAGCAGACTACTTTCAGAGATAGCCAGAATCCCGGAGCAGCATTGCCAGTATGCCTATGTCACTTTTGAGTCATTGTCATCCCCGAGAGACACTTATTAAACCATGGTTCACTTCAGCAAAGCAACAGAGCAGCCAAGTGATATGTTTTCCTTCCCATTCCAGTATGTCAGAGGCAGTGCAGGTTCAGACATCATTGAGCAGGGGTATGGCATGTGAGTTTACTGTTATGATTTCTCTTGTTTATCTTAGTAGATGTGACTTAGCTTAGACAGGTATTTCAGTGGTGATCAATACCTTCTTGATTGTCAATTGTGAACAGTGGAATAGTGTAGGTGTTAAGCCTTGGGTGCTATGTTGCATTTCTGATCACCATTGTTTGTGTCTGATAATGCTAAAGTCTGCTACAAATGTATTTAAGAGATAATTATTTAACCCCATGCATGCAGAGACACTCATATTTTTGCTCACCCACATTATTTGACCATGTTTAACCAGATTTTACTAGTTTTGACTTGGTCAACCGACAAGGCTCGAGAGCGGGCGTGACTACTTTCAATCATTTCATGTTTATTTATGCCTATGGGCATCTATCACACCATTTCATGCTTCAACTGGTGGATTTTGGCCTCAGTTCACATTTATTATTATTTACAGGCTTATTGTTTTTATTATTGGAGATGGTTTTTGCTTCCATTTGACATAATAAATGTATGGGCGTGTGAGTAGTCACCCCTAATGGTTTGAAGTCTTTGATTTCATTTATGCACTTGTTCTAGTGATTCGGACAAAGGAAAACATCTTTCTGGACAGATCCGATCATTTACAGAGTTTTATCAGCATTTTAATTAAAAATTAAAAGTGACCATGGTTTACTAAGTTTATCAAAGGGTGAAATGTTGGCATGAAAGTGACTCTGGTTATTTCTATTATGCTTAGGAGGGTCATTAGACATTGTTTCACATGTCTATAGCATTATTGGGCCCCACTTCATGGATTTAGCCCCTCTTAGCCAAATTGCACCACTTGAGGGCGCACTTGTTGGGGCAGCCACTTCATAGTTTTATGTGTAGAAATATTTGACAAAAATTGTAGACTTTTGTCAAACACTTAGTTTACCCAGATTTCAGACTTAAAAATTGTCATGAATAAAACACTTCTCATACATTTAAATCAACAACCCAACAAGCTGAAAGTTGAAACACTGAAACTAAATCTGTAGCAGCGGAAAAATCACATAAAAAACAGCAGACTGATAAACCCATAAAACAGCAGCAAATTTGGTCAATGTGACCCTGGAAACACCCCCTTCTAGGGAAAACCAGTCCAAGAGAATTTTATTGCAGCATTTTCAGGCAAAAAATTATATCAGCATTTTATAAATGCATTTTAAAGCTGCATTTATATCAGCATTAAATGATTGTACCAGTGCCTCGATTTTCGTGCAGCACCTCGATTTTTGTGCCCAGCTGACAGTACAACCTCCACAACTGCAACCCACTTTGAAATTCATGCCCAACAGTCCTCAAAATCCGTGCCCAGCAATCCATACATTGTACGGCCCTCAAAATTCGTGCCCAACAGTCTGTACATTGTACAGCCCTCCTCGAAAATCATGCCCATCAAGTAGAGTACAGAATGTACGGAACAATACAACCCAGTAGAAAATAAATGTCTTGGTACATGTGCCCAGCTCTTTGGGATTCATGCTATAAACTCTCCCTAACCTCCATGTGTGACTGCTCACTGTCTCAACTGTTATGCTCATTGCCTTGCACCTCATGTATTTCGCCTATCATGACTGTCTGGACTCCTGCTGTAGGTGATGAAGAGTGTACCAACTCCAACTCATCACACAACTTGTCCACAATCTGACTAGCGAATGTGCTTGTGTCACTAGACTCACAAGATGGCTCTAATGCAATCTCCTCATGCACATCCTCATCATGTACTGTTAACTCCAAATGAAGCTCATCAACAACATGTACTTCATGCTCATCTTTCTTCACTCCACAAACTATGCCTTTAAGGAGATCCTCATCCCAATCCTTGGGCTGGCTCCCGAACTTGAGGGTGCAATAATCTTGAAAGGAATGCTGCACATACCTCATCACCCAAGGCTAGATATTCCCAATATCAAGGCAAGTGTTGCAGTGTTGCTAACCTCAACAAATTTCTAGTCAAGATCCTTCTCATTGTCTTCATGTTCTCACAAGTTGGCAAAACAAAACCTTTATTTTGACATACATTTCACCAACATCACTGACATGCATTTGCATGTACAAGCATGCATTAGCATGCACTTTTATTCAATTGTTATGTGCCCACAACTGGCAAGGATCATGCTCTGATACCACTGTAATATCCCAAATATTGATATTCTCTAATGTTCTATGATAGTGTTGACTCGCACACTCAATCTCATACAAATTTGCAAAATAATTGTGCATGCAAACTCGCCATGCAAGAATCCCCTAAAATATAGTTGAATTACGGTTAGGGTTTTGCAGAGGGAATTTAACACTTACCACTGATATTAAGGCTGATAATGACTCTAGAGATAGCTGCATGCATAAGGATCCGAATGGGTGGTCTAATAATGCTCTTTTCCTCTGGGTTGGGTATTAAATTTTTCATTAAATTTGACTTGAAACCAGGCTAGGTTTGAACCTCTAAAACTTACATGGTATCAGAGTTGAGGGGAGAGAATTGGGTATTGAAAATTTCAGACAGCCAGTGGGTCTTCTTTTGTCAGTGAGCAGCCCTTGTTGGATTGTGAATTTCCATTGAAATGGCCACTGCATTAAGGTTGGAGGATAGGCTTGATGGGGCTAGGAATTTTGTCCCACGGAAGGCTAGGATAGTGCTTATATTGGAGAAAAATGAATTGTAGAGTGAAGTGGTACATAACACACAAGCTAATCCTATTAAGGTTCTGGCTTCCGCCAATGCACAAGCATTATCAGTCTTCAACAAAAAGGACATCAAGGCTAGAAGGATAATTCTTGATGCAATTAAAGACCATGTAATTCCTCACATCTCAGGTAAAGACCGTGCATATCAGATGTGGGATGCTTTGACCAACTTATACCAAAGTTTGAATGAGAATTGAATAATGGTACTGCGAGAAAAGCTGAAGAGCATAAGGATGGCTACATCCGAAAATGTGGCGTCTTACCTTACCAGGATATCTCAAGTGAGAGATGAGCTTGCAGCAGTTGAGGAGGTTGTTTCTGGCACTGAGCTAGTGCGAACAGTTGTGAATGGGGTTGCAAAGCCTTGGACTGTTTTTGTTGAGGCTATAGTAGCCAGGGAGAACTTCCCTTCTTGGGATAGACTCTCGAATGATTTCATGCAAGAGGAGACCCGGAGAGGTCTTATGCAGGGTAGCTCATCAAACAGTGAGGAGGAAGAGTAGAATGTTGCCTTTCTAGCTACAGGAAAGAAGTCCAAGAAGGGCCCTAAGGGAGGGGCTAAGCAGCAAAGAGGTGAACAGAAGGACCTAAGCAGAGTCAAGTGTTATGCATGCTATGCATTTGGCCATTATGATGGCCAATGTCCTAATAAGAAGAGGGGCAAGCATGAGAAGGAGGAACGAGTTGCAGCTATGGCTAAGATCGAGAGATATGTTGCAAAGTTCGAGAAAGAATTACCTCTTGTCACAGTTGTTTCGAATTACAGTAATAGTAGAGTTGTAGATGTAGGGAAGTGGATAGTTGAGAGTGCGTATGTGAACACATGATTGGGATGCGAGATGCATTCCTCACTTTAGAGACTATTCCAGAGCAACTCATACAGGATGGAGAGGGCACAGTTTATGCAGTCAGAGAGATGGGACAAGTACGGTTCCAGCTAGAGTTTGGAGAGCTTCTGGAGGCATCAGGAGTGCTCTTTGTTCCAAGGATGAGAGATAGCAGACTCTGCAGGGTATGAGTCGTGTTCAAGAGCATAGTTTTAAAAATCGGAATCGGACTCGGAATCGGTCGAGGGTCAACTCGGAATCGGAATCGGTAATGAATCGGTCATAAATCGGCCGATTTGAATTTAATGAATCGGTTTGCTAAAAAATACATCAAATATTTAAATTTTAAAGAAAAACAACATTTTCAAGATTATAATCCATGATTCCAAGTCATTGAAGACAAAATAACCAAAATCTGCTCATGTATATACCATATAAGAGTCAATATATCAAAATGGCACAAAGTGTACTGTAATCTGCTCATGTATATACCATATAAAATAAATAATATGAACTTTTGAAGGGGACCGGTAGATGTTATTTGTAGTTGGGTTGGTAGTTAGGTTAGGGATAGGTTAGGTAGATACGTTAGTAAAATATAAAATATAAAAATAAATAAAAAACAAAGTTAAAACTTAAACTTAAAAGAAACTAAAAAAAAAACAGTAAATTGCCAACCGGCCCGGTCAGGTTCGAAATCGGCCGGTCAGACCAGTTAGTTACCGAACTGGACCGGTTTTGTTACCAACCATCCGGTTCGGTAACTAACCGGTCACCAATCCGGTTTACCTGCCGGTTTGAACCAGTTTGGTACCAATCCGGTAAACCGGCCGGTTCTGAAACCGGTTAGCCCGATTTTTAAAACTATGTTCAAGAGTGAACACATATTTATCTACCTAGTGGGAGTGGATCCGGTTGATCCAATGTTGATTGGTCATCAAAGAGATGGAGTGTATGTGGTGCGTGGTCAGCCTACATCTGGAGGATCTGGGTCGATGACAAGATCAGAGTCTGAGACAGACGGAGAGCATGAAGTTCCAAGGATTGATGTGGCACTGAGTAGTCAGTCCTTAGTTCAGAGGGGAGCGCGAGATGCTTCGAAGACTGCAGTGGTACCGGGTATCCAGTCTTCAATGCAGGGGAGTACACGAGAGGCTACTTCTTCCAGTGTTGGTAGGAGAGTCAACTGGTATGACTTGTCGTTAATGGATGAGTGAGATGATACTTCTCGACATGTGGCACCAGTGCAAAGTACAGGTTTTGTAGATGGATAGTTTCCAGAGACAGAGGGAGCTTCTACATCAGAGAGTGTGAGACTGGAGTGTGATTCTAGTAGAGGACAAGCCAAAAGGACTCCTCATAGGAAGCGGAAGTGGTGAGTGTTGTAGCTCTGGATGTCCTTCATGCGATGATACCTAACAAGGGACTTTAAATTTGACCTTTCTAGAGAGGAGTTTAGAAAGGGTGGAAATTCTTACATTGTAAGAGAAGCACATGAGCAGATTACTAGCTTTGGGGGAGAAGCAGTTTATCTTCTTCAGGGATAAGTTGGAAGTGAGGGAGAACATCTTCCTAAGTAAGAGGGAGTGTTGAATTTTTGTACCTAGGGAAGTGTTCCCCTAGTGACTTTGTGCCTTAGTCACTAAATGGGGACAAGTTACAAGACCCTTGGATTAATTACTTGAGATGAGTAATAATGCACTTAAAAGAATAAAGTGACCATTTAAATAAAGTTAAGTGGAGTTGAGGAAAAATATTAATGGAGAGAAAAGTATGTTTTCTCATCCATTGATGAGAAAACACTAGATCAAATGTGGGCCCTTGATTTAGTGACCTTTCAGCTACCCTAGGAAGGTGAAATGAAAAGACAAGGGAAATAATGAAAAAGGCACTCATTCCTCATTTTTCACATCCAAGAGAGTTGGTGAGCATTTTGAGAGAGCATCTCGAGTCCTTGAGAAGAGGAAGATGTTGATTTTTTTGAGCAGCATCGAGAGCCATTCTTTGGGAGAATGGAGGCACTTGATCAATTACTAGGAAATAGATTCAGTCTAGGACTGAAGCTCAGCCTGGGGCTGAGGGCCATTCTCTTGGAGAATGGAGGCACATGGTCAGTTACCAAGAATCTACTCATCACAATGCAGTCTAGGACTAAGGCACTTGGTCAGTTAGCAAGTAATTGACATTGAGTCAACTTATGCAGCCTAGGGTTGAGGCACCTGGTCAGTTACCAGGTCATCACTATAATGCGTGGACTGAGTCTAGGAAAGTGATGCACTCCTCTTCTTCATCTATAGGCTATGGGACCTTCTCAAGGGACTGGCCACCCCTTGTTGGAATACCTAGCACATGACCTTGGCGACATTGAGGAGAATGAGATAAACAATTCATAATCCTCCTTATTTATGATGATGCACTTCGAGTTGTATGTATGGACCACGATGACCATGAAGAACACCTGAGATGACTTATTGTGGTCATAGAACCACTTGAAGGACCAAGAAGCCCAAGCACACTTTGTATTGGTCCAAGTACCCACCAAATGAAGGACCAAGTACCTCAAAGGTAAAGAACAAAAGATTAAAAGTCAATGGTCAAAATATTAAGAAGTTATTGGACCACAAAAGATTAAAATTCAATGGTCAAAAGAATGAAAGCCCCAACGGCAGTCTCCTATTTGATGAACTATTAATAAAGATGCCTTATCATTGGAGATCGTCATCGCTGCTCCTTAAGGACAACTTGTGGGTTTTCTCTGCTGGTATTATCCTCTCTTTTTTTCTGGATCGTGTTCTTGAAGGCAGCTACATCAACTAAGGACTGGTTCAAGCCCTGTTAGACCACCTCCAGCTCACGATAGCCCTGCTAGGGCCTCTACACTGCTGTTCACATTCTACAGGAATGCTATCAAGTCACCCGAGCCCTGTTAGGACCTGCTACAGCTCACCCGGAACCTATTTTGGGCTTGTTATATTTCATGGCTTCCCTACTAGGGTCACCTACAGTGCACCCGAGCCCTGCTAGGGCCATTCTCAGTGCACCCGAGCAACAGCTAGGGCATAAACAGGGTCACAGCAGCCCAAATAGGGCATATACAGGTCACGACAGCCATCAGCAAGGTTTATACCAGTGGACAGTGGCATACGAATGCACTAGCAGGTAGACTGTGATTGATTAGAAGCTGCTCCAGATGGTTGGGGTTTGACTAAGACAGATTGGTGGCAGCAGACTTGTACAGAACATTCAGTCTTTACCAGGGTTCTTTTGGTCTGTGAAACATATCCAAAGTTGATGTAAAGGATTACATTTTATCTGCGCATGTACAAATTCAGTCATGTCATTTAGAGGATGGATTATTAATTGTTTTTGGGCTTTTGTACTTCAAAGGTTTTCCCATGAAAAACTCATGTTCATTATTGTGGATGATTATCTTACTGCTGCTATTGTTTTACTGCTGCTAAAATCTCAGTACTACCTCTTTTATAGTTTGCAAAATTGAGAAAAGTTTGTTACTGCTATTAAATTTTATACACATGTTAAATTTCAACAGAAGAGACAGTAGTTAAGAGAGAAGAAGCTTGGCATGAAAACCAAGGCACCGTACAGCAAGAAGACCAGACCATACAGCACAGTAAATGAGCACGAATTTCGAGGAAGTGGCTGGGAGAGTATGTGGCTTTGCCTAACATGAAGTTCAAGAATATTTATTGCAGCATTAATTTTTGGTTGACTCAGTTCTTGGCACGAGTTCCAAGGTATTTTCCTGAGCACGTTTTTTATGGCTGAGTGGACACGATTTTCCACATCGCAGCAATTGCAAAGGGCATGCGAACCGAGGTAGAAGACTGAATCTGAGTGCACAGATTTCGAGATAAATTTCTGTGCATTTAGACTGTCCATACAGCCTGTGTTTGGCATGGATTCCAATGCTAGTGGGGTGCTGAAAATGAGCAGAATTTCAGTCATGAAATTTCCAGAATTGGTGGCAGTCTTCAATGGGTTGAGATAAGTGGTTCTTTGAGTATTATATTGCTGTACTAAATTCAAATTTTATATAAATAAAGACTCTTACTCTCTCTCTAACAGGTTTTCCCATTCTGGGTTTTGCCTGGACAATTTGCTGAAATATACTTGTGTCTGAAATTTCTTGGTGTGCAAGTCTCTTTAATTTTCTGCCTGTAAAAATGATGTTCTTACTGTGTTTCAAAGTCCGAAATTTACAGCACTCATTTAACTGGGTTGGGTATTACATTTTTCATTAAATTTGACTTGAAACTGGGCTGGGTTTGAACCTCTAAAATTTAAATCTTACAGGCATCATGGCCAATCTAGACATTATAGTCTCCTAGTGGTCAAATTGACCTCTTGTCTAGCTTCATTGGAAAAACATTGGAAAGGAAATGTCTCTTTTGTAGAAGGATTTGTGAAATCATGATCACGGACAACAGCACACTTGGTGTGCCCTTAACTAGGCCCAAAATCTCACTCGTTCAAAATAATTTGTTTGAGGAATTTTATCGCATGATACCTAAAAGTGTCTTTTTAAATGCAGTTTCATGGGTCAGGTTCATTCTAGAGGGATTGGAAATGAAGTGGGAAGCCTTTCTGCATCTATGTAACCAAGGATCTAAATCATTTGGTGGGGCAAACTTTTGAGATTGTCCCTCGCTTGAACAAGAGGAGGGGCTGTAGGATACTATGGCATGCTACTTGAGGCAGTGTCAGTGCATTTGGAAATCCCATTCATCTTTAGGCATAAAGTTTAAGGGTGGCTTCTACTCCATCAAGGGTTGGTTGTCAAGAGTAGGCTTCATAAAATAGGTGTGATAGATGTTGTGTGTGGTTTATGTGGCAAGGATGAAATGGTCGAGCATGTATTTTGGAGAGGTCAGGTTGCTAAAGTGTGTTGAACATGGTTTCAATCTGAATTTCACTTCTTATCCACTGCCCCACTATTGTAGAAAGGACCTCTTCTTGGTGACACTTGGATGGTTTGGGACAACTGTAAATGCATGTGGCATTCAATACAGTTTATTGCTATTGTCATTCTGTGGAAGCATCAATGTAAACTTACTTTCCAGGAGGACCCCTCTTCTTTTAGCTTGGGGGATTTGAAGAGCTTTAAGCAGGAGTTGCATATGCTTGTGAGAGTCAAACTAAGTGCTGTTCATCATGTTGTTGAGTCCCTTTCTCTTAGTACACAAGCTCCTATGCTTACCTTTTAGCTCTTTTAGGATAATTTTACATGTTCATGTGATGTAATTTTTCCATGTTTCCATGTTCATGTGATGCAATTTTTTTCCATATTATAATGATTTGATCTTTTAAGTAATATATTGCAACATTTCAAAAAAGAGATTAATCATTGACAAGCATTTCATCTTGACATTGGTTTGCACCTGATATTAATGGTTGACAAGGATTTTCATCTTGACCTTGGTTAGGAAAAAAATGCCCTAACTAAGCAGGTTGGTGTACCAAATTCGAAGGGCAAAACACAGCTGAATGACCAAAAAATTCATGAAATCAAACGAGATTGTGGATAAATCATACCACTCACATATTACACAGGTTTATAGATATTAGAAACATGTGAGTTTCTCATTTTTAGCTTTATGTGAACCATAAAATATACATTCTATGATTCTTCAAATCTACTTTTCAAAACGTTGTAATCTAGGAAATCACAAGAATGATCATGTCCATGCAAACAACAATAAAAAAATTAAAAACCAAAGCACTAAACAAGACTAGGGATATACATGCCAATGCCAAATATCACCATGGAAGATTTTAATTCAAAATGCTTCATTACACAAACTTACAAAAATGAAATCCTCTGGTGTTGCAACAAGAGCCCATTCACTACCAGTGTTGGAGCTTGCACTTCCCCTTTTACGAGTAGAAAGCCCTGTTGATAACCATGTTGAGTACCTATTCTTGGCATATGAAAAAATAAAAGAGCACATAAGTTAATGCAACCCACGGTACAAATAAAATGTTGTCTATAAATTAAATGCTCTTGATTTATTTATGTTGTCTATATATTAAATGCTCTCTATTTATTTATGTTGTCTATAATATAAATGCTCTCTGTAATTTGAAATATCATACCTGTAGTCTACATAAGAACACACCAAACAACAAGTAAGAACATAGATTTACCCCTAAGAACAAACCACTGTTGTGGAAAGCATGTAAATTCGTTGTTAAACCACAAAAACGTACTCTTAGAAGCACAAATCTGTGAGCAGAAATGTCATAAACAGCAAGTATATACGACGAAATTATGAATAGTGACCTAAGTGCTTTGAATCCTATGGGCTATGGGGTGTAGAAAATTAGTTAAGGGGGAGTATATGAAGAAAGTTTATATATATAGTCGAACCTATTGTTGAACCTCATCCGAAACTCATCAGAAAATTTGAACTTGAACCGAACCCGAACCCGAACCCGAAACCAAACCGTGTCACTTAGGTCACAAAAACACTTGAAGGACCTTGAAACCCTTGTCTTGACCCAAGTGACCATCAAATGAAGACCCACGTGGCTCAAAGACAAATATCAAAAGACCAATGAACCACAAAAGATAAAAGTCAATGGTCAAAGATGAAAATGAATGAAAATATTATGTTTGATGGAATATAAATAAAGAATCAATCAACTCATTTCATTATCAATCATCAACAACATTTTTGGACTGCTCCCAAAAGGACAAGTCGAGTTACACAGCAGTGCTCTTCTTCATTTCTATCGCAACATTTGTTGACAGAGGAAATTTGGTGGTTGGGGTTATCTTTCTCTTCTTCCTTATTGTGACTGTCACTAGGGCTCTCTTCTTCGCATCAGCAGCAACAAAAGGGCTGCTACAGTCACAGCTGCCCTATTTGGGCTCTTCACAAGTGTACCCGAGCTCTGTTAGGGCTGCCCTACAACAGCTACAGTCACGTGGAAGATAGCAGTCACGGTGTGGTGGAAAGGGAGCAGTCACAGATAGCAACAGGAGGTTGCTAACAGCCTCGGTGGTGGTGAGGAGTAGTGCACACTAGCCCTGCTAGGGCTCTCCTTGCATCCGAGCCCTATTAGGGTTGTAACAGTCCATCAACATACCTTCGCTGAGGTGGCAGCAGGTATCCGTGAGGTAACAACAGACCTTGTTGATGTGGCAGCAGTGAAAATTGTTCAGCAGCAGTAAGCCTACTAAGGCTTCCACTTTTGTATAGACTGAAAGAACACAGTCTCTTGGGTAAATCTTATTTACATTCATCTCAGAATTCTTCTGCTCATGTACAAACTCAGCCATCTCATTTAGAGGATGAATTATTAATGCTTTGGGGTTTTTGTCCTTAAAAGGTTTCCCTGTGAAAAATCTTGTGTTCAATTGTGTGAATGATTGTTTTACTGCTGCTTATGTTCTATTGTTGTTGAATCTAAAGTACTGTCTCTATTACAGTCTGCAATTTTTATAGTTATCATACACATGTTAAAATGCAACACAGGCAAGAAGAGGAGCTCAAGCCATGAAAAAGAGCTTATGTATAAGAGTTTGGTAATGTGACCAAGGGGATGATAAGATGGGGGCAAGAGCACCGGCCAAGGTTTTTTATTTTTCTCACAAGACTATAGGCTAAAGCTCGAAAGTGACTAAAGAAGAATAAAAAGATGCTTGAAAAATCTAATAAAGGATTCGACGGTTAAGATTGGAGGAGCGGATAGATCAATGGCTGAGGATGAATCCGCTGGAAGAAGTTGCTCGAACAATAAAGAAGTAAAAAGTTGGTGAAATGATCGGTTGAGGGAGGTTAAAGATCAGGTTTGATCAACGATGAAGATAAAAAGGCAAAGAGATCAACAGCAGAGATTGAATCCGCTGGGGAAAGATGCGTGACAGGACAAAGGGTAAGTGAGCGGCGGAAAGTGAAATGCAAGAGGCTAAAGGGTGGACGCAATCGACGGATCAAGATGAAAGGACGAGAGGTGGATGGAGCTGGAACCAGCGGAATTTTTACCACCTTCCACTTGGTGAGTGGAGAATCATTGTGCTGGGTGGAAGGTGGTAGGAGAAACCCACCCCTCCCGATCCCGAAACCACCAATGGAGAATTTTATAAAGGGAAAAAAGGGCACATGTTTTTGGGTTATTTGTTTTTTGTGCATTGGAGGAGAACGTGTCTGCGCACTATGGAAGCCAAGCCATTCAGTTACTTTTCCACCTGCCATCAGCCAGGTAGGCCACGTAACTAAACCCGCCAAATTATTTAAAAATGGAAGGCGAAGGGGAAATTGAAACAGAGGTCCATGAGTTTGGGAAATTAGAAGAATAATTTGAAGATAGAGATGGTGATATTTTTTACATTGTACTTTCTGTTGGTCCAGTCCATGAATTAAAGAGTAAATTGCAAGCTTTGAAAGACCAAGGAGTCTATTTGCACAGTGTTCACCGATCTCAATTCCACCATTTCTTCCCAGACCAAACTCTAAACTTCCCAGACTTTGTGGCCTGGTGTGCGTCGAATTATTCCCCGTCTGAAAGAGTTTTAATGGACTCTACTAGGTCTAGGATACTTTGCCCCATTAATGCCCTCGTTATCAGAGATTCCCTTGAAGTTCCCTCGTCGTTTACCTTAAACGAGGAATATTTTGTTGAAGAAAACCTAATTGAGCAATTCAAACATGTTGTTGTCGAGGAGAAACAAGTATTTTACCATAAAAGCCTTTAAACTAGCGTGTCTATTGCAGATGAACCCTTTCCTCTTGATATCCATCAGTTTAATGAAGAGTCACAGATAGTCATTTCTTTATTGAGTCATTTGTTAGGGCTAGACACAGATAGGTTTATCCTAGAGCTACTATTGAGTCTGTTGGTTAAAATAAACATGCGTCAGCCTAAGTCACAGTCAATTCAGTTGCCTTGTCTTAAATTTGATGAATTCCTGAAAGAGAATATTCATTCTCAGTTGGTAAATTTCCACACAAACAGAAACTTTAGGTTTCAATCCTATTTGGTTAGGATGTCCTTATTTTTCAATGAAGAAAACTTGCAATTTCTAGAAGTATTGTTTACTTCAAAAATCCGGAATAACACATTCAACTACATGAACCTTATAATGGCAGAAATATACAGAGTGATGTTTCATAGTAAGTTGCCTAGAGTTTTTCCAGAAATGGAGGAAATGTTGCAGTTTGCTCCAAACAGAAAGGTTGGGGATTGGTTTTTGCTAAAGGAACACACAATTATCAGAGTCTATGGTTTTGCTCATGAACCATATATTCTGCCAGCATTCTTAACAGCTAGGATATTTTCCCTGGAGTTTATCTGGCAGAAGTTGATTGTGGAGAATGAACCTTTCATAAATTTTAGAAAGGCTTTTGAAATCAAGTTTCCTCTAAAGGTGGGCCCATCCATCATTAAGAATAAAGCTGCTCTCCCTGTGATTGAGGATCTTTTGTAAGAAATGACTTTTATGAAGGCTACTAAGATTAACTATGATCCACATCATATCAACTTTCAGAGGAGGCAGTAGAATAAGAATAAAGCATTTAAACATCAGGAAGTACAGGGATTGACTGAAAGGGCTAATTTGATGGATTATCAGTCAGGTGTTGAGGATACAGAGAATATACAGGCCAAACTATCTGCTTTAGTGAAAACAGTAACAATGACAGTGGCAACTCCAAGTAAAATAGAAATAACAGGTAAAAGAAGCCATTCAGAGGCTATGGAGGTTGAAGAAGAAGACTCAAAGACATCAAAGAGGCAGAAAACTAAGACAGAAAAAGAATTAGTTGAAGTGGGAAGTAAGAAAATGAAGGAAAAAACCCCAAGGTCTTGCCTTTGAAGTTCAAGAGTACAATTTTTCAAAAACATGGGAGGGATCAAGTGATAAGTTTAAGTCCAGGAGTGACTTATATGCAGTATATGGTCAAGATAAGAATGTTTCCTCTGAAAAAGCATTGAAGCTATATTCTAAAGTGAGGAAAATTTCAGATAATGAAGTTTCATTCGTCACTGTAAAAAGATCATGCAAAGAATACTTTGAACCTGACAGTAGCTACCCAAAATAGAGTTGCAGAAATGAGGTTGAATCTGTAGAGGATCCAAGTGCCAGATAAAATTCATCGATACAAACAGACTGTGGAAGTTATCTATACTGACCTCATGAAAGGTACTTTAAAAGTTTCAAAGCTACAGACTACAGTGTCTAGAATAGAGAATCAATTGAGACAAGAAGAGGTGGAGAATAAATTGCATCAACAACAAATCAAAAAGCTTCAAGGTGATTTGTTAGCTATGGATAGTGAGGTGGACAAAGGGCAGGAAACTAAGAAAATTCTGGCTGAAAAGGAGAACACTATCCAACGCTTGAAGAAGAAAATAAAGATTCCAGCAAATCAGCTGATTCAGGCTTTTGAATTAACAGAGTTGGAGAAGGAGAAAGAGTCATTATCTCAAGAGCTAAATGATTGTAAGGCAAAGTTGTTGAAGCTTGTTGGGGAGCAAAGTCAATGGGAAAAGGAAAAAGGTTTCAATTACTACTAAAATAGATGTCCTAAATGAGAACTAATTGGTTTTGGAAAGGGAGAGAGAAGAGAGGACCAAAAGGGAACCAGTATAGACAAAGCAGCTAAGCACAGAAACAAACATTGGATCTATTGTTCAGGCTATGTCACAGGTTAGCCTGAGTGACAAAGAGATAATGGAATTGAAAGGTCAAAATCAGAACTTGGCTGAGATAGTTAAAAAGAAGGAAGAAGAGAGAAAACTCTTTGAAGTTGAAAATAAGGAGTTCTTTGATAGAAATTATAAATTGGCCAAACAACTGACAGGTCAGCTACCAGTACAAGGAGCTAGACATCTCCTTTGGGACATGATTATTGTTGAAGCAACCAAGATAAGGCCCTATTTGAATTTGATTAAAGATAAGGAAATGGTAATTAATGCAGCAAGACAGAATTGCCTAGCTGTAAAAGAGGCTTTAGACAGAAAACTAGCAGATACAGCTAAAAACACAATAATGGGCATCAAGGACAGAATTGCAGTCATCACCCGAGCCAGGAAAGTTGTGGGAAAGCATCAACATATTGAGACGGTACAAGAAAAGGAAGATATAATGGTGCATCAAGTGAAATCTTTCAAGGGCCTATTTGTTGAATTATTTCAGAAGGGCTTGTCTCTTTTTTGGGATGAAGATGGAAAGCTAATTTCTCAGTCAAAGTATCAAGCCTTATTAGCTAGATCCAAGCTAGATCACAAAAAGTTTGAGGACATGAATCAGTCCTTATCTGGAAAGGTCATAATTGACAAGTTGGCAGTAGATTTTGAGTTGGTAACTGCATTCAGAGCAATTGGTGCTCAACTGCCACCTATTTCTTTCATAGATCATGTGGAGTTGAGAGTATTGGCAAAGGAGATGGCAAGTCTAGAGCTGCCATCTAGAGATCAGTGGAAGACTATAAAAAAATTCGGCAAAATGAAATACAAAATGCATCAATGAAGAATTTCATTTCAAGGCCCAGGTTACAAGGATTGACAAGGATTGTTTTAGAATAAAGTTTAAGATTTTCTAAGTAGTTAAGGAGATTAGTTTGTTAAGTTATGGGACTGATGTAATCAGGCAGTTACAAATGCCTATTTTTAGAATGTAGGTAGTTATCAGTTCGAGGAGCAAATCTTGATGTAGAAAAGCATGATTTTTTAATGTAATGAGGGTTGGAACCCGTGAGAAAAACTCATTTTGTAAGAGAGCCTTCAAGCTTAATAATAATTACAGAGCCAAGCAAGTTTTTTGGACCAGAGATTCTCGTGTTGTTCTTTTTACAATATGTACCATCTATTCTTTATGTGAATGTGTCTCTTGTTATTCCAATGTGAATGTGTCTCTTGTTATTCCATTTCATTATGTTATCTTTCATGCTTGGATAAGTGTATATTGAATCAGAATTCATAATTTTATGCTTTGGTTCTTTGATTTCAAGTATTCACAAACCATTTTCCTCTAAAGTTAATATTGGATTCATCTTTTTTATGCCCATGTTAATGGACTGTTCATTTTTCCTCTTTACCACCAGACAATCAAGAAATTGATTGTATAAGAGTAACTATCTTGCCTCTGTAAAGAATTCCATTGCAAAGCATTGCCATTGATTGTAACTCATGTTTTGATTCTATGCCCAATGATATCCACTTGTTTCAGCCATCACAACTATTAAACTTGTTTCTTTAAAAAATATTTCTAGCCTTTGTCTTTATTTATTGAGAGATCCTTCTCTAGTAGAAAGAAACCAGCTTTCCTTATAAAGATTGGTTAATAAGGCTACCTTGGAATTATCCTTCCACAATCAAAGGATAAAAATCCGAGTGATAACAAAGCCCTAGTCCTTTTGCAGATTCAAAGCATGGCATGTGTGAGACACCCCATCAATAATTAGATAAAGTAGTGACAAGTGTGTAACAATTCCCCCTCAATATGTGCCAAGGTTCAAATTGTTGAAAAACTGAGATTTACTGCTTGCTGGTTTAAATGAACAATTTGTGTTTTTCACTTCAGCCGGTTTTGCATAGGCTTGAAGCTACTTAAAATTTTGCCGAACAATTTTAAACACACAGTAAAAATTACTAACAGGCTGAAAACAAATGCATGCACACCATAAAAATTTACTCAGAGATTTTTGGCTAATCAGCCCTGGAAAAACCCCCACGGGGAAAACCAGTCAAAGAGGAGAGATTTTTATTTATTTCTTCAGCAATGTACAGGACAGAAAAATAGTGGAAAAAACAACTTATCTCCACCGGCAAACTTCTTCACAAAGTCTGGAAAAATAATGCTCAGCAAAACAACCAACACCC
>LPNX011120158.1:398098-466027 GCA_001517045.1 Pseudotsuga menziesii | reverse complement strand
CCTCCATTGTCAGATCTTAACTTAATAATTTGATGACCAGATTGTTTTTCAACAAAGGCCTTATAGGCCAAGAACATGTTAAATACTTCGCTCTTAAGTTTTAGAAAGTAAACCTAAGTGCGTCTGGAGTAGTCATCAATGAAAGTTGAGAAATATTTCAAACCAGAAAATGAAGCAGATGGAAGAGGACCACACAAGTCACTATGCACAAGCTCCAAGGGAACCGAGGCGTGCCAAGAGGCACGTTTGTCAAAACTGTCTCGATGGTGTTTTCCGAATACACAACCGGAACAAACACCATCCTTGCAAGATACCAGCGGAAGACCAGTCACCATATTGTCTTTGCATAGTTGTTGCAATGAGCGATAATTTAAGTGACCAAATCGCTCATGCCAAAGTTTGCTCAAGTTATCACTAAGAGCAACAAAAACTGAAGGAAAATGTGATGACCCAAAGTTGTTAAATTTGTACAACCTGGTAATATCATCAACAGTTCCAGTAGCAAGGATATTTTGAGGATTTTTAAAATCCTTGATTACAACTTGGTGAGGTGTAAACGTCACAGTTTTACCTTCACCTGAATGAGTAATTTGATAGACTGATAACAAATTGCAGGAAATTTTTGGAACACATAATAATCACTGAAATGACCATTTTCTACTGGAACTGTTCCAGATCCTTCAACACTTAGAGATCTATCATCACCAACAAATATTTGTTTGGTGTTACATTCATGCATAGTAGAAAAGATGGCTTTATCCTTAGCCATATGATAAGATGCTCCAGAATCAATGAGCCATTCATTTGAAGTAGAAGAAGAAGATGCAGTATAAGAGTAACCAAAAGCACAAAGTGCATGTCCATGAGTGTTAGATTCTGAAGACGAATCTAGGCTGATGTGGTGCTTCTTCATTGCTGCTTCCAAGGCTGCCATCTTCTTAAAACATTCAGATTCATCATGATTATCGTTCCCACAAAAATTGCAATGACGCTCAGTCTTCTTTCCTTTTTGCTTGGATCCTTTGTCATTTTTTAAAGGAAAAGCTGACTGAGAGGGTTTGGGACCCTTGTTGTTTGGCTTATTATTGCAAGAATTCTGTTTCTTGGGAGGCTTGGACTTTTCTTTCTGTTAGGACAATAAGGCTTTCCCAGATGTATCTGCATTGTTAATTATTCCAAGATGAATGAGCTTATCTTGCTCTCTAATTAAGGAATCACAAAAGGATTCAAGGCTAGACTCTTGATAGCTAGCTGCAGGCAAGGATTCTTTCATGGAGTAGAATGTAGATACAAAAATAGAATATGTAGGTCCAAGTTTTGAAAGAATATGATAAATACATTGTTTGTCTTCTTTCTTAATCTTTCATTCGGCACATAATAGTCTAAGAGTTTTATACTTAGATAAATAGTCTTGAATGCATGAAAAATCATTTGGATTCAAGGAAAGCAACTCATTCTCAAGTTGATGACCCCGAATTTCATTGTGTTTACCAAACACAGATTCCAACTTTTCCCAAGCTTGATCAGGTTCATCAATGCCAGATATGTGGAATCGCAAATCAATAGAGATTGACATCCCAATCAATCCACGAGCTTCATCACATCTATTTGCCCATTTAATTTTCTTATCATCATCAGTGGGTTCTGTTTCTTTCTCTGAGGTTATCATGAAAAGTCCCCTACTTCGCAGAACATCCTCCATACGAGATTTCCATGAGAAATAGTTAGAACTTGTAAGTATAATATCACAAGGGGCGGCCATATTGTAAAATAATGGCTAAAAGAACAGAAATTAACTGTCTGGATGGAAAGAGCTCGAAAAAATATGCGGTTTTATAAAAAACAACACTTAAAACTGATTCTGGATGATGAAGTTATGCTTGATCAAAGGAAATGTTGAAGATGTCCCCAATAATGACGTGGCAGATATTAACTGGACCAACTAAAAAAAGAAGCCCCCTCTTCCCAAAATCAACCTTTGACGATCACTTTTACAATAAAGTTGCTTTGAAGTGAATCACTTTTATAGAATAAGTGATGTTCACTTTTACAATAATGTGACTTTTAAATAGTGCGGCAATAAATTAAAAGACTTAAGTGACTCACTTTTATTTTATTTTATTAATGTGAGATGCACTTTTACAATAGAGTAACTTGAAAATAGAAATTGCATGCACTAAAAGTAGCTTGATAAGACTTGAACTCAAGACTTGTCAAGGTGTAAAGCAACTTTGGACCAAGTGAGCTAAGTTTAAAAGGTACGTAAAAGTATGGAAAGAGAAAGGGGGCTTTTTTTTCGTTTTTTTTTTTACTCTTCTCTCTCGTTTTCCGTGCTTGTTTTTTTTTTCCTGCAAATCACAAAAAAAAATGAAAAACAAAAACAAAAAAACTTTTTCCACACAATGGGGTTAGATCTTGGTTAGCTTACCCGGAAAGTCTACGTTTTCAAGTTTTCTCGTTGTTTCTGATTTGCCGTGATCGCACAAGGTGCACGGCAAAGAACATACGTAGCCGAGAAGACAAGAAAAAAAACTTTCCCTCATTGTTTCTGATTTGCCGCGATCACGCAAGGTGCACGGCGAAGAGCATACGCAGTCAGGAAAAGCAACAGTCCAAGACTAAAACAAAAAGATCTAATAATAACACTGATAAAATATGAGAGATTTTAAAAAAAAATAAAACAAATCCGTCACTGTAACATTATACCTTCAGATTTGCCGAAATGGGTGTTTCTGGAACAAACGGAAACAGTTTTCGGTGAAACGAAAACTATTTCCAAATGGAAACGGCGCTCCGGACGCAATGGAACAGCTCCCACAGGCCACAAATGCACAGAAAATCCAGAACCAGAAACCCTTTCAAAGTTTCGGCAACACCGGTTCCAGATCTTGATCAAAACCGAAAGCGGCTCTTCATAAAAGCTCTGATACCATGTTAGGGTACACAAGGTACTCCCAAAGGACCGACCACCAAGAACAACCGCTTCACACAAACAGATCACAGATCAATACACCAATGTTTGTCACATGGTTAAAACCCTCGAGAGGGAAACAGTCCACAACCCCAGCCAAATAGCTACTTTGAGCAATTTATTATGCAAAAGAAAGAAAGTTACATGAGCTTCTCATAATCAATCAACTAGCCAAGGACCCTCTATGCTCTTTAAATAGAGATCATAGACCAATCGGGTGTTAAGCCACGGATCAATGGTAGGTATGATCTAAGAGAAGTTGAACCGTCGGATCACTCTATGTCTAGAACATATCGTGACCGTCGGATTAGAATATTTACAAATGCATACTAATGCATACTAAAGAAACACACTTTTACCTAACGGATATATTACACAAGTTGATCTTAACTAACTCCTAAGTGTCTAAATATCCTAACAATACAAATAGAGATGGTTCTAAAGAGTAAATGCAAACATTGAGTTTTTGGCACAGCCATGCATGTTGGGAATATATTCAAAATAAATTTATATATTCTAGCTATACACTCTTATTCATGATGCAGATTTTGGGCAGCCTTACGAGGATATGTATGCAGGTCTATTTCAGCCATATATTCCCATTTTTGGAGAAGTTTTTCAGCCATGTTCTATGGGATTTTTGTGCAAATGTTTTGCAATCATTTGAACAAAATTATGTGCCTAATAATGAAGATTTTGGACAGCAATTTAGTCTCTCTTTTAGGATAGTTTTGAGGCAGCGAGCTAACGAAAATTTCCATCCATATTCTTTATTGCTAACGCTATTTTTTCTCAGGTTTTGGGGTTGTTTTGTGATGCTAATAACTCAGAAAATTTCCAGTCACAAGCTGACCAAGTTCTTTATGCATTTATGGATGAAAAATCAGCTAGGACTCATATTTGGAGGTTGAAAATTGCATAGAGCGGGTTTTGAAGACAAGTTTTTCATCCTTTTTTTTCTTCAAGTCCTGTGGAGCTTGCATATGAATTTCCAGTTGTTGATGATGATTTGAGTGCTGGAAATGGTACAGTACTACAGAGCAACAAAACATTTATGGCTATAATTTTTTGCGTCATTTCCAATCCCAACCATGCTTGAAGGGTTTTAATGTAGATTTTTCCAGCCATATGGAGTAGGTTTAGGAGTCTGAAAACACATAAGTATTCCAGCCATCTTTGATCTCATATTTTGATAAAATCATGCCTAATTTTTCAGACATTATAGGGGCTGGAAATTGTATGGTACAACGGAGATTTTATGACAAACTTTCAGCGACCTTGTTCCTTTATTTCTTCTTGTCTTTGGCATGTACTTTCAGCTTGAAATGTTTTTAATACAGGAATTGGTTTAGGGCAGCAATGTTAAAGATATTGCAGCTGCGAGACCCATTCTCAGGGAGGATGGTACCCTTCTCAGTTAACTAGGGCAGAGTAAGACCCTAGAAGGTACCCTAGGGCCCTCAGTAGTCTCCTAGGGTTCTTGGTCTGGGACCAAGCAGGTTGATGCCATGGAAAAGTCCCTAACATATGGTTAGGGCCCTTATATGCCTCTAGGGATCCTGGTCTTGGGACCGAGCAGTTCCCACAAGCACATCCCTAGTCAGTTAACCAAGTGCATCTTGGTCAAGTTGACCAAGATGATGATGTGTGATGTCCTCTCTCCTAAACAGTTATTGCTAGTTTGTTTCTCAAGGGATTGGCCACCCTTTGATGATGTCACTAGCACCTAACCCTTAGGAGCAGTATTGAGGACCAAAGGATCACATCATTAGTTTGGATCTTCTTCTTATACAGTGATGATAAAAATATATGTGACAATATACCTTGAGAGAGAGAAAGGATTAAAGTCCTTGGTCTTGCTGGTCCTGTGGGTAAAAGGCGTATTTCTTGTGGGTAATGGGGTTTCCTTACCACCTTGTTGTGGCCCTTAGTTGGCTTATGGTTGTTTTGGTCCTAGCGCCCCTATCGTATGTGGTACCTTGACCACCTTCGGTATGATGACTTAACTTTATTGTTTTTATTGCTTTTTAGTTATGTGACCTTATGACCCTTGGTACCCTATTCTAAGTCAACCTAATTTTATTTTATGTTTTTATTGGTAACTATCCTAAAACTTAGGGGTTGCCTAAGTGACCTTTCTAGAAGGCTTGTCAAGATTATAAATTAAGTTCTCAACTTCATTCTTGTGAGCATCTTGGCATGAAAGAAGTATCGATCTAATCTTTGTTGGATGCCTAGGGTTACTGCTGCTGTAAGATGGGGGGTTTTGGATCTTTGCTGCTCTCTTCTCCATGTGGACTGAGTTGTGACCTGATTGTCTCTCCTTAAGCTGATTCGTGACTATTTAGGGCTGGTCGTGACTGTTTTTGTGATCAATTGGGCAGTTCCCTAATGGTGCTGCTAAACCTATTTGTGACCCTTTCTGTGCAAGCCATGAGCTGATTTAGTAACTTACTAGCTGGGTCGTGACTGCCTAGGTTTTCCTTCACTGGGCCGTGATCTTCCTCCTTCCTCTCTTGTCTGCTATTTTGGGCGTCACCTCCTCTAGGGCTGCTAGACTCTTGTTGTGATCATTCTAAGCTGGGTCATGGTTGTTTATAAGCCCTCTAGGGTTGGGCATGACCTCTCTAGCAAGTCATGACTGTTTATGAGCCCCCTAAGGGCTTGCCAGTGGATTGGGGGAAGCCTTAAAGGTTGGGCATGACCTCTCTAGCAAGTTGTGTTTGTTTGTGTGCTCTCAAGGGTTGAGCCATGATCTCATACTGCTGTAACCTGTTGTTGACTATCTAGATTTGTAGTAGTGGTTTATTGTTGTTGTTAGATTGTATGGAGACCCTAACTTTTGTCTTGCTCAATTGAGCAATTCAAACAAGGCAACAATCTTCTCTTCCGAGTTGAGATAAGTTGGTCTGAAAATTTCTGAGTTTTGCTGTAAAAATTTCCCGAAAAATAAAATCTCTCTCTCCTAATAGGTTTTCCCCTTGTGGGTTTTTTCTAGGCAAGTTTGCCAAAAATTCCGGAGTCTGAAATTTCATGGTGTGCATTTAATATTTTATTTTCTATCATTAAAGTTGAGTTACAGCAGTGTTTTTATCAATCTGAAATTTTGTGCAATTTCCAGCCTTGTTTATTTCTGGGTTTGGGCATTAAACTGAGATAAATTTTGACATTTAAAACGATGGCTGAAACTGAGAAAAAATCTCATGGTATCAGAGCAAGGGTGGGCAGAAAATTAAATTTTTGCAGTCAGAAAAGTAATTTCCGGAACTCAAAAAATTTCTTTTGATAGTGAACAGCATTTTGTTGAAACTTGAACTTTGAGAAATATGACTTCCACTAGGCTTAGAATGGAGGATAGGCTTGATGGGGCTAGGAATTTTATTCCGTGGAAAGCTAGGATCATGTTGATATTGGAGGAGAATGAGTTGTGGGATGAGGTGGTTCATAACACTACAGCAGTCCCTATTGTTATTCCCCATACCACTGATGCAACAGCCCTTAACGCCTTCAACAAGGACATAAAAGCTAGAATGATAATTCTAGATGTTGTTAAAGACCATGTGATTCCTCACATCCTGAGTAAGACCCGTGCATTTCAAGTGTGGGATGCTTTGACCGAATTGTTTCAGAGCTCAAACGAAAATCGAAAGATGGTTTTGAGGGAGAAGTTGAAGAGTATCAAAATGGCCAAAGGGGAGGTTGTTATATCTTACCTTACTAAGATCTCTCAGGTGAGAGATGAGCTTGCAGCAGATGGGGTGGTTGTTCCTAATGAAGAGCTAGTGCGGACAGCTTTGAATGGGGTTTCAAAGCCTTGGGCTATGTTTGTGGAGGCTTTGGTGGCTAGAGAGAACTTACCTACATGGGACAGGATATGTGATGATTTTGTTCAGGAGGAGACTCGAAGGGGTCTTTTGCAGGGCAGTGCTTCTATTAGTACGGAGGACGAGGAGGATGTGGCTTTGACAACGAAGGGGAAGAAGAAGAAAAAGAGGGTCCCAAGAAGGGTGGGGCCAAGCAGAAAGATGGGTAGAAGAAGGATTTGAGCACTGTAAAGTGCTTTGCTTGTCAGAAGATGGGGCACTATGTTGGACAATGTCCAAACAAGAAGAAGAAGAAGCAACAGAAGACAACAGCTTTGGCAAAGGTTGAGGATTTTGCAGCTAGATTTCAGAGAGAGATTTCTCTGTGCACTGGACATGTGATAGAGAGAGAGCATCTATCATCACCAGTGCGGATGTTGATAGTGAGAGGGAGTTTTCCTTGTTGATAGACCATTTGTACAGTGCATCCACTTCCAGCACATTGTACATAGATAGTGGAGCTTCAAGCCACATGACAGGTGCTCGAGAGATGTTCTCCAAGATTTCACAGACAAAGACTGATGTGGAGGTTGTGTTGGGAGATGATTCAGTTGTCAGAGCAGTTGGGCGTGGGTCCATTACCTTTCAAAGGGAGTCCATGAGTCCCGTGGTTTTGAGAGATGTACTGTATGTACCTGGGCTGAAGAAGAACTTGGTTTCAGTTTCCATGATCGAGGATCGAGGTCTTGGGGTGTCCTTCTTAGATTGGCATGTGCATGTGTTTCCCAAGATCGCAGGACCATCTGCTTCATATGCCATTGGAGTTAGATGTGGGAAACTGTACAACCTCTTATTTTAGCCTCAACATGCCTTGTCACATAGCAGCGACAGCGAGCTTTGTGAGCCGTCGCTGCTAGGATGGCTCACTTGCATCATCCAGCTTTGAGGTTGTTGAGACATATGGTTATAGGTTTGCCAGAGTTCAGCACAGAGCTGAGTGATGTTTGCAGGGGGTGTGCTTTGGTAAAGTACACCAAGACTGCTTTTCCTAGCAATGATAGCAAGTCAGCAAGGGTTCTTGACATGATACATTCTGATTTGTGTGGACCTATGTCTTCTGTTTCTCTAAGAGGATATGAGTACTATGTGACATTCATCGATGACCATTCCAGGAAGACCTAGATCTACTTCCTGAAGAACAAGAAATCTGAGGAGGTCTTGCAGAGGTTCCAAGAGTTCAAAGCTCTTGTGGAAAACCAGACAAGGAGGAAGATACGGCCTCTCAGATCGGATAACGAGGGTGAGTAGACCTCCAAGGAGTTTGATAGATATTGTAGATAGGAGGGCATTCGAAGGCAGTTGACAGTTCCATACACTCCAGTGCAGAATGGAGTGGCAGAAAGGAAGAGCAGGTCTATTGTTGGAGCAGCTAGAGCTATGTTACATGACCAGTCACTTCCTTTCTTCCTTTGGGCAGAGGCATGCAGTACAGTTGTTTATCTACAGAAGAGGAGTCCCCATCGTGCCGTGGGGAATATGACACCTGAGGAGAGTTTCATAGGCAAGAATCCTGAGGTTAGCCATTTTCGCATATTTGATTGTTTGACTTACTCTCATGTCCCTTCTGAGAAGAGGACAAAGTTGGAGCCCACCGCAGAGAAGGGCATCTTTGTGGGCTATGATGAGACTTCGAAGGCCTTCCATATTTATCTTCCCTCTCAAAGGAAAGTTGTTGTGAGAAGGGAAGTGAAATTTGAGGAGGAGCAGGCCTTCAGGAAGTCTCAAGAGTCAGAGCAGGGAGAGCAGCAAGTTCTTGCACCTCAGGTAGTTTCACAAGTGCCATCATTGCAATAGTCAGGTTCACAGGTTTCCGGAGTTACTGGACCACGGAGTATGGGCACAAGTTCACCAGTTTCAGTGGTTCAACCAACAGGATCTTCGGGGACAAGTTTTGGGTCTCAAATTACAGGTTCACCGTACAGAGCATCAGGATCACAGAGTTCACCAGTTGTTGGTACACCAGCTTCTGGTTCACAAGTTACTGGGGTTTCTACCTCTGGTAGTTCATCAGATGAGGACAGACCAGTGTGGGAGCAGCCTTTAGGGAAGAAGACGCCCAAATGGCTTCGGGACACCTTGAAGGAAGCATGGGAGTTTGGGACACCTAGGGAGTCAGTGAGGGCCATCAAGATGCCAGACAGATTGGGCATGGCATTAGTGGCTAGTCTACGTGATTCAGAGCCTTCTTCTTTTGAGGAGGCCTCCCAGCATCATGTTTGGCAAGATGCCATGATGGATGATACCATTCCATCATGAAGAACGATGTTTGGGAGATAGTTTCGAGACCTGAGGGGAAGTCAGTGGTGACTTCTCGGTGTCTTTACAAGCTAAAGCATGTTGCTAATGGTAGTGCGGAGAAGTACAAGGCTCGGTTTGTAGCACGAGGGTTTTCACAAGTTGAGGGAGTGGATTATGATGAGACCTTTGCGTTGGTTGCTCGTTATACTTCGATCAGGGCTTTGATTTCTATTGCTGCGGAAATGGGTTGGAAGATCCATCAGATGGATGTGAAGACTACATTTCTCAATGGAATCATACAAGAGGAGGTGTATGTTGACCAGCCTCAAGGCTTTGAGATTCATGAGAGAGAGTCTCATGTTTGGAGGCTGAAGAAAGCCTTGTATGAGCTGAAGCAAGCTCCTAGAGCTTGGTACTCCAGGATTGACTCTTACTTGCAGCGGATGGGGTTTCAGAAGAGTGAAGCAACCTGAATCTCTATTTCATCATGGTTGGAGATGATCCGCTCATTCTTCTGTTGTATGTGGATGATTTATTTATCACAGGAGGAGAGAGACCCATTGCAGCTTGCAAGAAAGATCTTGCTTCAGAGTACGAGATGACCGACATTGGGTTGATGCACTATTTTCTGGGATTGGAGGTTTAGCAGGAGTTTGGCCATATTTTCCTGGGACAGGGAAAGTATGTCGTTGATATTTTGAGGAGATTTCAGATGGAGGATAACAGGCTGATGTCTACACCGGTGGTCACCAACTAGAAGAAGCTTCATGCTTCTGAGGGAGAGTTGGTGGATCCTGCACTATACCGTCAGCTCATTGGTTCTTTGATGTATCTGGTCAACTCTCGGCCAGATTTGTGTTCTGCAATGAACATTCTCAGTCAGTTCATGGTTGAGCCTAGGTGAGTGCACTGGGTAGCCGCAAAACATGTGATGTGTTACCTTGCAGGGACAATGGAGTATGGTCTGGACTACAAGATGTCGGATGGGATCAGGTTGATTGGCTTCACAGATTCAGATTAGGCAAGCAATGTGGCAGACTGAAAGAGCACTTCTGGATGTTGTTTCAATTTGGGCTCAACGACAGCGTCGTAGTTCAGTCGGAAGCAAAATTCTGTTACTTTGAGTTCTGCAGAGGCTACGTATATGACAGCCAGTCACGCCAACTGCGAGTTGTGGCTTCGCAAGTTGCTGGTAAATTTATTTGATCAGGAGCTAAGGCCTACGGTTATCTACTGTGACAATCAAAGTTGCATCTAGCTCTTTGAGAATCTAGAATTCATGACCAGTCAAAGCATATTGAGATCAGGTATCATTTCAATCGAGATTATGTTTAGAGAGGAGCAGTGACATTGCAATACACTTCCACTTATGAGCAGGTTGCAGATATTCGGACAAAATCTTTGGGGAGTGGCAAGTTTGTCTTCTTCAGAGACAAGTTGGGTGTAGTGCAGAACACCTTCCTCGATAAGAGTGAGTGTTAATTTTTTTACCTAGGAAAGTGTTCCGCTATGTGACTTTAGCCTTAGTCACTTAAAAGGGAGAAATAAAGTGACCCTTGCATTAAATGACTTGAGATGAGCATTTAATTTGACTTTAGAAAATAAAGTCACTTTTTGGAAAATTTAAGTGAGGCGAATGAATTTAATTTTTAAATGAGATTTAATGAGCATTTAATCTCATCTAATCTCCACCATTGGATTAGATGAATCATGAACCCAAGGGTTCTCACCAAAAAGGAAAGGAAAAGCATTTTTCACTCACTTTTGCAGATTGAAGTGAAGGAGAGAGCTGAGAGAGAGAAAAGTTTTTTTTTACTGAGAAAGATAAAAAAAATTGCAGCACGCAAATCGAGGAAGGAAACAACAGAAACTGAGGGCCCGAATTTCGAGGTAAAGACTGGGCACAATTTTCGAGGGAGCTACATTTATTGCAGACAGTCCATACAATCCATACTATATAGATCCATACAGCGGCACTTTTCCCGAGGCAAGTACAAGCATAAATTGGCATAGTTTTCGAGGCAAAAATCAGGCACACTTTTTAAGGCAGGGCTGGGCACAGTTTTCAAGGCAGCAAGCACAAATCCCGAGGCAGATTTGATAGCACAATTTTCGAGACAAGTCGTATAGGCCGTACAGTAGGTGGTCGTACAGTCCATACAACAACACGTTTTTCGAGGCACCTTCAGCAAATTTTCTACTGTTCGGCACGCAAAACAAGGCAGAAATTCTCTTTCGGGTTGAGATAAGTTGGTCTGAAAAATTATGAGTTTTGCTGTAAAAATTTCCTGAAAAATAAAATCTCTCTCCTAACAGGCTTTTCCTGGGCAAGTTTGCCAAAAATTCCTGAGTCTGAAATTTCATGATGTGCATTTAATATTTTATTTTCTATCATTAAAGTTGAGTTACAGCAATGTTTTTATCGGTCTGAAATTTTGTGCAATTTCCAGACTTATTTATTTCTGGGTTGGGCATTAAACTGAGATAAATTTTGACATTTAAACCAATGGCTGAAACTAAGAAAAAAATTTCAGAAAGATACTCACACATGAGGAAAGCATGAGATAAGATATATAATTTAAGATAAGATGATTTTATTAATGTTCAACAAATGACCACAAAAGTAGTTCAATGGGACTAAAGGATACATTCAGTGTGAGTACAATGTGGGAGTGAAAAAGTAGTTCCCATATAAAAAGAAGAAGAAAACTGATAGTATAGTCTAGGTAAATATCCGACTAGGCTAAGCCCTAGGTCTAGCTAAAACCAAAACTAAAGTGTATATAACAATATCAAAACTAAATCCCCGGATGCAGGTGTTATCCATATGCCAGCACATGGGCGACATGCCAACTGCAATCCCACAAGTCGGCACGTGGTCTAAAGGCGGCTGGCTTAAATGAAACTCGGCTTGTTTATGGAGATTGTAATGTTACATACAATGGTGGCTCCTCACGCGATGGAAGTGATAGCTCTGAGTATCATCAACATTCATGGCGACAAGCTAGTTGAACCACCCCTCTGTGTGGTGGATGTTAAAATATTGTATTATTATATTTGTATTATATTATATTAACTTCAAAAGATATTATATTTGTATTATTGTTATTTCTCCTTCAAGAGGTGTCACTGATGTAATTGGTCATGTAAGAGTCGTTGAAAGAATCAATGTGAACCTCTGGATCTAAGTCGGGTCAATAGTACCCATGAAGCATTATAATAAATATTATTTTGGTACTTTACTTGACAAGTAGGCCCAGTTAAGTTTTAGGTCAAGTCAAGAATCAAATATAAATAGAGAGGTGCCTCCTTCATTTTGTACTCACTTCATTCAAGCAAGTTCCCTAGAGAGAGAAGAGAAGTGTGCCAGAGAGAGAGAGGAGAAGTTATCTTGGGCTTTCACTCAGTCTTGGTTGAGTTCTATACTAAGGAAGTTTTGCGGGGTTTTCTCCCTTGTGGTTTCGCCAAGGAAAATCTCAATGTTCTTTGTGTAATTATGCTTGTTGCTCTTTCAGTGATACTATTATTGTAAATTGTTTTAGAATATCATCTAAGCAATTAAGAAAATCTAACATGGAATCGGAGCCACCCTGAAAGGAGACATTGTGCAACTAGGGTTTGTTATTCCGAACAATTCCCTTGACGGATCAACCAGAAAAGAGGGCTCACTCAGCTCGCCCTAGGAAGGCGCTTCTTTCTGTGAAAACGGAACTGAATTCTGAAAAGTTTCATTTTTGGGCCCGACATTGCTGCTGGGAAGAACTAGGGCTTCAATTTTTTTAAAGTTCAATCATCAATCTCAGGAAAAGGAATATACAATATAGCTCGCCTTGGGGAGGCACATCTTTTCCACCAATCATCCCTACAAGTAAATTCCAATTGAAAAATTAAGGTTTTACCATCAAACCCTAGGTCATCCCGAAGAAGGTCAGCCAAGAGCAGTTTTCTCCAAGTAATTATTGTTTCTTCTATTTCCATTTGAGGTTCTCATTCTGTTAAAGATGACAAATAATACCAAACTGGAAGAGAAGCTTGAGGGTGTTGAGAACTTTAGAGGATAGAAGTGTAAATTTTCCTTTAATATTCAACTAGGGCTAAACAGTGCATGCAAAATATCAACTGATAACCACACATGAATATCTTTTACAGTATCCACCGGAATATAAAACTGAGAAATAACTCACAACATCACATCACAATATTGACACTATTATTTTGGGTATGGAAACCCCCGAAAAAACCCAAGATGGGAAAACCGATGCAGCAGTCACATATATATTTTATTATGAGAAAATATGGAACTTTTACAATCACTACAAATTCACCCAAACCTGGCAAATGCAGTACTCGGCAAAATCACTGGGAAAATCCTAGCTAAACCTCAACACCCTCCTTTGTGAGTGTATGGCCCAATTGTACGACGCTCAATGATCCTGTTGCTCGCTCCTCTGTCTTCCCAGCTAAATCCTCTGTCTGACTTTCTCTCCATGTCTGTATCCTGTCTTTGTCGAAATGCAAGTTTGTGTGTTCTCTCCACCAATTAATCTCTCTTTTATAACTTAAGTAAAGCGAAAACCCTAATTTCACTTTCACTTTAACTAGTGGTAAAGCAAAAACACTAATTTCACTTTCACTTCAACTAGTGGTTCACTAAAGTTAATTTAGATCACTTTAATTTATTTTCCAAAGTAAACTTAGGAAAAGTAAATTAAATACAATCGGTTTCCTAATTTAAGTCTTATGCATGCAAACACATGCATGCAGGAAGACCTTCCTTGTTGCTACTAGTTTAACACTCCCTCTCAACGAGGAAGGGATTCGGTAGCAACCCCAACTTATACCTGAACTTCACAAAACTTTGTCTGCAAAGTGCCTTGGTGAAAATGTCTGCCACCTGCTCATTTGTCTGTATGTACTACAACCGAATGGTTCCTCTCTGAACACAATCTCTCAAGAAGTGGTATCTGATGTCTATGTGTTTGCTCCGACCATCGAACACTGGATTCTCAGACAGCCTGATGCCACTCTGATTGTCACAATGAACTACTGTAGCCTCTAGCTCACACTCGAACAACCCTGCAAGTAACTTCCTCAGCCCCATACCCTCACAAGCAACCATGCTGGCTGCCATGTACTCAGCCTCTGTCGAGCTCAATGCAACTGACTTCTGCTTCCTACTGAACAAAGAGACAACCCCTGATCCGATGATGAAATAGCAGCCTGAAGTACTCTTCCGGTCCTCTACACATCTTGCCCAGTCAGCGTCTGTGAAACCTACTAAACTGTACACTCCCCCTCCACTCATAAACCAATCCATAATCCATTGTACCTCTGATGTAGCATAGTATGTGCTTCGAGCCGTCCAATGCACTCTCCGAGGGTCCACCATGAACTGACTCAAAGAGTTGACTGCAAAGTTGATGTCTGGTCGAGTGTTGACCAGATACATAAGCGATCCGATAAGCTGACGATACAAGGTAGGATCAAATCCGTCTGACCCTGATGCACCAGTCTTCCTCCAGTTGGAAACTAGAGGTATGGCCATAGGCTTGCAGTCCTCCATCCTGAATCTCTTCAGGATCTCTATTGCATACTTCCCCTGTCCAATGAAGAAGCATCCATCTCTCTGTCAAACCTCCAAGCCCAAAAAGTAATGCATCAACCCAAGATCTTTCATCTCAAACTCTACTGCAAGGTTGGACTTGCAGTCTCCAATCAGCCTCTCATCTCTTGTCAAAAAGAGATCATCCACATATAAGACCAGTATGAGAGGCACCTCACCTGTCAAGAAGTACAGGTTGTAGTCAGCCTCACTCCGCTGAAATCCCATCTCTCGTACATAGTTGTCAATCCTCGAGTACCATGCTCGAGGTGCCTGCTTGAGCCCATAAAGAACTCGATGCAGTCTGCATACATGTGTCTCCTTGTGCTCCACATCAAACCCCTCTGGCTGCTCAATATACACCTCCTCCTCTGTCACTCCGCTAAGGAAGGCTGTCTTGACGTCCATCTGATGGACACGCCAACCCATCTCAGCTCCTAGTGAGATAATGCTCCGAATGGAAGAATACTGGGCAACAGGGGCGAAGGTCTCCTCATAGTCAATGCCCTCCTTCTGTGAAAACCCCTTTGCCACGAAGCACGCCTTGTACTTTTCCATGCTTCTGACTACTGCATGCTTCACCTTGCAGATCCATCTGGATCCCACCACCTTTTTCCCTTGTGGCCTCGGCACAACCTCCCATACCTGGTTTTTCATAATGGAGTCACTCCTCAACCATAGCTTCTTGCCACACATCATGTTGTGCATCCTCCACGAAGCTGGAAGGTTCAGAGTTAATCAACTCTGTCATCAGTGCCATGTAACTAAGCCTCTCTGGTGGTACACTCAGTCTAAAAGATGTCTGTGGAAGATCTACCTGCCTGGAATCCTCCATTGTGGATCTAAACCACTTAGGCCTTGGCCTAATGTCAACCTACTGCAGCTACTAGATATCCATCTCCTGCTGCAGCTCGTCCTTCAAGTCAATGATTGAAGGATCCTGTCCACCTGACTCCCCCTGACCACAAGAACCTATGCTCTGTGTCTGTACCTGTACCTGTACATCTGGCTCCTCCAACTTGACTCCCGACTCTTGTGTTGGCTACTGCTTTGCTAGTAAGTCCAGAGATCTCCGCAAGGCCCTGTCCTCATCGAACTGGACATTCCTGCTCACAATGATCCTCCTGTGAGTAGGAATGTAAAATCTATATGCCTTCCAAATCTCGCTGTAACCAACAAGTAACCCCTTCTCTCCATAAGGGTCCAGCTTCTTCCTATTGTCAGCATGAACATGACAATAGCAAACACTGCCAAATATGCGAATGTGACTCACATCTGGCCTAGTGCCTGTGAAGACCTCCTCCGGTGTCTTCCTCCCCAAGGCTGTGTGGGGACACCTGTTCTGAATGTATACTGCAGTCTTGTATGCCTCGGCCCGGAGGAATAGTGGTAATCCCTGATCAAATAGCATGGCCTTGGCTGCTCCAACCATAGTCTTGTTCTTCTGCTCTGCAACTCTATTCTGTTGTGGGGTTTAGGGCACAGTGTGCTCCTTCTTGATCCCCTCAACCGAACAATACTCCATGAACTCATTGGAAGTGTACTCACCCCCGTTGTCTGTCCTCAACACCCGAATCTTCTTTCCTGTTTGGTTCTCCACAAGAGTCTTGAACTCTCAGAACCACTCAAAGACCTCTGACTTGGCCTTCGAGAAATAGATCTAGGTTTTCCTGGAATACTCATCAATGAAGGTTATACAGTAACTGTAACCACTGAACGAATGGACACTCCAAGTGAACGAAACCGCTGAACGAATGAAGGTCTGCATACATCTGAATGCACCAAGTCCAAGGGATCCTTAGACTTGTGCTCACACTGTTGGAAGGCTTCCTGGTGTTCTTCCCCAAAGCACAACCCTTGCAATGGTTATGCTTTTCCTCCTATATCTGAGGAACTCCAATGACTGCCTGTCTGAAATGCTTCAGTGCTCCATGGTGTAAGTGTGCCATCCTCCTATGCCACAACTCACGCTGTTTGCTGCTGACTAGAGCCTTTGCAGGCTCAAAGTGTAATCTACTTTCTCGCTCCTTCTGCCAATCCCCCGGTCCAAGCTCCTATCTGACCCCTTGGGCCTGATATACACTCTATGGTCAAGGAACTTCACCTAATATCCCTTGTCCTCCAGAGTGGAGACTGATATAAGGTTCTTGGTCAATCCTGGAACATATAACACATCAGCAAAACTGAGGGGTTTTCCAGACTCCCTCTCAAATGAAACAGTGCCAACTCCCTTCGCCTGATACCGCGCATCATCACCCAGCTCAACGTGGATCCCTATTCCACCTTCCTGCAAGTCTCTGAAGAATCTCTTCTGTCCAGTCATGTGACTAGATGCTCCACTGTCAATGTACCATATGTTGCTCCCTGTGGTGCTTGCCATGCAAGCTATCAAGCAAAACTCCTCATCTAAGTTCCTGCTAAACTCATCCACCTCTGTAGAGCCAGCCATCCAAGTGTTACTCTTCTTCTTCCTGTATGGGCACTAGAACGCAAAGTGTCCCTGCTTGTGGCAGATAAAACACTTGACCTTTGATACGTCAAGGTTCTTCTTACCATCCTTCTTCCTCTTTGCCTTCCCCTTGCTCTTCCCTGTAAGGGCTAGAGCCTCCTCATCCACAATCTATGGGGCACTGCTGGATGATCCTAATCCTTGATCCATGCGGGTCTCCTCCTGCACAAAGTCATCCCATAGTCTCGACCAATCAAGGAGCTTCTCCCTAGCCACAACACCTTTGACAAAGGTGTCCCATGGCTTAGAGAAGCCATTGAGGGCTATCCAAACTAGCTCCTCATCATCTATCTTAGAGCCAACAGCTCCAAGCTCATCCCTGATATGTGTGAGCCTCGTGAGATAAGGCACCACTCCTTCTCCCTTGGTCATCTTGGCGCTACGCATCCTCTCTCGCAACACCATCCTCCAGTTCTCGTTCTTGCTCTGGTACAGACTCTCCAAAGCCTTCCACATTTCTAATGCGGTCTTCTTACCAGAAAGGTTAGGGACTATATGGTCCTTCACTCCATCCATGATAATCAACATGGCTCTGGAATCAATCTTCTTCGAAACTGCTAGATCTGTCGGATCCGTGGGTGCAACCTTCGTGGAGTCAATGTGCTCCTCTGCATCACTGACGTCCAGGATCCTTGTGATCCTTTCTTTCCATGTAGGAAAGTTCTGAGCACCCTGGAGTCCATCCTCAATTCTCAACTGCACAGCGATAGTGAAGTGTACCTGTCAAACCCTAGATCTGGAAGTCTAGGTTTGTGTCTTCCTATAGATATGCCCCTAATCTATCACTGTTGCTGCAAATATCTCAGCTTTAGCTCACCAGAGCTCTGATACCATGTAAATTTCCCTTTAATATTCAAATAGGGCTAAACAGTGCATGCAAAATATCAACTGATAACCACACATGAATATCTTTTACAATATGCAGCGAAATATAAAACTGAGAAATAACTCACAACATCACATCACAATATTGATACTATTACTTTGGGTATGGAAACCCCCGAAAAAACCCAAGATGGGAAAATCGGTGTAGCAGTCAGATATAGATTTTATTATGAGAAAATATGGAACTCATACAATCACTGCAAATTCACCCAAACCTGGCGAATGCAGTACTCGGCAAAATCATTGGGCAAATCCCAGCTAAACCTCAACAGCCTCCCGTGTGAGTGTATGGCCCAACTGTACGAAGCTCGATGATCCTGCTACTCGCTCCTCTGTCTTCTCAGCCAAATCCTCTGTCTGACTTTCTCTCCTTGTATGTATCCTGTCTCTGTCGAAATGCAAGTTTGTGTGTTCTCTCCACCAATTGATATCTCTTTTATAACTTTAAATAAAGCGAAAACCCTAATTTCACTTTCACTATAACTAGTGCTAAAGCAAAAACCCCAATTTCACTTTCACTTTAACTAGTGGTTCACTAAAGTTAATTTAGATCACTTTAATTTATTTTCCAAAGTAAACTTAGGAAAAGTAAATTAAATACAACTGGTTTCCTAATTTAAGTATTCTGCATGCAGGAAGACCTTCCTTGCTGCTACTAGTTTAACAGGAAGATAGGATCATGTTCATCCTAGAAGAGAATGATCTAAAAGGCTTCATAAAGGAGGGTGTTGCAGAACCAGAAGGAGATGAAGCAAAGCCCAAGCACAAGAAGGATATGATTAAGGCTAAGAGGATCATAGCTGACTGCATCAAAGATTACTTGATCCCTCAAATATCGTCAAGGAGAACACCAAAGGAAACGTTTGATGCCCAATCCAACCTATTTGAAGGAAGGAATATCAATAGGAAGATGACCTTGAGAAATGAACTCAAAAGTGTGAAGGCTCAAAAGTCAGAGACCATGCAATCATACTTCACAAGAGTATCCCAAATCAAGGCGCAGCTGGAAGCTATTGGTGACATGATAGAAGAAGCAAAAGTTGTAATGACCACCTTGAATGGTCTCCCAAGAGAATGGGAATCCTTCATTCAAGGAATATGTTCCAAAAGAAAACTGACCAAGTTCCGAAAATTAAGTCAGAGACCATGCAATCATACTTCACAAGAGTATCCCAAATCAAGGCGCAGCTGGAAGCTATTGGTGACATGATAGAAGAAGCAAAAGTTGTAATGACCACCTTGAATGGTCTCCCAAGAGAATGGGAATCCTTCATTCGAGGAATATGTTCCAAAAGAAAACTGACCAAGTTCCGAAAATTATGGGAAGAATGTGTTCAAGAAGAAAGAATAGCAGCCAGAGAAGAGAAGCTTAATGAAAATGAAGATCAAGCTTTTGCAACCCATACCAAAGGCAAGAACAAGAGGAAGAGTTATGATCATCCTCCCAGAAAAACTCAAGGGTCTCACAAGAATAAGAAGGTCAAGAAAGACTTCTCAGCTTATGAATGCTTCACTTGCCACAAGATGGGACACATCTCCATAAACTGTCCCCTGAAGGAAGAACAACTCAAGAAGAGGAACAAAAGATTCCAAGTCCATGTAGCTGAAGATGATGATCAAGAAGATAAGGAGAGAACTAAAGAAGATGAAGATTCCTGCGAAGCATATGTTTTGGTTTTAGCACTCACAGGTTCAGTTTCACTTGGTAGTGATTCTTGGCTAGTAGATAGTGGTGCCTCCAAGCACATGATAGGTTATAAGGACTCACTCTCTTGTCTTGTACAAAAGGATTCCCCACAAAGTAATGCTTGGAGATGATTCTCAATATCCCATCAAAGGGATGGGAGAAGCCTCTTATAAGTTGGACTCCAGAAAGTCCATGAAGATGAAGGATGTTTTATGTCCTAGGGCTATAGAAGAATCTCCTTTCTATCTCAACTTTAGATAAGAAAGGTTTCAAAGTTGCTTTCGTAGATGGTCAAGTCCTCATGTGGACAAAAGGGAAAACTATAGATGATGCCATGATTGGAGTCGAAGGAGGACTTTACAAACTAAAGGGACATGCACATTCAGCCCTGATGACTAGCACCTTAAGCCCATGTGAACTATGGCACAGAATGCTTGCTCATATACATTACAAACCATTGCCAATTGTGTGCAAGGTGGTGACAGGTTTACCATAGATCCAAATAAACCATGAAGGTATGTGCAAAGGATGTGCATAAGGAAAGAACACTAAGAACCCTTATCAAGCAGTAATAGTAAAGCAAAAGGGATCTAAGACATTATTCACTCAAATGTATGTGGACCAATGCAAACACCTTCACTAAGCGAGTATGTTTATTATGCCTCCTTTATTGATGACTACTCCCGGAAAAAATGGATCTATTTCTTAAAGAAGAAAGACGAAGTATTTGAAAAGTTCAAGGAGTTTAAGGCTCTTGTAGAAAACCTCTCTGAAAAGAGGATCAAGACCTTAAGATCAAATAATGGAGGTGAGTTCACATCAGGTGAATTCAACGAATATTGCAAGGAAGCCGGGATTAAGAGGGAGCTCACCATCCCCTATAATCCACAACAAAATGGTGTGGTGAAAAGGAAGAATAGATCTATCATGGAAGTTGTAAAAGCCATGATCCATAATCAAGATCTACCTATGTACCTATCGGCAGAAGCAGCTAGAACAATAGTGTATGTACAGAATAGAATCTCCCATAGTGCTCTTGGAAATAAGACTCCAGAAGAGATGTTTACCGAAGAAAATCCCGAAGTTAGTCACCTGAAGATATTTGGGTGTCCGGTATACATATACATTCCCAAGGAGAAGATATCGAAGTTGGCCGCGTCAGGAAAGAAGGGGTTGTTTGTAGGATATAGTGAGCAATAAAAGGCTTACCGGATCTATATCCCATGATACCGTCAAATTGAACTCAGCAGAGATGTCACATTTGACGAAGATATGGTGTCCCAAAAGGAACCGTCAGAGAAAGTAAGAAGCCAAAGCCATACCCCAGTTATGTGGCTTTGATATGCAATCTCGTTGACAAAGAACCTACATGCATTGAAGAAGCAACAAAGCAGAAGGAATGGGTAGATTCCATGGTCGAGGAATACAAGTCCATTATAAATAATAATGTATGGGAAGTAGTAGCAAGACCGAAGAACGAGTCAATAGTATCCTCGAAATGCATCTACAAAACAAAGCATTTAGCAGACAGCAGTATAAAGAAGTACAAGGCAAGATTTGTAACTCGTAGATTCTCTCAGAAGGAAGAAAATCGACTATGAGGAGACCTTTGCACCAGTAGCGAGGTACACCTCAATCAGAACCATCCTTGCCTTGGCATCCAAGAAGAAGTGGAAGTTACAGCAAATGGATGTAAAGACAACCTTCCTGAACGGAGTGATAGAAGTATACATTGAACAACCACGAGATTTTGAGACAGATGATCAGAAGACTCGTGTATGCAGACTAAAGAAGGCGTTGTATGGGTTGAAGCAAGCACCCAGAGCATGGTATGGAAGAATTGATGGCTTCCTAATGAGTTTGGGCTTTACCAAGAGTAAAGCAAACTCCAACCTCTACTATAAGGTTGAGGATGATGGGCTTATGATATTACTACTATATGTGGATGATCTATTTTTTACAGGTGAAGACAAGCCCATCAACGAATGTAAGAAGAAGCTCGTTGCAGAGTTTGAAATGAAATACCATGGAAAGATGCACTATTTTCTAGGTCTTGAAGTATGGCAATATCCAGACGAGATTTTCCTAAACAAAGGAAAATATGCAGGTGAGATCCTAAAGAGATTTGGGATGATGGATTGTAAGGCTATGACTACTCCAATGACAACAAATTTAAAGCTTTTGAATGATGATTCTTCGAAAATAGTGGATGTTACTTTATACAGACAAATTATTGGTTCACTAATGTATTTGACCAATACGAGGCCAGATATATGTTTTGTTGTAAACACCCTAAGTCAATATATGGTGGAACCCAGACATGTTCACTTAGTGGCAGCAAAACATGTGATAAGGTACCTAAAGGGTACGTTGGATTATGGTCTCATATATGCATCAAATGGTGAGATTAGATTACACTGATTTACAGATTCAGATTGGGCAAAAAGTGCCGAAGACAGAAAGAGCACTTCAGGATGTTGTTTTAGTTTGGGATCAGGCGTGATCTCATCGTTCAGCAGAAAACAGTCTAGTATTGCACTTAGCACAGCAGAGGTTGAAGACATTGCAGCATATTCAGCCTGTAGTGAAGCAGTATGGCTTCGCTAAATGTTGGCAGGATTATTTGATGCACAGATAGATGTGACTGATATCCATTGCGATAATCAAAGTTGTATTAAAATGACAAAAAACTCGGGGTTTCATGATAAGTGGAAACATATCAAAATTATATATCATTACATACGGGATATGGTGCAGAAGGGGGCTATAAAGCTCAAGTGTGTTCCTACAGAGGAACAAGTGGCAAATGTGTTGACTAAGACTTGTCTCGTGTAAAGTTTGAATACTTTAGAGACAAGCTTGGTGTAGTCCGAAAGCACCTCCCTCGAAAGAGGGAGTGAGGAAGATGTAGTAGGTTTTCGGTTGCAGTGGTGTGGCAACTCAGCCTAGGTAGGGTATGTCTGGCTAGGATTGTTTGGACCGAAAGGGTGAGTAAGCCAGACTAGACCTGTTCCATCCTAGGGGGGTTAGTATGTCTGGCTAGGTTTGTTGGCCTGAAAGGGATAGTAAGCCAGACAACACTTGTTTGGTCCTCGGGGAGATCCATCTACCTATCTAGGCTTGCTGGCCCGAAAGGGTTAGTAAGTCAAAAAAACGCCCAAGAAGATCTACCAGAGAACCCACCGTGAACCTGTTTCAGATATCCTAAGGGGAAGATGATGAGATGCAAGCATTCTGTGTTGATACCAACATTCCCATGCTGATGAAGACAATGAGAATCGAGATGGCAGCGCTCTGTGTTGATATCAGCATTCCTATGTTGATGAAGACGATGAGATGCCAGCACTCTGTGTTTATACCAGCATTTTCTATGTTGATGATGATGATGTTGTTTCAGCATTTCTATGTTGATGATGATGATGTTTGTTTCAGCATCTCTATGTTGATAATGCAGATGATGATTAGCATTTATTTGTTGATGATATTGATTTAGCAATAACATGCTAATGATGTTGTTGTTGTTCCAGTATTTACATTTTGATATTGCAGATGACGATCCAGTATTCACATACTGATATTGCAGATGATGATTCAGTATTCACATATTGATATTGCAGATGACAATCCAATATTTACATACTGATATTGCAGATGATGATTCAGTATTCACATATTGATGTTGCAGATGATGATGCCCCAGTATCCATTTATTGATGATGCTCCAATTGATGATAATGTCCCAGTACTCACATACTGACAGCGATGATGATGTCCCGGTATTCACATACTGATGATGCTAATGATAATGCAGTCCCAGATTGATGACGAAGATGTATGATGTTGTTCCAAAACTTCCTGTGACATATAGAGACTCACCAGTCAGTTGTACAGTTGTGGTTGTGGTTGATGCTGATGAAAAATACCTTCATAGTTAAGGGGGACTGTGAAAATATTGTAATTTCGGAAGATATTCTATTTGTATTATTGTTATTCCTCCTTCAGGAAGTGTCACTGATGTAATAGGTCGTGTAAGAGTCATTGAAAGAATCAATGTAAACCTTCGGATGTAATTCGGGTCAATAGTACCCATGAGTCATTGTAATAAATATTGTTTTGGTACTTTACTTGACAAGTCAGCCCTGACAGTTAGACAAGTCGGCCCAATTAGGTTTTAGTCAAGTCAAGAGTCAAATATAAATAGAGAGGCGCCTCCTTCATTTTGTACTCCAGAAGAAGAAGTGCGCCAGAGAGAGGAGAAGTTATGTTGGGGCTTTACATTGTCTTGGTTGAGTTCTATACTAAGGAAGCTTTGCGGGGTTTTCTCCCTTGTGGTTTCCCCAAGGAAAACCTGTGTGTTCTTTGTGTTGTTATGCTTGTTGTTCTTTCAGTGATCCTACTATTGTAAATTGTTTTAGAACATCATCTAAACAATTAAAAAAATCTAACAGCGGGAAAAGCTTATATGCTCGGAAACCGAGCAATGGAGATGCATTGGAATTGCTCGGTCCTTTATCTGCAATTTGGAATTTGGTCTTTTTGGTTTTCTGTCTGTACCATGACCTCAAGGCAGCGAGGCAAGCCCAAGCGGGGGAGTAGTGGTCGTGGGGCCAGGAGCAGTCAAAGATCTGGATAATGTGCAAGCGGTGGGTATTTAGACTCTATCTCTGCCTAAGCCAGGGGCCTAATTGATGATTGGGAAGCAAGCATGGTTGCTCACCAACTTGCTTCGGAGAGCTCGACAGGTAAAATAAATCATTATTGGGTGGTAAAAAATATGTTGGGTCTGTTAATGGAGGACGTTCAAACACAAAGGAAGAATTCTAAGACTTTTGGTTTGGAAATAAGAGGGAGTATAGAGCAGATGACAGAAAGCCTAAGCAATTGGTAGGATAATCTCAAATGGGGACAAACCCTGTTTGAGAAAAGGTTTGAAGCAGTGAGTTTTCAGAAATCTAATTTGGATGGAGACAATTTCACTACAAACGTTTCTCTCAGCGTGTCCAAGGAACAGGGAAAGAACACCGGCCAATGCAGCAAGGCCCGAGATAAGGAAGCAGTACCAGGCCTTGAAACTCTGGTGTCAGTTGAGCCATCCATAGAGCCCATTCAGAAAATGCAACGTCTAAAGCTGGGCGACCCAGTTATTCTGCGCAAAGCAGAGTCGTTGCCAGTGAAGCTGCCTATGGAAGATTCTCTGAGCTAGGAATACAAGGCATGCCCCATCACTAAAGAACACTCTGATTCTGTACATAGAGAACGCTCGGGTTAACAGAGGTTTTTATGTTTCAGATAAAAATTATTATGTCTTTCTGTCTTTTTTGGCTTTCTATGATAGATAGACTGCTCGCCTGTAGGTCTGTTAGCTCTGGGTTATAGTTTATATACTCTATACTTTTCATACTGGTTCAGGCCTGTTTTCCCTCTGTTGGGAGGGCCTTTTTTGGTTTAAAACATGGAAATATGGTTAGTATTTTTGCATGGCTGGGTTGGTGGTTCAACCTGCTCAGGCCACCATGAGGTCAAGATGTGAATAGCTCTGTAATTTTATCTTTTTTTCTTGATGATATAATATACTCTTGTGCAACCTCAAAAAATATATATATATCAAAACCAAAGTAAACAAGAATGCCAAAAGTTGTACACATATTTATATAATCATTTGTATTAAGAAATATACATGAAGTATAACAATGTGGGAGATGACCAAGTTTGACCATGTCTCCAATAAAATACAATAAAGTGGATGAGTGATCAATTTAGACCAAGTCACCCCAGAGTATAAGCCTATTAAGGATAAAGTACAAAATAAAGAAGTATAGATATAAGGCATGTTCATTAGAGTAAGTCTCGTCAATTATTTTCTGTAAATATAGGACATTTTTTAAAATAAAAGTCTTGCCAATACTTGCCTTGAAAGCAACTGCAGTGTCAAACGAAGGAATTTGTCTGCTATTGCAGCAATATAAACATCATCTTGCCAGCATCGATGCAAGCATTCTAAAAGCACAACACTTTGATTTAGTGTCAAGCCCAAAAGTCCATCTTGCTGAGGATGAGAATCCTTAATAGGGCTGATGCTAGCTGTCACCAATGCAGAATCTAGAGCACTAGCAATTTCCTGAAATCTGAAATGATGCACGTTAGCAAGATTCACCTTTTATCAACACCCCTAGTCAGTTGAAAAGCAATATTGCGTGCACTTAGACCAAACATCAGTAAAAAGTTTCCATATTCCACTAAATATCAGTAAAGCATCCTACCTAAGTGTAAAGTAAGCTCCCAGATTCCACTGTTTCACAAAATCATTGTAAACAGGCTGCAAACGGAATTTACCAACTGCAGATTTTGATAAGCAATTGCCTGGATAAAATAAACAATATATATTTTTGTCAGAACCAGATGCTTAAACTAAAAAATCAGACCATGTCAATATCCTTGAACAGTCTAATAAATACCACAGTCCTAAGTAAGCCAAGACATTATCTGTCAGCACTATAAACACCAGATGGCATTTTCACCTAAAGCTGTACTTCAACTTGAAATGTATGACACATACATAGGGGGAAATATTCGACCTTTACACTCCATGCTTTTATGGAGAGGGTGAATTCAATATACTGTATAGAAATTTGTGACCTTTCCCATGATGCATGTTTCTGTATTCCAGATGAAAAGACTAATTCCATAAATATTACCTTCAAGAAAAGTTAGAAAATCCATGCTCGATTTGTAGTTTATCAAAAATTCTGCCGGCTTGCCAGGAGAAAGCGCACCAGGTTTTCCTTTCTGAATGGCTGATAGAACCTCTTTCAAAATTGAATTGGCTAAGAAGTCAAACACATGTAATCCTGAATTTGCTGAAATAGCACAGGCAAATGTTAAAAACCAGCAATTAGAATTAGAACTTATTCCCAGAAAAAAAGGAGCCAAAAAAAGAGTAAAAACTGGAACATAATCAAAATCCAGACTAAAATATATCTGGCAACACAAATAGATTGCTACCTGAAGCAGCAATATCTAGTAGAAACTTGCAATCTTTCTCCACAAATTTCTTGATTTGCTGATAGTAGTCCTCAAGTCGATCACCAGAACTTCCAACAACATCCCTTGGAGGGGTTGAAGAAATAACCTGTTGAATATATCGGGCAACTATGGTTGATCGAAAAGTTTCTTCCGCTGCTTTAGTGTTATCAATTGCAGCATATGCACGTAGGCAATTATAAATGACATTTTCATCACGACATTCCAAGCCAATTTCAAAGCAGCGACGCAAGCTGTTATCTAGAGATAGACTAGCACTCTGGATCCTTTTCTCCATATTTTGAATGAAAGGGAGGTTCTGTACTGTCCAAGAACAAACTGAAAGGTCAGAAGAATTGAGCTAGACATCATTCTTGCATAGTGATAAGAAAATCAGCATTTGAGCATATCAATCCTTTGCAGAATTTTTTTACTTTAAATAGTTTCCATCTTTACATTCTATGACCAACAAATATCTAGCTTACCATAATATAATAAGGTCACATAAAACAACTCCAGGTTGGTTAAGACCATGGGCTTTTGCCTTTTAGCATAAAAGTTGAACACATAATCACCATCAAATGATAAACAAAACATTATCAGTAAATTATATTACTGTTTTACAGGGCAGCCTTTGATAGATCTCGGCAGAGTAATAGTGAAAGTATCCCTTTTAGTCCTCGAAGCAACTTATGCCTTATAAAGTGAAATGCATCGAAATGCATAAATGCTATATCTAAATAGATGCAAGGCCAACTGCGATTAATTGTGTTCCTAAACACTAGGCCTAATTTGTTGAAATTTTAGCTTTAGCATGAATACTTTTAAAATTTGCAGACTAACATAAACAAATGACAAGTGCAATAAACAACATCAACACAAGATTTTTCACTGGGGAAACCTTTAAAGGACAAAAACCCCAAAAGCGTTAATAATTGATCTTGTAAATGAGATGACTGAGTTCTTCAAAGAATTCCACAAACCCTAACTGGGGTTGTACCACAATTACAGAAAAACAATTTTTCACAAAAAAACCAAATTGGCTTTTTACCAAGTTAGGGATTTCTGCCCTAACTTTCTCTCTCCTACCCAGAATTAGCAGGCTGTCCAGATCACTGATTTTTCTACCCGGCTCTGCCTTCCTTGCCCTGTCCGTACCTGCACGGTCGTGCTGCTGCCCGTCTGTACTGCCCTGCTCTACCTGCTGCCCTGTTCTGCTGCCTGTAGGGCAGACTTGCCTACCCGAAACCTGTTGGGAAGGTATGTGGCTGCTCGAGGCATTTCGGGCCTAACTGCTGGCAGCCCGAGGCCTTATGAGCCTATCTGCTGCTGCTGTAGCAGCCTACTAGTAGCCCGCTGCCCGAGGGTCTGTAAGAGGTCCCGAACCCTCTCGGGCTGGCCTATTGGCTGCCTGAAGGTTCGTGAACTCCCGGCAGCCTTCACGAGCTGCTACTATGGGCTTCCCCAGACTCATGCAGAGGAGTCAAGCCCAAGAGAAGGCTGCCCAAAAATATGTGGGTTGCCCGGAAGAAGAAAGAATGGTTGTCGATGAAGGAGGGTAGCTGTCGGAGGAGAAGACGACAACTGCTGAAGAATTGGGTAAAACCCTAACACAAAAATTTGATAAAAGAGTATAGTTGTCGAAACCCTAGCTTAGGGTTTATGAGACAACAAGTGTGAATGCCCTAGCTAGACTCATCCATACACCTTAGTGGTACTAAGGGTCTTTATGTATTTTTGACTTTTGCTTTAGCCTTCTTCAAGTGCCCTGTGGTCAATACAAGTGGTCACGGTGGCCCACTCAAGGTACATCATCATAAACAGAGAGAATTACTGATGCTTTTATCTCACACTCTGTGTGACACTAAGATCGGGTACTAAGATGTCTTAACCAAGGATAGCTAAGCCTTGGAGAAGATCGCAAAGCCCACTGATCGAGGGTCAAAGTGTCACACATGCCTAGACGTGGTCTAGGGATTATAGTGTCTTCCTGGTAAAAGACCAAGTGCCTCAGCCATAGGCTACATAATTTGACACTAGGTCAAATACTTGGTAACGGACCAAGCGCCTCCATTCTCCCGAAGAATGGCCCTCAGCCCTGCACTGAGTCCCTAGTCCCAGACTAGGTAGATTCCCGGTAACTAACCAGGTGCCTCCATTCAAAAGAATGGCCAGTTAGCTCTAGGTTGAGTCCCCCAACACAAGACTATTTCCACATCCTAGTCTCGGACCAAATGTCACCATTCAACAGAATGGTCACTCAACTCAAGGTTGAGTCCCCCAGTGCTAGATATCGTGGTCCCGAACCAGATATCCCCATTCAACAAAATGGTCACTCAACTCTAGGTTGAGTCCACACCTTGGTCCTGGACCAGGTGTCTCCATTCTCCTAAGAGAATGGCTCTCGATGCTGCTCAAAAAAATCAACACTCCCTCTCAGCGAGAGAGGCATTCTCTGCTATGCCAAGCTTGTCACGAAAGTATAAGAACTTTGATGCTGTCAAAGGCTTGGTCAAGATATCTGCGATCTATTCATCCGTACGAATGTAATGCAACTTCAGAGCACCTCTCTACACTAGGTCTCTAATGAAATGATACCTCATTTCAATGTATTTCGATCTATCATGAAACACTGGGTTCTTCGAAAACTTTATGCATCTCTGATTATCGCAATGGATGATCGTTGAGTCAAGCTTTCCCCCAAACAGATCAGATAGAAGTTTTCTGAGCCAATCTGCTTCCTTGCAGCCATCACTTGCAGCAATATACTCTGCCTCAGTTGTACTTTGAGCTATGGAACCTTGCTTCCTGCTGGACCAAGAGATCATTGTTGATCCCATACTGAAGCAATAACCAAAGGTGGTTTTCTGGTCTACTGCACTACCAGCCCAATCTGAATCTACTGGAAGTATACCTGAGCCCATAAGTGATAGTACCTCGCACATATCTGAGTACGTGTTTGGCAGCTACCAAGTGTATGTGCTTCGGATTGGACATGAACTGACTCAGATCATTCATTGTGTAATAGATGTCTGGTCTCATATGCACGAGATACATCAAGGATCCAATAAGCTATATGTACAGAGTAGAGTCCACACTTTGTGAACTGGTAGCCGAGTCACGCAACTTGTCAAGTTGGTAGTCATGTATACGCTCATGGACTTACAGTCCTGCATAACAAATCTCTGCAAGATGTCCATTGCATACTTTCCTTGTGTCATTTTGCCAGACCTCTAAGCTAAGGAAATAATACATCAACCCGAGATCCTTCCTCTCGAATTCAGAGGTAAGCTCCCTCTTACATTGTTCTATCAACTGTTCATCACCTGTGAGAAACAAGTCACCTACATATAGAACAAGTATCAAGACATGATTATGAACAACCTTAAAGTACAAGTTAGAATCAGCTGTACTTTTGGAAAACCCAAGTTGTGGAGAAATCCATATATCCTCGCATACCAAACTCTCGGAGCCTGTTTCAGTCCATACAAGGTTTTCTTCAGTTTACACACATAGGTCTTCTTCCCATGAGTCACAAAGCCTTCAGGTTGTTCAATATAGACTTCCTCCTCAATCTTCCCATTGAGGAAGGTTGTCTTTACATCCATCTGATGTAACTTCCATCCGAATACTACAGCAAGAGAAATGATTGTTCTAATTGTAGTATACCTGGCAACATGAGCAAATGTCTCATCATAGTTAATGCCTTCTTTTTGAGTGAAGCCATGAGCTACAAATCTGGCTTTATACTTCTCCACACTGCCATCAGCAGCATGCTTGATTTTATAAAGCCGTATGGATGTCACCACTGACTTTCTTGTTGGTCTAGGAACAACTTCCCACACAGCATTCTTCATGATTGAACTGTACTCTTCAATCATGGCATCAACCCATACCTGTTGACTTGTTGCTTCTTCGTATGAGGAAGGTCTCGCACTAATAAGCTGGCTCATAAGACCGGAGTGCTTCTGTGGTCTTATGCTTCTCGCCTTCTTGTATCGTTTCTCGCTACCAAGGAAGTCTCCTTTTGGAAGGAGTTACTTCAAGCAGTTCTTCTGGTGGACTTTCAATGTCCTCAGGTGCATCTAGAATTTGATCGTCAAATTCCTCTTCCTCCCTCTGCATTTCTGAATCTGGAAACTCGAGGGGAGGTACTTCATCTTCTGTTGAAAGCTCTTGTGTTTTACGAAACACAGTTTCCTCATGGAAGATCACATCTCTGTCGAATTCAATGTACTTTTGTCCACGTACATAGATCAAATAGGCCTTCGAGCAATCACTGTACCCGACAAATATACCTTTCTTACCGGAGGGTTCTAGCTTGGCCCTCTTTTCCTTTGGCACATGAATGTACATCGAAGTGCCAAATATCCTCATGTGGTCAACTGCAGGTTTCTTCCTGGTGAAGACTTCTTCTGGAGTCTTCTCCCCCAAGATAGCATTCGGACTTCTGTTCTAGATGTACACAGCAATACCTGCAGCTTCAGCCCACAAGGATAGAAGAAGATCTAGATCGGTGAGCATGGCTTTAGCAGCTTCACAAATCGTTCTATTCTTTCTTTCTGCAAACCCATTCTACTAAGGGTTGTATAGTACTGTCAGGCCTTTCTTGATTCCTACTTCTCGACAAAAATCATCAAACTCATTAGATTCATACTCACCTCCATTATCTTATCTCAAGATACAGATGTGTCTGCTAGTCTGATTTTCAATCAGTGCCTTGATCTCTTTAAACCTGTCAAAAGTCTCACTTTTGGCCTTGAGGAAGTAAATCCATGACTTCCGAGAGTGATCACCAATGAACAAGACATAATATAAACACCCACTCAAAGAGGGTGAAGACGTAGGCCCACAAATGTCAGAATGAATCAAATCTAAAATGACTTTAGATCTATTCATGCTTCAGGAAAAGGATTTCTTAGTGTTCTTACCTAGAGCAAATCCTTTGCAAATTCCATCATGTTTTCGAGATACCTCTGGCATACCTGTGACCATCTTCTGCAACCCTGGGAGAGCTATGTAGTGAAGGTGTCCAAACCTTCTATGCCACAGTTCACATGGATCAACTGTATGATATACCAAAGCATGAGTGGAATCTTCAGAAGCCTTGTAAAGGCCTCCCTCTCGAACCCCAATCTGTACTGTTGAGCTTAGATCTTCATCCTTTTCCCATAGAAGGACTTTCTTGTCCATGAAGAGGACTCGTTAGCCCTTGTCCTCTAAGCCAACAACAAATAGAAGATTCTTCTTTAAACCAGGAACATATAAGACATCATCAATATGAACAATCGTACCTGAGTCAAGTTGAAGTGAAGTTGAGCCAACTCCTTCAATCTTGTAAGTGGAGTCATCTCCAAGTTCCACCTGTGTGGTGAACTTCTTTTTTCTGTAACTGGTGAGAGCTCCACGGTCACCTGTCATGTGCCTGAAGGCACCACTATCCACCAACTAAGAGGTAGCACTGTCTGTGATAGAACCAGAGAGAGCAGAAATCAAGTAGTACTCTCTTCTAGGTTCTTCTTCTTTGTTAGCCTCGGTTTTCTTCTTCTTCTTCTTCTTCTTCTTCTTCTTCTTCTGCTTCTGCTTCTACAGCAAAGGCTTGAAATCTTCTTTTGGATTTCTTCTTGTTTTGCCTGGAGTCCCTGGCAAAGTGTCCAAACTTGTGGCAATTGTAGCATTCCACTTTTGAAACATCAGCGAACTTACCTTGAGGTTTCTTTCCCTTCTTTTGTTGAGGGGAGGACTTCTTGAACTTCTTTGTCTTTGATGCAAGTGCAAGGTTACCTTCCTTGGTTACCTTGCCTGAAGTCCTTCCCTCTTCTTCTATGCAATCATGCCAAAGCCTTTCCAAGGTTGGTTGATTCTCACGTCCACTGACAAATGCCATGAAGGTTTCCCAAGAGCTTGGGAGACCATCAACCACAGTTTGCACAAAGTCATCATCATCTACAACAATACCAATAGCAATAAGTTGATCTCTTACCTGTGCAATCTCTGTGAAGAAAGAACCAACCCCTTCATCCTTGTTAAGCTTGAAATTTCGTAACCTCTTCTTCAAGACTCTCTTCTGACTGGGAGCCTTCTTCTCATATAAGTTGGGCAAGGTGTCAAAGAATTCTTTGGCAGTCTTTAATGTTGTGATGTTGGGCATCACCATTTCTTTGACAGAATCGTAAATGATCCTTCTAGCCTTAGCCTAGTTCTTCTTGTAAGCAAGTCTGCCAGCATTAGATGTTGGCTCTTCACTTACATTAAACACAAAGTCAACCAGGTCATTTTCTTCTAGAATAGTTGTAAGCCTAGCTTTCTAGAAGTTGTAGTTAGTTGAACCTTGTAGCTTCTCTTCCAGTCTAAAGATATTGACGCCCATCTCTGCCAGTTAGTCAAATGATAAGTCTGCAAAAATATCCCAAGGTCTAGGAAGACAACAACAATCTCCCTTTACTATGTCTTCACATGCTAAGCTCTGATACCATGTTGAATTTATAGCATTAGCATGAATACTTTTAAAATTTGCAGACTAACATAAACAAGTGACAAGTGCAGTAAACAACATCAACACAAGATTTTTCACTGGGGAAATCTTTAAAGGACAAAAACCCCTAAAGCATTAGTAATTCATCTCGTACATGAAATGATTGAGTTCTTCAAAGAATTCCACAAACCCTAAATGGGCTTGTACCACAATTACAAAAGATCAATTTTTCACAAAAATGCCAAATTGGCTTTTTACCAAGTTAGGGCTTTCTGCCCCAACTTTCTCTCTCCTGCCCAGAATTAGAAGGCTTCCCAGATCACTGATTTTTCTGCCTGGATCTGCCTTCCCTGCCTTGTCCGTACCTGCCCTGTACTGCTGCCCAACCATACTATTGCTCGGTCGTACTGCCTTGCTGTACCTGCTACATGTTGCCATGTTCTACTGCCCGTAGGGCAAACTTGCCTGGTCGGAACCTGTTGTGTAGGTTTGTGGCTGCCTGAGGCCTTTCGAGCATGTCTATTGGCAACCCAAGGCCTTCTGGGCCTGTCTGCTGGCAGCCCGAGTCCTTAAGGCATGTCTATTGTTGCTGTAGCAGCCTGCCATCAACCTGAGGCCTTACAGGCATGTCTATTGCTGTTGTAGCAGCCTGCCAGCAGCCCACAGGCCTCACAGACTAGCCTTAAGGTTTCCCGAAGGTCTACAAGAGGCCCCGAAACCTCTCGGGCTAGCCTGTTGGCTGCCCGAAGGTTCATGGGCTCTCAGCAGCCTTCACAAGCTGCTCCTGTGGGCTGCCCGAGACAAAGGCAGAGGAGTTGAGCCTAAGAGAGGGCTGCCCAGAAGAAGAAAAGAATGGTTGTTGGTGGAGGGTAGCTGTCGGAGGAGAAGATTGCTACTGAAGAATTTAGGGTAAAACCCTAAGACAAAAATATGATAAAAGAGTACAACTGTCGAAACCCTAGCTTAGGGTTTATGAGAAAACAAGTGTGAATGCCCTAGCTAGACTCATCCATGATAGGGCATCACATCAACCTTCCTTTTCTTCAATGACTTGTGAAATCTTTTGTTGGAGCAGCTTTGCCTGTGAGAGCAAGAGTGTGTGTAATAATGAAATCGATTGATCTTCTTTTATATCCTTTGAGTCACCTATAAGTGGATCAAAATTAGAAAGAACAAAAGATTGTTATTTTATTCTTTTCTAATTTGACTTCTGCCTTTAATGGTACTAAAGGTCTTTTTGCACTTTCACTTTTACACCTTAGTGGTACTAAGGGTCTTTATGTATTTTTTACTTTTACTTTAGCCTACTTCAAGTGCCCTGTGGTCAATACAAGTGGTCAAGGTGGCCCACTCAAAGTACATCATCGTAAACAGAGAGAATTACTAATGCCTTTATTTCACACTCTATGACAGCAAGATCGGATGCTAAGGTGTCTTAACCAAGGGTAGCTAAGGCTTGGAGAAGATCGCAAAGCCCACTGATCAAGGGTCAGAGTGTCACATGTGTCTAGACCCGATCTAGGGCTTATAGTGTCTTCCTGGTAACAGACCAAGTGCCTCAGCCATAGGCTTCATAATTTGACACTAGGTCAAATACTTGGTAACGAACCAAGCGCCTCCATTCTCCTGGAGAATGCCCCTCGGCCCCGAGCTGAGTCCCTATTCTCCGACTAGGTAAATTCCTAGTAACTGACCAGGTGCCTCCATTCAAAACAATGGCCACTCAGCTCTAAGCCGAGTCCCCCAGTACAAGACTGGTTCCACATCCCAGTCCTGGACTAGATGTCACCATTCAACAGAATGGTCACTCAACTAAGGTTGAGTCCCCCAGTGCTAGACTGGTTCCATATCGTGGTCTCGAACCAGATATCTCCATTCAACAGAATGGTCACTCAACTCTAGGTTGAGTCCACACCCTGGTCCTGAACCAGGTGTCTCCATTCTCCTAAGAGAATGGCTCTCAATGTTGCTCAAAAAAATCAACATAAATAAACTGAAAGTAAGTAAACTAATCAGTGGCCAAGGGATGAGCACTCATCCTTTGTATGATGTAAGGCCATTTGCCCCTACAAGGCAACAGGGTGGCAACTCCGTTGGGGCTATGGACACTCAACAATTGGATTGGGCCATTAAACAATGACAAAAATGGTGGCTTGAAACAGGGTTGGGGGAATGAGATAGAAATTTACATGTTATCAAAGTTGAGTTAGAGAAGGAGCAAAATTTTATACAGTGAAAAATTTCAGACTATCAGTGAATTCTTTTGTCAATGGGCAACACCTTGTTGAGACTTTAATTGTGCAGTGAAAATGGCAACAGGACTTAGGTTGGAAGATAGCCTAGATGGGGTTGGAAATTTTGTCCCATGGAAAGCCATATTGGTGCTTATATTGGAGGAAAACGAATTATGGGATGAAGTGGTTCATAATACATCAGCGAATCCTATTGTAGTTCCCGCTTCCACCGATACACAAGCACTTTCTGCCTTCAACAAGGGCATAAAAGCCAGAGGGATTGTTCTAGATGCAGTTAAAGATCATGTTATCCCTCACATTTCTAGTAAAACCCGTGCATATCAGATGTGGGATGCTTTGACCAGCTTGTTTTAAAGCTCAAATGAGAATAGGAAAATGGTGTTGAGAGAGAAATTGAAGAGTATCAAGATGGCCAAGGTTGAGGGAGTGACTTCCTACCTTACTAGAATATCTCAGGCGAGAGATGAGCTTGCAGCAGTGGGAGAGGTTGTTTTTGGCTCTGAGCTAGTGCAAACAGCTATGAATGCGGTTGCAAAGCCTTGGGTTGTTTTTGTGGAGACTATAGTACCCAGGGAGAACTTGCCTTCTCGAGACAAACTTTGGGATGAATTTGTTCAAGAGGAGACCTAGAGAGGTCATGTGCAAGGGAGCTCTTCTACTAGCAGGGAGGATGAGGAGAATGTGGCTTTGACTGACAAGGGAAAGAAGAAGTTCAAGAAGGGCCCCAAGAAGGGTGGGGGCTAAGCAGCAGTATGGATAGAAGAAGGACTTGAGCATTGTAAAGTGCTTTGCTTGTCAGAAGCTTGGGCACTATGCTGGACAGTGCCCGCAGAAGAAGAAGAAGAAGCAGACAGCAGATTCAGCGGAGGTTGAGGAATTTACAGCTAGATTTGAGATAGTTTTCTCTCTGTACTGGGCATGTTGATAGAGAAAGAGCATCCATCATCACCAGTGCAGACATTGAGTTTGAGAGGGAGTATTCCTTGTTGACTGGCCATTCTTTCAGTGCATCCACCACCAGCACATGGTATATTGACAATGGAGCTTCGAGCCACATGACAGGTGCTCAAGAGATGTTCTTCGAGCTTTCACAGGCAAGGATAGATGTGGAGGTAGTGTTGGGGGATGACACAGTTGTCAGAGTTGTTGGGCATGGGACCATTACATTTCAGAGATGTCCATGAGTCCCATGACCTTGAAGGACGTGTTGTTTGTACTTAGGCTAAAGAAGAACTTGATATCAGTTTCCATGATCGATGATAGAGGACTTGGGGTGACTTTCCTAAATGGACATGTGTGAGTTTTCCCCAAGACTATAGGACCATTTGCCTCTTACACCATTGGAGTCAGATGTGGAAAGTTGTCCAAGCTCTTGTTTTAGCCCCAGCATGCTTTGACACATAGCAGCGGCAGTGAGCTATGTGAGCTATGGCATAGGAGGATGGTTCATCTGCATCATCCAGCTTTGAGGATGTTGAGGTACATGGTTACTAGTTTTCCTGAGTTCACCACTAAGCACAGTGATGTATGTAGAGGGTGTGCTTTGGGAAAGTACACCAAGACTGCTTTTTCAAGCAGCGATAGCAGGTCCGCAGGAGTACTTGATTTGATACATTTTGATTTGTGTGGTCCTATGTCATTTGTTTCTCTAAGATGTTTTGCGTATTATGTGCCATTCATCGATGATCATTCCAGGAAGACCTGGATCTACTTCCTAAGGAGCAAGAAATCTGAGGAGGTCTTGCAGAGGTTCCAAGAGTTCAAAGCTCTTGTGGAGAACCAGACTGGGAGGAGGATTCGAGCACTCAGATCAGATAACGGGGGTGAGTATACCTCCAAGGAGTACGATGAGTATTGTAGACAGGAGGGCATTCGAAGATAGTTGGCAGTACCATACACTCCTGAATAGAATGGAGTGGCAGAAAGGAAGAACCAATCCATAGTTGAAGCAGCAAGAGCCATGTTACATGATCAGTCACTTCCTTTCTTTCTTTGGGCAGAGGCATGTAGTACAATTGTATACCTTCAGAACAAGAGTCTCCATCGTGCCTTGGGGAACAAGACTCCTAAGGAGATGTTCACAGGCAAGAAGCCTGAGGTGAGTCATTTTCATATATTCGGTTTCCTAACTTTTTCACATGTCTCTTCTGAGAAGAGGACAAAGCTTGAGCCCACAACTGAGAGAGGCATCTTTGTGGGGTATGATGAGACTTCGAAGGCCTTCCACATTTATCAACCTGCCCTGAGGAAGGTTGTTGTGAGGCGGGAAGTGAGATTTGAGAAGGACCGTGTAATGTTCCTAAAAGTGACATGCATGCAAACGCTAAAAATGGCATGCATGCAAACCCTAAAAGTGCCATGCAACCCCTAAAAGCTATATAAGAAGGTTAGTTGAACCAAAAGGGTATGATTGTTATTATTCATCTTTTTGGAGATAGGTTTGGAGAGCTCTGAGAGCTATTTAGGGTTGAGGGTGAATTCCTTAGCCAACAATTGGGTTCAATGGCGAAATCTATCCATCCTAGTCAATTCAAAAGGATAGATCATTCCGATCTATCACCGTGCTTCAATACGACTGTACATTCATCAATATTTGCAGGGATCCAAACACATCTACAACTGCATATTCAATTTAGGGCAGCAAATCAAAGTACTTCTAGCTGGGCGCTTCACTTATGCTACATACTTCCCATCTCATGCTATCTTCATATCTGACTATTCATGCTCACAGGCTGAGTCCTATATTTCAGGGTCTGTCCAAGGCTGTAACAGCCATAAAACAACCCTCTGTTCACTGCTGTTAGGGTCTGCAAAATACTTCAAACTGTCAACACTTGACAGTCATCCCAAACCAGCATAACACCTACACAAAACTGCGAACAAGAGTTAGTCATTGATTTCAGTTTTACTGTTTTAAAGGCTGTCCTATTTGAGGTGATTGCAAGGTCTGAAAATATATGTCAACTCCACAAAGAGTACTGTTGATTAGAATATTTATGTATATTGGTTTTGAATGCACTGCTGAGCATGATTACTGAGTGTTGGGTTGATTTGGAAGGAGTTTCTCATTGCACAAGGGTCAAAGAAAAGATGCCATCATCCCCCAATAGACTGTCATCTACAGGACTACCTCAACCAACATATTCTTCAACTTTTTCAGACTTCAAAAGCCATCAACAGCCACTGACATTCCTGGCGGAGATCCCATTCTCAACTGCTGCATAAACATTGCATGATTGATATTTAAATGAGAAACAGAGGTCATGGTATTGGGAATCAGATCTAGTGTTGAAAGCTTCATACTTCCTCCTTGACCCTATTAAATATTGACTAAGCAGCAGTCTTAAAGCTTGGACTATTAAACACCTTCCACAGTACACCTTCAGCACTGTTCAAAGGTCAGAGTTATTCCACTTATTATATATGGTTACACAGGACTGATTTGAAGCATTTATTATTTCCAGACTTGCATGAACAGTCCTATGTATTTCATGAACATTCTTAAGCTGAATATCATGGGTTTTGTGATGTTTATTTATTCTACTATGGCATGCAATTAATCTTTGGATAAATACATATTTACACCAACCAAGCAAACCAACAATCAACCAATAAAATGGCAGCTCTATGAACAAATCCAATGCTCAAAAAGGCAAACCTCTAGTTTGGGATATTGCAGTGGTATCAGAGCATGATCCTTGATTCCTTGCCAATTGTGGGGATAGAGAAATAAGCAGAGATCAAGTTCATGAGGATTTAGGGCAAAGATTAGCTTACAGCACAGCTGGGTGCATTCTTCAATGATAAGCTAATCTATTCATATCAGCTGCGTGGTCTCTGCTAAGGGCGTGAGCTTCAACAGTTCGTGGAAGAGAAGAACAACACATTCTTTTTGGGAGGCTGTATGAACAGTATGAAAAACGTGATTATCTAGGGCAGCCCAACAGTAAACTGTTTGGGCTAGTTTCCAGATGTATACTTCATTACTTACAGTGGTTTCCATTGACATCTCTTGGAAGGGCGTGTTAGTGGGGGAGCCTTCTTGCCATACTCAGGGAGGGCGCACTTGTGACTGCTATAGTCAATTCAGTGGAGGAGAAATGTGAGTATCCAAGCTAGGAAGAGAGGACGCATTGGTTGCTTGCACAGTCTGAGAAAAGGTGCTCCAACAGTAACATATTTTTCCAAGGGTAAGATTCAAAACCCAAACAGAATGCAATAATAAAGCCTGTATTTTGGAACATGTTTACATAGAGAAGGGTGCCTCCGTCAACAAGAGAAGGAACATTTCTGTAGCAGCTTATGCATTTGACACCAATTTCATCAATCATTATTCCTGTAGCAGCGTGTTCAGCCTGAAGGGATATTACAGTGATACAAACAGAAGCCCTCTTGTTGAGTCCAACAGGAGTCGTTGTACTTGGGGGAAGCAAACAACTATTATGGCAGCACCTATCTTCTCAACTATGGGTGTATCTTCTTAATATTCTATCCATTTTTCTCAAGCATGTACACAGTCTATTTTTATTAATAATCAGATCTAATCTTGTGTTTTGAAGTCTGATTTTTAGTGTTGATTATTATATGTCATGAAATAATATTGTTTATGGTGAGAACTAGACAATCTGTCCATGAGATAAGCAAATGGGTAACATATAAAAATCATATTACAGTCTTGAAAAATCACACAGTCAGCTACAGCCAACTCTCGCTCAAATGTTTGACGAAATACATAAACCAAACAGTGCTTCATAAGTCTTGTTTGTGTTACAATCACCTACAGCAGTTTGTGTACAAGTGTTTCTGAGTAAGGGCACCAACTGTTTGACAAAAATCCCCAGCCAAACTACCTCAGCATAAGTTACGGCAGTGTGAATGTAAAGTGGAAAAAATCGAGTGGGTGTATTTTGGATGGGTAATTGATGACCATAAAGACATAAAAGGTCCCATGAAACTTACTTCATGTGATTAAATTGTGAAAACTTTAGCTCGTATTGAATAAAAGTGCATGTGATGCATACTTGTACATGCAAATGGATGTCAGTGATGTTGGTGAAGTGTATGTCAGAAAAAAAGTTTTTCTTTGCCAGCTTGTGAGAACATGAAGACAATGAGAAAGATCTTGGCTGGAAATTTGAAGACGTTAGCAGTACTTCAACACTTGCCTCGATATTGGGAATATCTAGCCTTGGGTGATGAGGTATGTGCAGCATTGTCCTTTCAAGATTATTACACCATCAAGTTCGGGAGCCAGCCCAAGGATTTGGATGAGGATCTCCTTAAAGGCATAGTTGGGGGAATGAAGGAAGATGAGATCATGTTCAGACGCTCTCTCTTGTCATATGACAGTTTGGACCATGAGGATTCAGAGATTGCACCCTTGAGTCTTCTGGATGAGCACAAGGTAGAAGAGAAGGTAGAAGAGGAACCTCAGTTAGATTCATGGGAACGAGTGGAGAGGCATGACACAGAGAGGATTGATTCTATACATGCCGAGCAGTATTGAGGTTATGAGCCACATCTTGTGGAGGGGCCATTAATGGTTCAGGTTGTAGATGCAAATGCGTTGATGGGAGACATATTCCAGGGACTAGCCGATAGTGACATGGGCCTCAAAACAAAAATTGTACCATTAAAATTCACTTTATAAGAACCAATAGGATTCAAGATGATGATGTCAACTATAAGGGTAAAATTTGTAAAAAAAATGGAGGGAAAAAGAAAAAACTACATTTTCTTATCGTATTTTTGACATATCTAGTTATCGGTTCACCCAAATTTTGAGTTTGGGGATCCTGTTTCAGATTACACCAGTCGAGTGAGTGCCCAAGAGGATATCGCAACCTACACACGATGCAAGATAGTTGTGACCCATGAGGGCATGAGTGGTACTCATGATTTGAGGGAAGAGCCTTCAGCGATGATTCTACATGAGCACTCAAAATTGCAGGTGACTAAGGAGAGATCTGACACAAAGGATTTGGATCAGGTATGGAATCATGAGTTGCCTTTGTGGGATAGTGGTTAACCATGGAGGAGGTAGTTGAGCACATTCCTTGTGGACCAGCCAACAAGGAAGTGTATCCATACAGAGATTAGGTAGACAGGTATATGACGGAGATGGAGACACTCAGGTTTACAGGCTCAATTGACATCAGTGGAGTTGCTATAGAGGAGAGGGCCAACCTCTGCTTCCAGGAGTTTTTTCGAGGGATGCTTGGGTTTGGAGGCATGACGGAGTAGTCTTCTAAGGAGGTTGTGCAACTTATGATTGCTTGGCTCATTAAGGACATTCAGATGGATTTTGGTATCAGTCAAATGGTTGTTTGGGATCCAAGTATCAAGGGGTCAATTCATGATTGGGTGGCAAGGAGGCATGAGGTGATCCAATGGTTCATATGGGATCCTGGTATTGGTGTTCGGATGCATTTTTTAGTTGACAATTGTTGATTGCTTGAGGGCAAGCAATCTTTGGCGAGAGGGGACTGTAATGTTCCTAAAAGTGACAAGCATGCAAACCCTAAAAGTGACGTGCATGCAAACCCTAAAAGTGGCATGCATGCAAACCCTAAAAATGACGTGCATGCAAACCCTAAAAGTGACATGACCAACATACTCTTCATTATTTTCAGACTTCAAAAGCCATCAACAGCCACTGACATTCCTAGCGGAGATCCCATTCTCAACTGCTGCATATAACATTGCATGATTGATATTTAAATGAGAAACAGAGGTCATGGTATTGGGAATCGGATCTAGTGTTGAAAGCTTCATACTTCCTCCTTGGCACTATTAAATATTGACTAAGTAGCAGTCTTAAAGCTTGGACTATTAAACACCTTCCACAGTACACCTTCAACACTGTTCAAAGGTCAGAGTTATTCCACTTATTATATATGGTTACACAGGACTCAGCTGAAGCATTTATTATTTCCAGACTTGCATGAATAGTCCTATGTATTTAATTAACATTCTTAAGTTGAATATCATGGGTTTTGTGTTGTTTATTTATTCTACTATGGCATGCAATTAATCTTTGGATAAATACATATTTACACCAACCAAGCAAACCAACAATCAACCAATTAAATGGCATCTCTATGAACAACTCCATGCACAAAAAGGCAAACCTCTAGTTTGGGATATTACAGAGCGAGCCTTCAGGAAGTCTAGAGAGTCAGTGCAGGAAGAGCAGCAAGTTCCCACACCTTATGCAACTTCACAGGTACCTTCAATACAGAGTACAAATTCACAGGTTTCCGGGGTTACTGGGCCACAGGTTACAGGCATAGGATCTTCAGGTTCAGTGGTTCAGCTAGGAGGTTCTTCGGGGACAAGTTTTGGTTCTCAAGTCACAGGTTCACCATACAGAGCTACGAGATCACAGATTTCACCAGCTCCTGGTACACAGGTTATTGTGCCTTCTACTTCTGGGAGTTCTTCAAATGATGACAGACCAGTTCGAGAGCAACCTTTAGGGAAGAGGAAACCTAAATGGCTTCGTGAGACCTTGAAAGAAGCTAAGGATTTTGGAGCACCCAAGGAACCAGTGAGGACTATAGTGATGCCAGATAGGTTGGGTATGGCCTTGGTTGCTAGTTTTTGTGATTTGAAGCCATCTACTTTTGAGGAGGCCTCTCAGCATCAAGTTTGGAGAGATGCCATGATGGAAGAGTACCATTCCATCATGAAGAACGATGTTTGGGAGATTGTTCCAAGACCTGGCGGGAAGTCAGTGGTGACTTTTCAATGGATTTACAAGGAAGGTAAAGCATGCTGCAGATGGCAGTGTGGAGAAATACAAGGCTCGGTTTGTGGCGCGGGGGTTTTCAAAGGTGGAGGGAGTTGATTATGAAGAGACCTTTGCACCGGTTGCTCGTTATACTTTTATCAAATCAGTGATTTCCATTGTTGTGGAAATGGATCGGAAGATCCATCAGATGGATGTGAAGACTGCATTTCTCAATGGAACCATACAGGAGGAGGTTTATGTGGAGCAGCCATAAGGCTTTGAGATTCGTGGGAGAGAGTCTCATGTTTGTTGGATGAAGAAATCCTTGTATGGGCTGAAGCAAGCTCCTCGAGCTTGGTATTCCTGGATAGACTCTTACTTGTTGTCGATGGGTTTTCAGAAGAGTGAGGTTGATCCGAATCTCTACTTCATCATGGTTGGAGATGATCCGCTCGTTCTTTTGTTGTATGTGGATGATTTGTTTATCACAGGTGATGAGAGACCTATTGCAGTTTGCAAGAGAGATCTTGCTTCAGAGTATGAGATGACTGACATTGGGTTGATGCATTATTTTTTGGAATTAGAGGTTTGGCAAGAGCCTGGTCATATTTTCCTGGGCAGGGAAAGTATGCAATGGATATTCTGAGGAGATTTCGAATGGAAGATTGTAGGTTGATGTCTACACCTATGGTCACCAACTGGAAGAAGCTTCATGCTTCCGACGGAGAGTTAGTGGATCCTAGCTTATATCTCCAGCTCATAGGTTCGTTGATGTATCTGGTCAACCCTAGGCCAAATTTGTGTTTTGCGATGAACACTCTCAGTCAGCTTATGGTGGAGCCTAGGAGAGTGCACTGGGTTGCCACAAAACATGTGTTGAGATACCTTGCAGGTACAGTGGATTATGGTCTGGATTATAGGAGATCGGATGGGGTCAGTTTGATTAGCTTCACAAATTCAGATTGGGTAGGCAGTGTGGTAGACCAAAAGAGCACTTCCGGATTTTGTTTCAGTTTGGGCTCGACAGCAGTGTCATGGTACAGTCGAAAGCAAATGTCTGTTGCTTTGAGTTCTACAGAGACTGAGTACATGGCAGCCAGTCATGCTAGTTGCGAAGCACTGTGGCTTCGCAAGTTATTGGTGGATTTATTTGATCAAGAGTTGCGGCCTACAGTGATTTATTGTGAACATCAGAGTTGCATCTAGCTCTTTAAGAATCATGTATTTTACGACAGGTCAAAGCATATTGAGATCAGGTACCATTTCATCTGTGATTATGTTCAGAGTGGAGTTGTAGAGTTGCAATACATTTCCACTGATGAGCAGATTGCAGATATCTTGACGAAGTCACTTGGAAGAGGCAAGTTCATTCATTTCAAAGAAAGTTGGGTGTGGTGCAGAACATCTTCCTCGGTAAGAGGGAGTGTTGATTTTTGTACCTAGGAAAGTGTTCCCATAGAGACTTTTGCCTAAGTCATAAAAAGGGGAAAATTAAAGTGACCCTTGCAATTAATAACCTGAGATGAGTTTTGATTTTCACTTTAGAGAATAAAGTGACTTTTTGATAAATTTAAGTGAGGTGAGTGAAATTAATTTTGGAGAGAATTAAAGGTGTATTTAATCTCATCCATCCATCTAATTTATTTTGGGCCCTTGGATTAGATGACTATTCAGCTTCCTCATTTAGACACCAAAAAGGCAAGGGAAGGCATTAGAGTCTCATTCTTTTTTTCCAAAGTTGGAGAACAAAGAGCGAGAAAAATTGCGGGCTGAGAGAGAGCAAAATTGGGCACGTTTCCCAAGACCATACAACAACAATATATGCATTTTTGTATAGCACGCTTCCCGAGGCAAATTTATGGGCATGAATTTCAAGGCATCCCACACAATTTTCTGGCATGAAATTTGAGGTGGTCCGTACAGTTCGTACAGTACAGCAAATGGGCACGGAAATCAAGGTTCGTACAGCCCGTACGGTACAGCAGTGGGCACAAAATTTGAGACAGTATATACAGTCATTTTGGTATTTTTTTGAGGCAGCTGGTTGGCAAAAAATTTAACTGTGAAATTTCTGAATTTATACAACTTGTTGAGCACTGTGGTGGAGATAAGTTCATCTCTTATTTTTGTTGTACTTTATTTTTACTAAAGAAAATAAAATTCTCTCTCAAGCACAAGTTTCCCCAGAGGTTGGAATTTTGCCTGGGTCATTTGACCAAAATTTTGAGTCTAATTTTTAATGTGTGAATGTGTTTTTATTACTGCTCATTAAAAGTTGTAAAAATTCTTCTTATGTTTCAGTGATATTTGTTTATGAGAAATGACTTAATTTGCAGCAAAAAGTAAATTGGGTTGGGCATTAAACAATGACAAAAATGGTTACTTGAAACCGGGTTGGGGGAATGAGATAGAAATTTACAATCTAGTCTCTGATTGGGTAATGGAGGATGAATCTACTGCTATTGATTTGAGTTGGCTTGATTAAGAGACCGAGGGTCCCTCTAGTGTACCATTTTCTAAAATGGAAACGCCAAACACACCTGCATCACAGTTGATGTTTCAATCTAGCGATGTTGCCACTAGCTCCACTAGGGCCTATACTAGGCGTTCTACTACTCATAGTCATGCATGAGACTTAAGATTGGACTTGGAGACACTATCTTTTTTAATTTTCTAATGATGTTTTGAGTTATGTATTTGAACTTCGTACTGTTTGGGAATTTGTTCAAGGAATCATCTTTCAATTCACTATTTCGCATACAAATATGGAGTGTCAAATGTGGTATTATCAATTTTTATGAGATGATTTAATGAATTTCTCCATAGAATTTGGTTTTATAACTTATATGGATTAGAAATGTCATTAAAATATTTTTTGTGCACAAAATTTACTATATTTTGAATATTTTTCTATTTGTCGATTCTTATCCAAATTGCCAAGTTTGTCAAGTCCCAAGCTAGTCGAGTATTTGCCAATTCCAAGTCTAACTACATCAATCCTACCACATGGTTCTCTTGTTTTCCTAAAATTTTCTTCACAGGTACAACTAGAGAGTCTGAGGTTCTCATGCACTCCTCCTAGAAGAGTACATGTTCCCAAGTTCAAGTAAGTTGTTACTCCTCATATTGTATGACGGTTACACATGAGATTTTGATCACAAAGATCAAGCTCACAAAGTTATTCATTGGATGCAACGAGGTACATGTGAGCTCTAGCTTAGAGATGTTGCTTGATTTTGATTTTGTGGTTGTTGCTAGTAATTAATGGATGTATATCCATGGTGTTTAAATGGATGACCTAGCATATTCCTAATAGGTGATAACTTGATGATGGTGTGCTTTTCCCTTCTTGACAATGTTGGCATACTTGGAGTATTATTACTTGGCATTGACACAAGTATTCAACACTTAGTACATCGTATGGAGTGGGAATCCATCAACTTAGGGTCTCCCTGAGTTTTGAAGTGTTAATAAGTGTGCCTTGATGACATGTTTTGTACTTTGGGATGTTTGGCATTACTCACTTTGAAGGTGCCTTGCATGGTTCCATCACATAGTTGATGTATTTCATATGGTCGAAAGCCTCTAGCTTGAATGCCCTAGGAGATATAAGGTGAATACACACATGTACCACTTGCCTGTGAGATCCTTAACATCCCTTGGTTAACACTAGACTTGTGCACACTTAATAACGATGACTTGAGGGTTCCTTGGTTTGACTCAATTTGATCATATGGAGGCAATTGGAGCACCCTAACTCATTGGATAATTTTCACACATGGAAGATGAATATGGCATGGTTGGCTATCATTTCTAGTAGAGTGATCTTGATCCTCTCATGTAAGCACACATGCATGGTTATATTTCATTGCTTGTAGTTGTAGGATAGAGTTGTCCACTCCTTCATGGAGTGAGTCAAGTATTGTGATGACCTAGCACATGTATTGATGATGATTTCTTAATGGGTTGCCTCCTCATTCCAAGGATCTAGCCTTTGCACATTCTTCAATGAGTTGGTCTGTGGACATCACGTATTCTATTTTTAAGTGAGTTAATCCATAGATGGAGGGTTGATTACACATGTTTTGAGGTCATGACCTTGAAGAAATAAAAGAAGGAAGGCATACTCTCTATTGGGGTTTTCATTGCACACCTTTTTATGCATGGTTGAGGAGACATTCCACTTTTGAAGCCACTTTGCATGTTTTTGATGGGGTGTTCCTCATAAAGGAGCCACATGAGTGGTCTTGGAGCAATTTGACTTGGGTATACCCCTTTTCGATGGGATGTTTCACATGGAGAGTCCACATGTCCCACTCTTGGAGGTTACTTGCACACAGATGTATGACATTTAGATGGGACATCTCTTGGAGAGGCCACACATGCCATCTTGAGCTGTTTACTATTGTTTCATTCCCCAAAAGAAAGATGCCTACACATTGGAGAAGACACTTTAAACAACCAACATATTATTTTATTCATTGTTGACTTCACAACATGAGCTAGTTATGAGCTAGGCACTATTTTATTGTTTTAGTTGGAGAGAAAAATGGATCTAAACCACTTTAGGCTATTACATGGGAGTTTGTTGAGTAAATTGTGGATCTAGGACAAAGAATCGTTATTTTATTGTAAAGTAAGTTGAGTTAAACTCTATAAAGAGAGTAGCCCTTCCACATTCATTTTCATTGTTGATTTGTGAGGATTTCTCTCCTCCTGGAGCTTCATTAATTATCTAATGGAAGGCTTGTCGAGAATTTCTTTGGATTATCTATTTTATATGTGTAGCTAATATGTGTTATCTTTAATTGTTATTGATGTATGCCAAAGAACGCTTGTAAAGAACATGCTTGAGGAGGCCAAGCTTCAAGTGTTTATCTACCATCTTGGTGTTAATTTTTAACATGGATTTAAGTTTGATAGCAGTATCAATCTTTCTTTTGCAATTATCAGACTTGTAAGTTATATCAGCAATAGATAAAAATAAATCTGAGATAGATAGCAGCAATAGAAGAAATCAAGCATGCACAGATACACAAAATTTATCCTGGGGAAAACCTTTTCAGGAATAAAAACCCCAGCAATGAAAATCTTCCTTATAATGAGATGACTAAGTTTGCAAAAGAGCAGATAACAAATTTGTTGACCTTTACAAATCCACCAAATTGCCTCTAGGTCATATCTATCAATAAAAGAACAAGAACAGTTCTATACAGGGCTGATAAAATAATCCAGATTCCAAACCAACCAAGCAGCTCTGATGAAGATGTTTGTAGGTTGCTAGCTTGTCCTCTGGGTTAACCCATGCACCTGTGTTGCTGGTATAAACCCCAACCGAGCTGTTGAACTTTCAAATAGAACTCGGATCACCTAAGATAAGCCCTAGCAGGTTTACCGTGAGATGGGGTAAGCCCTAGCTGGACTATCGTGAGCTAGGGTAAGCCCTAGCTAGACTGTCGTGAGCTAGGGTAAGCCCTAGCTAAACTGTCATGAGCTGGGGTAAGCCCTAGGTGGGTTGTCGTGAGTTGTGCTATGCCCCAGCGGGGTTGTCGTGAGCTAGGGTAAGCCCTAGCTGGGCTGTCGTAAGTTGTGGTGTGCCCTAGCAGGGCTCGAATGAGGCTGAAGTGGAGACTGTGGTCGAGGAACAGTCAACAAAAACAAACTCAACCTTTACACCATCAACTTCCATTGTTGTATCTTCAAGATAGACCCGTGGCTATCATTCCAATCCTCATAGCGTTAAATCTGTTCACACGTGAGAGATAGAGAAAGTGACCAACAGATAAACCCAGCAAACTTCTTTGTTTTTTACAGAGATGAAGATGAATTTCATACTTTGTCAAATGAGGATGAACTTTATTTATAGATCATGCGGTGAGATGAGTCCATAGATTAAGGAGACGCCCTTAGGGATTTTAATCTTTTTATCTTTCAAGATATTTCACCTTTGACTGTTATTTTTATTTTTTGAACTTCCATTTTTTTATTTTTTTACTTTTGGCCCTTTATTTTTTTATTTTTTGCTTTTGATCTTTTATTTTTGACTTTTGACTTTGAATAATACAAAGTCTCTGTACAAGGACCAACCTTGTTGGTACTTGGACACTCAAAATGTTTCTTTGTCCTTCAAGTGGTCATCAAAAGAACATATAAATCAACTCGAAGTGCATCATCAAAATAGGGAAGATTTTTATTGTTCATACTGTTCTCCTCAATGGTACCAGGGTCAAGTGTTGGGTATTTCAATAAGGGGTGGCCAATCCCTTGAGAAGGTCCCATCATTCATTGACCAATAGGAGAAGTCCATCACTTGCCTAGATCCAGTCTAGGGCCTCTAGTGATGACCTGGTAACTGACCAGGTGCCTCAACCCCAGACTACATCAAGTTGACCCAATGTCAACTACTTGGTAACTGACCAAGTGCCTCCATTCTCCCAGAGAATGGCTCTCAGCCCCAAGCTGAGTTTTCAGGCCCAGACTAAATCAAGTTCCTCGTAACTGACCAGGTGCCTCCATTGTCCCAGAGAATGGCTCTCGAAGCTGCTCAAAAATCAAAAAATCAACACTCCCTCTCAACAAGAGAGGTATTCTCTGTAATTCCAAGCTTGTCATGAAATTATACAAACTTTGTCAATGACAGAGGCTTAGTCAATATATCTGCAGTCTGCTCATATGTACGTATGTATAGAAGTTTCATGGCCCCTCTTTGGACCATATCTCTGATGAAGTGGTACTTCATCTCAATGTCTTTTGATCTGTCATGAAACACTAGATTTTCTGAAAGCTTTATGCAACTTTGATTATCACAATGGATAATAGTTGTCTCAAGCTTTCCACCAAACAAATCAGAGTGTAGCTTCCTACGCCACACTACTTCTCTGCAGACATCACCAGCAGCAATATACTCACCTTCAGTTGTGCTCTGAGCTATGGAGCTCTATTTCGTGTTGGACCAAGAGATCATGGTTGATCCCATACTGAAGCAATATCTGGATGTGCTTTTTCGGTCTACTGTACTACCAGCCCAATCGGAGTCAGCATAACCATGCAACATTACTCTACTGCTGGAAGTGTATTTGAGCCCAAAAGTAATAGTGCCATGCAAATATCTAAGCACATGTTTAGCAGCTATCCAATGTATGTGCTTAGGCTCAGACATAAATTGACTTAATGCACAAATTGTATAACAAATATCAAGTCTAGTATGCACGAGATACATCAAGGATCCAATAAGTCGTAGATACCGAGTAGGATCCACTGTCTTTGAACAAGAAGCTGACTCATGTAGCTTCTTCAAATTTGTTGTCATGGGTGTGCTCATGGGCTTGGAGTCTTGCATCCCAAACCTTTGTAATATATCAATAGAATACTTCCCTTGTGAGAGAAAGATCTCGCCTGGCTTTTGCCAGACCTCTAAACCAAGGAAATAATGCATGAATCCCAGATCCTTCATCTCAAATTCTGATGTGAGCTCCCTCTTACACTGAGCGATTAGTTGCTCCTCTCCAGTGAGGTACAATTCATCCACATATAACACCAGGATTAATGGATGACTTTGAACAACCCTGAAGTAAAGGTTGGAGTTAGCAACACTCTTGGAGAATCTCAGGTTGTGGAGGTATCTATCAATTCTGGCATACCAAACCCTTAGGGCCTGTTTGAGCCCCTATAGAGCTTTCTTTAATTTGCAAACATGAGATTTCATCTCATGTGTCACAAAGCCTTTTGGTTGCTCAATGTAGACTTCTTCTTCAACTTTTCCATTACAAAAAGCTGTCTTTACATCCATTTTATGAAGTTTCCATCCGAAGACAGCAGTGAGAGAGATGATTGTTCTGATGGTGGTATATCTAGCAACTGGAGCAAATGTTTCATCATAGGCTATGCCTTCCTTTTGAGAGAAACCTCATGCCACAAACCTTGCTTTATATTTTTCAATGTTGTCATCAACGGCATGCTTGATTTTGTAGAGCCACTTAGAAGTTACCACAGACTCCTCTTTTGGTCTTGGAACTATTTCCCATACATCATTTTTTATGATAGAATTGCATTCCTCTATCATGGCATCGTTCCATACCTGATGATTTGCAGCTTCTTTGTAGGTAGAAGGTTCTGCTTCAATGATCTTGCTCATAAGCCCTAAATACTTTGGGGGGAGCTTGCTTTCTCTGAAAGTTCCAGGAGGAGCTTTAAGTTTCTCTAGTTCTTGCAAAATTTCTCGAGCCAAAGCTGGTCTTCTTTTAGGAGGAGTTTTAAGCAACTCTTCGTCCTGTCTTTCGGACTCTAAGGGAGTAATTGATATTGAGGGCTCGTCTTCTTCTTCTTGATTTTTTGAATAAGGAGAATCTGAAATTTCAGGAGAAGATCCTTCTGGGTCATTTGGAAGTGTTCTCTAGAGTGACGAAAATCAGCTTCCTCATGAAATATCACATATCTATTGATCTCAATGTACCATTGGCCAGGCACATAGATGCGGTAAGCTTTTGAGTTTTCGCTGTAACTAACAAATGGTCCCTTTCTTTCCAGATGGTTCTAGCTTTGATCTCTTTTCTTTTGGCACATGAATACAAACTAGAGTGTCGAAGATTCTCATGTGATCAACTGCGGGTTTCTTACCTATGAATACTTCTTCTAGTGTTTTTCCCCCAAAATGGTATGAGGACATCTGTTCTGAATGTAGACAGCAGTACCGACAACCTCATCCCACAGAGATAAAGGAAGATCAAGATCACACAACATGGCTTTGGCAGCTTCACAAATTGTCATGTTCTTTCTCTCTGCAACTTCATTCTGTTGAGGGTTGTATGGCACTGTTAGCTCCCTCTTGATTCCTGCTTCTTGGCAAAAATCATCAAACTCATTAGATTCAAACTCACATCCAATGTCTGATCTTAAGGTATGGATGTGCCTTCTTGTCTGATTTTCAATCAGAGCCTTAAACTCTTTGAACTTATCAAAATTTTCACTTTTAACTTTTAGAAAGTAAATCCATGTTTTGCAAGAGTAATCATCTATAAACAATACATAGTATAGGCAATCACTTAAAGAGGGTGAAGTTATAGATCCACATATATCTGAGTGGATCATATCCAGAGTTCCTTCAGATCTACTGTTACTTTTAGAAAAGGATTTTTTGATATTTTTTCCCAAGGCACAGCCTTTACAAATACCATCATGTTCATAAGGAAACTCAGGTATACTTGTTATCATCTTTTGAAGACGATGAAGGGCTTTGTAATGAAGGTGCCCAAGCCTTCGATGCCATAACTGACATGGATTGATTGTGTTGTGAACCAATGCCTGAATGGACTGTCCGGATGCCTTGTAGAGGCTTCCCTCTCGAACCCCAATCACCTCAGCTGAACTCAGTTTTTCCTTCTTTTACCATAGCAGAACCTTTTAATCCATGAAGATTACTTTGTAGCCTTTATCTTCTAATCCAGGAACTGAGAGGAGGTTCTTCTTCAAGCCAGGAACATTTAGTATGTCCTCAATATGCAGAATAGTCCCAGAATCAAGTTGAAGTGATGCTAAACCAACTCCTTCAATTTCATAGACGGTGTCATCTCCAAGTTCTACTCGAGTAGTGAACTTCTTCTTTTTGTAGTTGGTGAGAGCTTCACGAAATCCCGTCATGTGTCTTGAGGTTCCACTATCCACCAACCAGGAGTTAGCACTATTGGTGATAATTTTGGAGAGAGCGAAAATTAGGTAGTATTCTCTTCTCGATTCTTCTTCTGTGGAGGACTTAGCATTCTTCTTCCTCTTTGATTCTTCTTCTGCTGTGGATGCTTGAGATCTTCTTTTGAACTTTTTCTTTGACTACCTACAATCTCTGGCATAGTGCCCCATCTTGTGACAATTAAAACATTCAATCCTAGATACATCAAGGTGCTTACCTTGAGGCTTCTTCTCTTTCTTCTTTGGAGGAGGATTTCTTGAATGTCTTTATTTTGGCTGCAAGGGCAAGGTTCCCTTCCTTAACACCACTAACTCTACTTTGAATTCTGACTTCTTCTTCCAAGCAATCATGCCATAGTCTTTCAAAGTTAGGTTGTACTTCCCTACCACTTATGGAAGCCAAGAAGGTTTCCCAAGAACTAGGAAGACCATCAAAAACAGTTTGGACAAGATCACCATCATCTACTAAAGTACCAATAGCTGAAAGTTGATCTCTTACCCGAGATATTTTAGTGAAGAAGGAGGCCACGTCTTCATCCTTTTCCATCTTCAAGTAGCAAAGCCGGTTCTTCAGCACTCTTTTCTGACTGGGTGCTTTCTTTTCATACAAATTAGTTAAGGTGTCAAAACACTCTTTAGTTGTCTTTAGTGGGGTTATGACAGACATTAAGGTCTCTTTGACTAAATCGTATATAATCCTTCTTGCCTTAGCTTGCTTCTTTTTGAATGCAGCCCTCCCTGCATTAGTTATGGGTTCTTCCACAGTATTGATGACCAACTCATCAAGATCATTTTCTTCCAAGGTAGCCCTATAAGTCTTGCTTTCCATGAATTGAAATTGGCTGACCCTTCAAGTCTGTCTTTTGGCTTAAAGGTGATTGAGGCCATCTTGATCCAATAGGTATCTGCTACTCAATCTGCAATTTGTCCCAAGGTCTATGGAGGCTACAGTGATCTGCTCAAGCACTGTGCTCTTCACATCCAAAACTCTGATACCATGTTAATTTTTAACATGGATTTAAGTTTGATAGTAGTATCAGCCTTTCTTTTGCAATTATCAGACTTCAAGTTATATCAACAGTAGATAAAAAAAATCTGAGATAGATAGCAGCAATAGAAGAAATCAAGCATGCACAGATACACAAAATTTATCCTGGGGAAAACCTTTTCAGGAATAAAAACCCCAGCAATGAGAGTCTTCCTTATAATGAAATGACTGAGTTTGCAAAAAAGCAGATAACAAATTTGCTGACCTTTACAAATCCACCAAATTGCCTCTAGGGAATATCTGTCGATAAAAGAACAAGAACAGTTCTATATAGGGCTGATAAAATAATCCAAACCAACCAAGCAAGTCTGATGAAGATGTCTGTAGGTTTCTAGCTTGTCCTCTGGGTTAACCCATGCACCTGTGCTGCTGGTATAATCCCCAACCGGGCTATTGAACTTTCAGATAGAACTCGGATGGCCTGAGATAATCCCTAGTAGGGCTGCCATGAGCTGGGGTAAGCCCTAGCTGGGCTGCCGTGAGCTGTAGTGTGCCCTAGCAGGGCTTGGATGAGGCTGAAGTGGAGACTGTGGTGGAGGAGCAGTCAACAAAAACAAACTCAGCCTTTACACCATCAACTTCCAGTATTGTATCTTCAAGATAGACCCACGGCTGTCATTCCAATCCTCAAAGCGTTAAATTTGTTCACATGTGAGAGATAGAGAAAGTGACCAGCAGATAAACCCAGCGAACTTCTTCCTTTTTTGCAAAGATGAAGATGAATTTCATACTTTGTCAAATGAGGATGAACTTTATTTATAGATCATAAGGTGAGATGAGTCCATAGATTAAGGAGACGCCCTTAGGGCATTTAATCTTTTTATCTTTCAAGATATTTTACCTTTGACTTTTATTTTTATTTTTTGCCCTTTCATTTTTTATTTTTTTACTTTTGACCTTTCATTTTTTAATTTTTGCTTTTGATCTTTTAATTTTTACTTTTGACTTTGAATAGTGCAAAGTCTTTGTACAAGGACCAACCTTGTGGATACTTGAGTCTTGAACCCTCAAAAGGTTTCTTTGTCCTTCAAGTGGTCTTCAAAAGAACATATAAGTCAACTTGAAGAAAATCATCAAAATAGGTAAGATTTTCATTGTTCATACTGGTCTTCTCAATGGTACCAGGGTCGAGTGTTGGGTATTTCAACAAGGGGTGGCCAATCCCTTGAGAAGGTCCCATCATTCATTGACCAAGAGGAGAAGTCCATCACTTTCCTAGATCCAGTCTAGGGCTTCTAGTGATGACCCCGTAACTGACTAGGTGCCTCAGCCACAGGCTGCATCAAGTTGACCCAATGTCAACTACTTGGTAACTGACCAAGTGCCTCCATTCTCCTAGAGAAGGCTCTCATTCCCAGGCAGAGTTTTCAGTCCTAGACTGAATCAAGTTCCTGGTAACTGACCAGGTGCCTCCATTCTCCCAGAGAATGGCTCTCGAAGCTGCTCAAAAATCAACACTTGGAAGGGGTTTCTGTAAGGAATTCTCCCTCTTTTATCCCTTTGATGCCTTATTGTTGAATGTGTTATCTTATATCTATCATCTTTTGAGAGTTTTTCTTGGGTTAAACACTTCATTATAAGACACCATTAAGCAATGTTTGTGTGGCACCTTTAGGGCCCCTCCAAGTTTATTTTTTCATTGTTTAACAACACAGTAAGGCATATTGTGGCATAACTCTTTTGTCTAAATCATTTACAAATTGCTCTCTTGGTGTAGCTCCTTGACTCCATTTTCCCTATTGTATAGGCACTAGTCCCTTATCTTCCATCACTCTATTATATATATTACTAAAAGACAATGTTTTGCTAAGCTATATCTTCACATCACCTTGAGCCTCTTTGTCACAGTCTTAGCAAACATATCTTTGGATACCGCCCTTGTGTTGGAGAAGAGCCAACCTAAGTTGGAGAGGGAGTTACTAGGTGACAATGGATAGCCAAGTTATCCCTGGGTTTGCATTTTTTGCTTGGGACTTTTACACATGTAAAGTGCAGGTTCAGGAAGTGAGAGATGGTAAGCGTTTGATTATGTTAAACAGAAGTTAACATGAGGTATCAGCCTCATTGAAATTTTCTTCGAGATACCAACAAATTATTTATTGTTTTCACAAAACTTAATGATACTGAAGCAGTTATCATTAGCAAAGTGAACCACCTACGCCTTATAAAGGAGCAGTGGTGCAATTATGAGTTAAAACTATTCCTTACAGAAGCAAAGCTTTTCTTTCTAGAAAAAGTGCAGCTTATGGTGATAAGATATGGCACTGTGCTCAGGTTGTTGCTATGTTCTCTCTTTGGAAATTACAATTTAAGTTTATTTTGAGGGCTCAAGTAAATATTATTTCTGCATTTCATGGATCGTAGATGGAGAAGGTATGTTTTCAAGCCAAGACCAGAAGTATTTTGCTTTTCAGATAACATAAGATAGATAATTTTATCAATGTCCAACGAATGACCCAACAGTAGGTCAATGCTACTCAAAAGAACATCCAATGTAAGTACATAACAGGACTGCAAAAGCAACTCCTAACACTACTCTACAGAAACTAAAAAAACTAAGGAGCTATACAATAGTAATCAAAAATAATACAACACAAAACCCATGCCAATCATAAAATGCTTCCCTCGAGGAAAATCAGAGCTAGAGACAAAATCAGGGGAGGAAGAAGAGGACTCCCTGTAGAGTCATCAATCGCCGAGAAGGGACCAATACATTCTACGATATTCTCTTGTCAAAAGAAACATCGACTGGAGGAACCAGGATGAGTGATCCTGGGCAGTAGCCCACTGCCTACCACAACTCTGCCACAACTCTCCTAACACTGGATGTTCTCAGGAAGAATCTGGTGATAGAGCTCTGAGTACTCCAGATCAGATATGCTAAAAATGCTTCAGCAAATGCTTACTAAAATCTTATTTCAGCTCTAACTGCAATCATATAGCTTCCTTGTGATTGTATATTCTTCCATGCCCATGTACATATGGTACTCTACTTGTACATTACTACATATTGATTTCCAAGTAACTCTCTTGCCCAATTCCTTATTGATATTGTTAGTTGTCATATGGATTATTGATAGTAATTCCCTTGTTGCACAGTTGTTAAAAGTAGCTGATGTTAATGGGAAGAATATATGGAAAAATTAGTGTATGATTTCTCTGGTTTATTCACTGCATGCTTTTTACTTTTCTTCTTAATTTACTTTTTTATTCTTCACAGGAAATCCAGGCACAGCATTCATAATAAATGGCTACAAGACAAATATGGCTACAAGCCAATATAATTGGCCACATGCCAGTGGATCGAGCTTTAATTCTGATACTTGTAAGAGATCTTCCACAAACAGTCACATGTTGAAATATATACTGATAGAATGATTGATACCATTGCTGAAACATTGGCATTGGCAGAAAATTGCTGAGGAATGGACATCAGGACATCGGAAACTTAGGCAAAAAAACCAGCAAAAATAGGTAAAACATGGCAAGCATAAATAATAAATTCATTTTTTCAATTTTTTTTAAATATAAACCAACAGCAACATCAAATGATCACAATTGCATATAAATATGAAAAAGACATCAATATATAAGATGTAGTTGATACCAAAGGATGATACATCAAAGTTGATACAGAATCCTAATAGTGGCCCAGTCAAGGACTCTGTTGTCGCCTAAAAAGGCCCATTGCCCTAAACCAGTTTTTGCCTATGGGACTCACCTCGGTTCAAAATTCACAAATATACCAAATGACATATATGAATGCAAGGAGTAGATCAAACAAGTTTATTGGGGTCATTGATAATCGGGGAGCTAACAGAATCCAATTTAGGGCTGCGAAAGTATGAAAATTGGTTTTTGCCTGTGGGGCCCGTCTTGGGTGAGATTGTGCTTGCCAACCAAATGAGGAATTCAGGAGCAGCAAATGACTTAGACAAGGTCTCTAAGGTTACTGACCATACAGGAGCTGACAGAATCCAATTCAAGTCTGCAAAAGCATGAAAACACAGTGGAACCACTTTAGACCAAATTGTGCATATAGGCAGAGTGATCTATCTAAAGGCAAGGATTGGCTCAGATATGTCTTTTAAGGTCGTTGAGCATCATGGAGCTGATCGAATTCAATTTTAACCTCCAAAAGTACAAAAACGCAGCTATTAAAAAATCCCACCAAGATGTCATGTTTCTTGTTCTACTTTAAAAAGTATGTCAGAAAGGCATCAAAAATCTAGTGTGCAGCAAGTTGTTGGAAAGCCCTATGAGTCTGCTATGCATCACTTCTGAGGACATCATTCGGACTTCATATGCAAGTGATAGAGCATTGTGAATCTCATAAACCAAGGATGCATGCGTTTTTAATGGTTTTTTGGAATGTTTACTATGCAAAATTCAACTAGACAGTTCTCTCTCCAATCCACCAATCAAGAAATCGTTATAGAGATTGTTAAATAAGGCCAAGAGCTACTTATGACAGAGCAGAGCACACAGGAAGCAAAAAAATTATGAACATGGGCCATGTTGGTGTGCTTGAAAATCAACTTTAGATGCCTCAAACCCAGAACTAAGACAAGCTTTTTTAAGTCTGGGCATGAAGATCCTTTGTCTCAGTTATCAGGAGCCAGAACACACCACAAAGGACAAAAATTGTAGATGTAGTTTGCACAAAGAGACTTTGCCCACGAATTTGCAATACAAAATTCTTTGAATCTACTCTGTTATTTGAGAAATCCTCTAAGGGAAGTCTAAGTCTGCCTGAGATTAAGCTATGCCTAAATTTTCATGGCCTGAGATCAATTGTGGTGCCAATGGTGATCAAATGAAAATTGCAACCAGGTCTTTTCTCCTCCACAGACTGCACAGTAAATGGTTTTGCATGCTTCTGAGCTTAATTAGCATGCTCTCAGTGAGGGGAACGCCCTTGTGCACTAGGTGCCAGGTTCTAGCAACTCATTTTGAGTAATTTTGCCAATCTTCTTCTGACGAAGTAGGGTTTGAATAGGCTATGCATCTTAGCATTCTAATTTCTAATTGGCTCACAGAATTGGGGACAAAGAAAGTCTGGAGGATGAGGAATGCCACCAGCAGCCCAATCTCATCTCTCCTACTTATCCAATGGTCCATATTAGCTCACAGGGGTTTTTTTTCGGGGGGTGGCGGCGCGGGGGAGTGATCTCGGGTTTGAAACCCCACAAGGCCTCGTACGTCTATCTTCAAGCTACTATGCCCATTCGATCATTCTATGAAGGGGTCTTCCTCAACGCAAGTTATGGTGGGCACACTCTATGCCTTCACCTGAAAACTTATATGTATATAATATTCTTTGGTGAGTGCCCGAAAGGTCACGTGCATATTCAATGGGGATCCAAAACTATGGTTTACAAAACGTTTAAAACCTTATTATAATGTGCCTCCCCTAACAAACCAACAAGCATTATGGTGGGCCCCCCTTGCGGTATTTTGAATTGTTTTTTATATCATTCTATACACCATCCAGAATGTCCAACTCAACCCCCATTTGCAACATTATACTATAATGTCCGAGTGGGGTTTTAGAGCCAAAGTATAAGTGGGTTTATAACTTTATATTATTAAGTGCAATGGAGTTTTTGAAGTGCAATGGAGTTTTATAAGGCCAAGGAGGTTGTTGGTTCCATTCCTGCCCACTCTAAAGGGGATGCTACAGATATGTTTTGAAAGCCAAAAGAATACCAAATGAACACCAAATCAGCTCACTTGGGATGTTGTATTTTGTTTTGAAGAGCTACTTTCTGTAGCTAATTAGTCAAAGCTTGTGATGGATTGCAGAGAAAGACACTACAACTAAAAACTAGAAAACACAACAGCCCCAAATAAGCCACAAGTTTGGTGGGAGCCATAAGAAGCTTCTACTCTATATAAATCTAACAAAAGTAGAAGGAAAGCATTCTCATTGGCAGAGGAGAAAAGTATTCTAACATAATGGTTGGGCTCCTGTTTCGCTCCAAGTAGTCTATAATAGAGCAGTTTTTCTCATTTGTAAGGATCAGAATCTAGAGGTTAAAAATCAGCAGCAAAAAGAGGTGAAATAGAGCAAGGAGGCCATCAAAAACTGAAAATATGCCTGGAGCAAGACTATTTATGCAAAAGCAAGTGATTATTCCTCTTCTTCTCCTTCTCCTTTTTGTAACATTATCCGAGTAATAGACTGTAAAACGGAGGAAATAAGGCCCAACAATAAGATTTTATAGCCCCCTCTAGCGCCTTGGTTGACTTAAATGAATGGTTGTTTCAAAACTGAGATTTTATGGACCCCACGTCTAGAGTTGTTGTAAAAATGAACTGTTGGACTTATTGTGTAATTAGAACCAAGGCTATTGCCACTGGTGAAATAATAGATTCCAGCAGGTTATCAATGTTTCCCTCTTCATTTTTTTATCTCATATAGTGTTGCATAAACCAATGGATCTATGCTTGCCTTGCCCATTTGATTTTCTATCTAATGAATGTGTTAGAAAAGTAGTGTCAACCTCCTCCTAACTTCTAAGCTCATACTCATTTATTTTCCTGAGTTATTTGTCACGCGAAATCAGATCATGGTGCCTGTAGTTCAAAAATCATTCCTTTGAATGAAGCCTGTTGAATCCCCTTGTTTGGCTTCTTAGTCACCCCCAAACTACAGCTCAAAATCTTTTTTGATTTGTTTAAAATTAATTGCAAAGGCAACACCATGCACCGCCTGCCCCTACAATAAAACCATTCTAAGTTTCATAGATAAAAATTGTTCTCGTCTAACAAGGAAGAATAATAACTTAAGACATCTAAAGATACCCCCTGGCCTCAGGACTATAACTCAAAATCTGTTTATTTTGTTTTAAATAAGCTGCAAGGGCAACACCGTGCACCATCCTACCCCTGCAATAAAACCAGTCTAAGCCTCATAGATAAAAATTGTTCTGGTGTGATAGGGAAGGATAATAACTTTAGGACATTTCGAGGATACTCCCCCTAACTCAAGGACTAGCTCAAAGGCCTAGAGTGACACAGGAAAGTGCAGCTTTAAGTTAGGCTACTTTTCTCGATTAAGGGTTTCCAGGGTAAATTTATGTGCACTACGTGTGTGCCATTGCTGTTATTTCTGTTTTACTCAAGAATTTGTATGCATTGCTTCACTTGCATAGGTTTAAAGCTTACATTTGGTATAAAAGCATAGTTATTGTCTTCAAAGGGACACTTTTGTGGCTAGGGTTTAGCTCACTCTTGATAAAGCAAGTTTATCTTGAGTCTATGGTCAACGTTTAGATCAGCCTTGATAAAGCAAGTATATCTTGAATCTATGATAAACCCGGTTTCAATGAGAGCTTTGCAGCAATGATCCTTCTGTGGAAGGGAATTGAGAGCAGTTCTAGGATCAACATTCAGAAATTTAAGAATCAAAGCTTTGAGCTATGGAAGCTAAAGATGGAAGAACTTCTTGGGTTGTTGAGCTATGGAAGCTAAAGATCAAAGAACTTCTTGGGTTGTTGTGCATCCAAGTATAAAATCTACTGGTATGTCAAAAGTAAAATAGTAGAAGATGGAAAGAAAAGGCAAGAGGTACGATTCAACTGTTTCTCAGAGACGATGTTGTTGAATGCCTCTAGAGAAGACAATGCAAAGAAGCTAAGGGATAAGTTAGGGAATTTGTATCAATCAAAGTCCATGGTAAAGAAATTGTTTCTTTGAAAGCAGTTGTATCATCTTAGAATGGATGATGGCGACTTTGTCATGGAGCATCTAAATTCCTTTATTTCTCTAGTAAGTCAACTTGTCTTTGTTGAATTAAGATGGAGGAAGAAGATAAGTGTATTACCCTCTTGGGATAATCTTGTTGTAGCAAATGGTAGTACTTCAAATCACATGTAAGTTTGAGAATGAAGTTGCAGCATTGATATTGAAGGAAATGAGGAGAAAATCTATGGAGTGTGTAGACAAAGATGCCTTAATTGTGAAAGGTTACTCCGTAGATAGAAATAAAAATAAGCCTTCGATGGATTGATATAAATCATCGAGACAATCTACAAGGAAATGTTGGAAATGTAATAAATTTGTGCATAATAAGAAAGATTTAAAACAAAAAATGTTGATAAAAGCAAGGGATTTGATGTTGGTCCTTCTGCATAAGGAAAGGCCTCCTCATAAGATAGAGGGGATGTGTAGTTGGCATCTACAAATACACATTCCAATAATTATGCATGGTTAATCGACTCAAATGCATCTTTTCATAGGACTCCTCAAAGGGAGTAGTTTTGTGAATATGAAAAGTATAGTGGAGTCAATGCTTCCTCGAAGATGACTCGACAGCTAAAATCACAAGATGTGGAAGGGTTCGGTTGTTGCTTAAAGATGGATGGGTTGGAACCCTTCTTGGTGTTTTGCATATTCCAGGTTTAACCAAAAGCTTGGTCTCTATAGGTATGATGAGTGATGCAAGCGCACAAACCATATTTGAGAAAATTACATGCAGGATGGTTCAAGAAGCAATGGTGTTGATGAGGGGAGTTTCGATTGGAACTCTGTAAAAGATGTTGGGAATCACTATTACCGACAGGTGTAATAGTACCATTGTTCTTAAGAACGAAAATAATAGAACTCTCATTCTTCCTATAGAGAAGACAATGATTTAGCATCAAAGAATGGGACATATTGGAAAGAAGGGCCTTCATGCTGTTGAATTTTAGCATTATCATGAATACTTTTAAAAATTTGCAGACTAACATAAACGAATGACAAGTGCAGTAAACAACATCAACACATCAACACAAGATTTTTCACTGGGGAAAACTTTAAAGGACAAAATCCCCAAAAGCATTAGTAATTCATCTCGTAAATGAGATGACTGAGTTTTTCCAAAAATTCCACAAACCCTAACCTAGTTTGTATCACAGATCCACAATTATAGAAGATAATCCAAATACACAAAAAATGTCAATTAGGCTTTTTAACAAATTAGGGCTTTCTGCCCTAACTTTCTCTCTCCTGTCCGAAATTAGCAGGTTGCCTGAATTCTTGTTTTTCCTGCCCAGATCTGTTCTGTTGTACCTACTGCCCGTACCTGTTGCCCGTACTCTGTCCATACGCTGCCTGCGCTATGCCCGTACACTGCCCTATCTGTCCTGTTGCCCGAAAGGGCAGATCTACCTGCCCAGAGGTCTACCGAGTTGCCCAGAGGACTGCTAAGCGACTTTACTACTACCCAAACCCTGTTGGGTTCCTCTGCTTCTAGCTCGAGGGCTAGTGGCTTTCCCGAATTAGTTCTACGGAGAATGGCCCTCAGCCCCAGGCTGAGTCCCTAGTCCCGGACTAAGTAAATTTCTGGTAACTAACCAGGTGCCTCCATTCAAAAGAATGGCCACTCAGCTCTAGGATGAGTCCCCCAGTACTAGACTAGTTCCACATCCTGGTCCCGGACCAGATGTCACCATTCAACAGAATGGTCACTCAACTCAAGGTTGAGCCCCCCAATGCTAGACCGGTTCCATATCGTGGTCCCGGACCAAATATCCCCATTCAACAAAATGGTCACTCAACTCTAGGTTGATTCCACACACTGGTCCCGGACCAAGTGTCCCCATTCTCCTAAGAGAATGGCTCTCGATGTTGCTCAAAAAAATCAACACTCCCTCTCAACGAAAGAGGCATTCTCTGCCATGCCAAGCTTGTCACGAAAGTATACGAACTTTGATGATGGCAGAGGCTTGGTCAAGATATCTGCGATTTGTTCATCCGTACGAATGTACTACAACTTCAGAGCACCTCTCTGCACTAGGTCTCTAATGAAATGATACCTCATTTCAATGTGTTTCGATCTATCATGAAACATTGGGTTCTTTGAAAGCTTGATGCAACTCTGATTATTGCAATGGATGATCGTTGAGTCAAGCTTTCCCCCGAACAGATCAGGTAGAAGTTTTATGAGCCAAACTGCTTCTTTGCAACCATCACTTGCAGCAATATACTCTGCCTCAGCTGTACTCTACCTCAGCTCCTCATCATGCATGGACTTGAAAGAAACCCTCTCTTGTACATCTCAAAGGTTTTGGTTATGATGCTTATGTGCATGTTCCAAAGAAGAAAAGAAGCAAGCTAGACAATAAAGCAAAGAAATGTATCTTCTTAGATTACAAAGATGGAGTAAAAGACCACAAACTTTGTAATCCAATAATAAGGATGATTGTTTATAGTTGGGATATGATCTTCAATGAAGTTAAAAAGTACTCCTAACATTGAAGATGAACCTAGAGAAGGTGAAAAACAGAAAATAGAGTTTGAGTTGGAGAATGGAGAATCTTATTGAATGGGTGAAGATGAGTCAAATGAATCAGATGAAAAAGAGGAACTACAAACCCCGGTCTTGAGAAAATCTATTCGAGTAAGAAGACAAACAGAATGTTATAGTCCAACTAAATTTTGTTCTACGTTTGTTTTATCTGCAATTAATGATGATCCTAGAACTATTAGAGAGGCAATTCATTTTGAAGAGGGTAAACTTTGGAAGAAGGCTATGGTTGAAGAAATGGTGACCTTGGACAAAAATGAGGCATGGAACTTGGTCAAGCTGCCCGATGGAAGAAAACTTGTTGGTGGCAAATGGATGTTCTAGAAAAAGCTCACAGAGTCACCACAGTGGGCAGAGTGGAGAAGTATAAGACTCACGTGATAGAAAAAGGATATTCTCATGTGGAGGGAATTGACATTGGTAAGATTTCCTCTCTTGTTGAAAATTGACTTCCATCTAATTTCTATTGTCTCTTGTAGCATGTTATCTTGAAGTAGAACAAATGGATATAAAAACAATATCCCTACATGGAGACCTAGAAGAGGAAATCTACATGAAACAGTCTAAAGGATTCATAATGAAGGGTGAAAAGGAGTTGGTTTGAAAGCTTAAAAGGTCCCTATGTGCCCTAAGGCAATCCCCAAGAATGCGGTATCAAGAGTTGGATACATACTAAGACTCGAATTTGTAAAAACTAAGAAGTAATGTTGATCAATGTGTGTATTTCAAGCGGGTTGGTAATCATTTGATTTATGCAGTATTGTATGTTGATGATATGTTGTTAATCAAAAACAACAAGGATATTATCAAATAGGTTAAGCCTCATGTATCCTCTAAGTTTAACATGAAGGACGTTTGTGCTACAAACTTTATTTTGGGCATGGAGATTAAGAGAAGGAAACTTTGGTTAAACCAAAGGAGGCATGTTGAGAAAATTTTGTAGAAATTTAATATGCAAGAATGTAAACCGATCAAGGTTCTATTCCCATAGGTGTAAAGTTTTCTGCAGGACAATGTCCCAAGACATAGGAAGATGTAGAGCAGATATTGTGCGTTCCCTATGCCAAAGTTGTCGGTAATTTGATGTATACTATGGTATGTACTAGACCAAACATTGCCCATGCAATGGGACTTTTGAGCAGATATATGTTAACTACAAAAGAAGCAAAGAACTATAAGAGGGCCTTCAAGTATTTGTGTGTCACTACAGATTATACAATCTGCTACCAAGGAAGACTTTGACCAAAGAAAGAGATAGATGTACAAGGTTTTGTTGATGCAAATAGGACTAGAGATCTTGACCGCCTAAGATCTAAAAAGGTGGTAGTGTCCAATATATTTGAAGGAGCAATCAATTGGGCGAGCAGGAGACAAGTTGTAGTTGCACTTTCAACTACAGAATTTGAATACAAGGTAGCCACTCATGCAAGTAAGGAAGTTGTATGGTTGTAGAGATTGTGTTCAAGTAATGGGTGTGTACAACAAGTTAGAGACAATCAAAGTGCAATCTTTCAAGCAAAGAACCCTATGTATCATTCTAGGACGAAGCATATTGATATCCAGTACCCTTTGTGAGAGACATGGTTGAAAACAAGAAGGTTGACACCTTGAAGATTGTTGCAGACTCATTGACGAAGATTGTTAGCATTGAGTAGTTCCTTTTGGTGTAGAGAAACAACAGGCACTGTTTCCCTAAACCTGTGACTTTATAAATCCTTGACTCTCTGTTTTGGAGATGTATTATATTATTTGCATGTGGACCGTGATAAGGGTAAATAAAATATTTGCACTAGTGGGAGTGCCAAAACAATTTGCAGGGACAATTTTTTTGGGGGGGTCCATCTTTGGTCTATGATTGGCTTGTTTTGGGCCAACGGTTTCTCGTCCCATTGTAATCTAATTTCGGTTAATAGATTACAGTTGTAATATAATTCAAGTTAATGGATTAGGGTTTTGGATGTTGTGGAATACCTAAATATTGTATTGTGAATGTTCAAGTTAAATACAATGAAGAAGATATAGGTGTGGCTCTAAGTTAGGTTGGTTTCCAAGTTAAGGGTTTCCAAGGTAAATCTTTGTGCACTATGAGTGTGTCATTGTTATTATTTATGTTTTACTTAAGAATCGGTATGCATTGATTCACTTGCATAAGTTTAAAGCTTACAACAATACCCCTACCATATTGCACAAACAATGCAACCTTGGACAAACATACTCAAGTAACATTCATAAATAGGTAATTAAGACCACAAGACTGTAAATGTCAAGTTCAAATATGAGATAGTGAAAGAAAGAGAGAATGAGAGAGACCTGCGCACGAGCAATATAGAACTTCAAACGATTCATTTCACTTGCAATTCGTTCCAAAAGCATGCTTCGTGTTTCCTCGAGATTTGCACCATTCTCAGAGATCTCTGCCATGGTACCATTGCTAAAGGAACTCTTGCTGGCTGGCTCAATTTGAGAAATGGGTCCTTCTTCAGGCATGCTTTGCAATTCCACCATCAGTTTTTCTACCTGCACAATTCCTTAAAAAAAATCAGTTCTAGATTTCAAACAACATTATGTTAAGTTTATATACTTTAACCTATTAAAGTGAATAAAATTGTGTTCAATCCTGATGTTCTAAAGTTCTAGCAAGAATGCATAGAATAAAACTGGTTCAAATCTTGAAGCTTTATTCAAATTCTAAACCCCCCATTTGAAATCTCACTAAGATGGTCACATACCTGATTTGCATTTAACTGTTTTATTCTCATTGATAAATAGGAAATAAATAAACTTCTGAGAATATGACATCGTACAAAGTTTGCTAGCTCAATGTCAAAACTAATTTGTTCATCCAGCTTTGAAAAGAAAAGGCTGCCAGAGCCAATGCTATCAATAATTGCAGAAATCAAAGGTATGTAATCAATACATTAATGTTCAATAGACAGTGTAAATCATGAAGCTTTATTCAAATTCTACCTGCACAATTCTTTAAAAACAAATCAGTTCTCGAATAGCATAATAAATTAAAGTACGCACCATGTACAACAAATGTATACATGGAGCACAACTCCAAAGTAGATCAGAGAGACGAGTTTTACACCAGCATAGATCCATTTTAAACCCAAATCTATCAAGCATCGAGAGGGATCCAATTTCTTGAGGTGTAATTATTTGTTTTTTTTGTTTGTTAGAAATGCCCATCACTCGAGGCCAGTGCATTTCAACCATTGGCTAAGAAACTACAACCCAAGGGCATCTAAGCCGTCAAAATCACCGAAGGATTGCACCCGGCCTGGGCCACACCAACCCTTAACATGGCTGGATTTTTTAGTGTCTCCTCCCAACTAAGTCACCCCTAAGGGTATTGAACTCGGGTCGCCTTGCAAACAAAACCCACACCTTAACCAGGTTTAAGAAGGATCAATGATGGTCTTAATTTTTTATTTTACAAGCCGACATAGATTTTTTTAATTACTTTGGGTTTGGTTTTAATTTTCTTTGCTAGTGTCCTTACGTTACAACATCTCCCTCATACTCAGTTGTAGAGTACCTCGCTCTTCTCAATGCAAATAACTCCTTAAAGACTAGGAAAACCCCCTCCAAATACCTCAATACACTCATACATCCAATTCACATGTTACCTTCAACAATGACTACACAACCTCCATATATACCTTG
>LPNX011120158.1:247400-389980 GCA_001517045.1 Pseudotsuga menziesii | reverse complement strand
ATGTTACAATATCTCCCCTATACTGGGTTGTAGAGCGCCTCTCAGCGTAACAACTTGTGTTGTCATAGAGTGTGGAGGACCTGTTGAATGTGTTGCAAGTGTTCCACCCAACTCTTCTTGAAGATGAGGATTTAATCCAATCATACAACCACAAAGGAATTGGTGAAAGGCCACAAGATGTTGTCCATCATCCTAATTAAAGTTATTGGGGAGTTTGTCAATTCAAAGGGCATTACCAGCCACTCAAAAAGACCTTGTTTAGACTTGAAAGCAATCTTCCATACATATGTTGATTCTATTGGGACATGGTGGTAGTCAGAGTTCATATCAATCTTGCTAAAGTACTTGGGTTGATTGAGTTGGTCAAAAAGGTTGTCAATCCGAGAAATTGGGTACCAGTTATTAGCTATTATTTTCTTTAGAGCTATGCAATCAATGAAGAGTCACCAAGTCCCGTATTTATTTTGCACAAGCACGATTGGGCTTCTGCAGGGTGAGGAGCTAGGTCGAATGTGCCCCTTTGGAGCAACTCTTAAATCTAGCGCTTAATTTTCTCACTCTCTGAGAGAGAGCATTGATATACATTTGCATTAGGTAAAGGCGCATTGAGGATCAAATCAATTGAATGCTTGACCTGATAGTGTAGAGCCACCTTGGTAGGTGAGGTGAAGATGTGTTGGTATGCTTCCATTACTTTGTCCACTTGCTTCTTCTATGTAGAAAGGCCCTAAGTGGAGGCCATAGATGTGGTTGATACCTTTCATTCACTATTAGAACGAATCATGAAGAGGACAAATTTTCTAGTGTCCGAGATGACCTTCTTCCACTACTTAAAGGAGTTCAAACGATAGGTGGATCTACCTCCACTCTCCTATATAGTTGTATGCCCAAACTAACAATGACACTATTAGGTCTAGCGTCATATAAATAATGTCATTTACACATGTATGAATAGCCTAAAGGAACATCACAAACTTTAAGAGTGCCACATAACAAAATCCCCCATCCTTTAAGGGCTTGATGCCATAGGGCAGGAAACATTGTTGTATGATGCGAATATCTCATCTATCATTGAGCCACTCGATGTTGCATGGATGTGGGTGAGGTGTCATTGATAACTTCAAACACTTGATGACCTCTGATGAGATGAGGTTCTTTTGGCTTTCACTATAAACAATGAAGTGCAGGGGAGCACCCTTTACCCACATCTGTGAGTGAAAAATTCGCTTACCTTCCTCCAACTCGTCCAATCCATTGGGTTGAATATTGGTGTTAGCGTCTGGGGCACTAGATGATGCACCAATGATGTGCTTCCATTTGCCTAGCTATGAATAAGAGTTGAAGGCTGGATTTGACCTTGAGTCTTTTATATCGATGATCCAGATTTATGTAGGAACGCAACAAAATACACAAATAACCATAGAAACAAATATGCAGTGGAAATAACACTTCATTTCATTAATCAATAACTGAAACTTGTTTACATACAGAATGGAAATAAACTAGCTAGAGTGCCGGTAGCTTATCTCTGAGAAGAGATGTGGCGGCTACATGCCTCTGAACTCTATGTTACAATGAGGCTCGAAGGCCTATATATTATTGAGAAACAATGGAAACCCTACACATCCAAAAACCTAACCCTAGGAGGTGAAACGCCTTAATGTGGGCCCCGTTGGGTAACTTGGTACATCAATTTCCTGAGGTCGTAACTTTAGCATACTACCTCCGTTTGACGCGCATGATACATCGTTAGAAAGATCTGTTTAAGGACTACATCCTTAAATCACAAATATTGGGTCCGAAATGGACTCATATTTTCCTAACCATTCGATGCCGAAAAAACGTCGTTTAGGGCCTCAAAACGGCTTTGGAATTTTAGGACCCGAAAACTGCCAAAAATAGTAAATTGTGCTACAATTTAGGAAACTGGAAAACTGAAAGAAACAATGGTGGGGGTCCAAGAGGAATAGATAGTAAATTGTGCTACAATTTAGGAAACTAGAAAACTGAAAGAAACAATGGTGGGGGTCCAAGAGGAATAGGTGGGTGGCCACCAATATCCTCCTGGATAATTCCTCCCCCCTTAGGAAGCAATGGTCCCCATTGCGTTGAGTTCCTCCATGAGATGAGGAAACTTCTGTTGAACTTGGCCTCTAGTGAGCCACTTTCCCTGGTGAAGGAGTTTGCTTGCTTTGACAACTCGATATAGCTGGATATTCTGCTAGCGGGTGTTCTTGATCTGTGTGTCCATAATCTGATCAGTTGTGGCTTGTTCCATGCATTTGGGGTTTAACTCTGTTGGTGTGAGTTGTTCTGCCATGTCTGATGTGTCTAGTAGAGGTGGAAAGTAGGGCCGAAGGCGATCCACATTGAACATAGGGAGCAGACCAAGGAATGGTGGAATACTGAGCTCGAAGGCATTGTCCCCGACAGCCTTGGTGATGGTGTAGGGCCCATATCGGAGCGGGCAAAGCTTGCAGTGGGGTCCAGCGAGGCACTCCTTTTGCAAATGTAGCCACACTTTGTTGCCCACCTAGAAGTTGTGTTGCACCCGATGCTGATCATGTTGCTGCTTGTACTTAGCATTGGATATGTCCAATATGTCATGAACCTGATGGCGAATGTGTTGAATGCGCTCAATGAAGCTGTTTGCCTTGGAAACTTCAGACTGGATATGAGCTGAATCATCCTGAGTAGTTGCAAATGGCATGACTACATCAATGGGACACAGTGGTTGGAATCCCAAGCCCAACTGACAGGGGCTGTGGTTGGTTGAGCTGTGGAGGGCCCGGTTATAGCTGTGTTGGACATAGGGGAGGCTCTCATCCCATGTGCGTGGATGCTTTGATTTGTACATGCGCAAAATGTGTATGATCATCCTGTTGACGACCTCTGTCTGGCCATCAGTCTGGGGATGGTAAGCTGTGGAATTTGTGAGCTTGGTGTCTAGCATTGACCATAGGCTAGACCAAAATGTACTAAGGAACCTGTTGTCCCGGTCTGAGATTATAGACTGTGGGATCCCAAAGTGTACCCACACTCGTTCAAAGAAGAGTTTAGCAGTGGCTTCTGCTGTGATATTCTTCTTGCAGGCCGCCATTATGGCCATCTTTGAGAATCTGTCAACGACCACAAACACACAGTCGTTGCCATGCTTAGTAGAAGGAAGGCCTGACATGTAATCCATGGAGATGGATTCCCAAGGTCGACTAGGGGTAGGCAACAGAGTATAGCGGCCTTGCTTCTTGATGGATGGTTTGGTAATGGCGCAGGCAGTGCAGGATCGGATGTACTTCCCGACCTCTTGTCGAAGGTTCAACCAATAGAAATGCTTCTGCAGTACTGCCACTGTTTTCTCGACCCTGAAATGCCCAGCAACCCGACTGTAGTGCACTTCCCAAATCATCTTGGCATGCTCGCTTGAAGGAACACAAAGGTGTCCCATGTGACATAGTAGTACATCCTGGAGGTGAAATTTTGGAACTTGGTTTCCCTCCAAGAGCGTCTGGTATGTGTGGCTGAATTCTGGATCGCTCTTGTAGAGAAGCGGCTAATCAGAAGTCTCATGCCCACAAGAGTTGAGCACGGTCGTTATCGCCACGATCGGTGGTCGGCTGAGGCAGTCTACAACATTATTGGTGCTTCCCTTCTTGTACTTAATGTTCAAATGAAACTATTGTAGATATGTGGAACACTTTTGATGGCGATCGTTCTGTAACTTCCCTTGTGTTTGCATGAACTACAGGGGTCGGTGGTCTGTGTGGATGATCGTTTCCTTCCCCAAAATGTAATGCTTCCATTGTCGGCAAGCCTGTACAATGGAATACATCTCTTTGTCATAAGTGGGATATTTGCGGACTGTGTCGGACAGTGTCTCACTGTGATATGCCACTGGATGCCCTTGTTGAGTAAGGACTGCCCCAATAGCATAGTCAGAGGCATCTATCTCGATCTCAAATGGTTGTTGTAAGTCTGGTAATGTGAGCACTGGGGCACAGCAGAGGCGATGTTTCAATTCTGCAAATGCCTTCTGCTGAGTTTTCGACCAAAATAATTTTGCTTTCGCTCCTCCCTTGGTGACTTGACTCAAGGGCCAAGTGATATGAGAGAATCCCAGCACGAACCTGCGGTAAAAATTAGCAAGTCCCAAAAAGTTGCGAAGCTCTGTTAGAGTAGTTGGGGCTGGCTAATCCCGAATGACTTGGATCTTGGTTGGATCCACATGTACCCCACACACATCAATAACGTATCCCAGATATTGAACCTGGGTCAAGCCAAAAGTGCACTTGTCCAAATTGGCACACAACTTGTGCTACCGCAATGTTTGGAGGACCTGTCGAATGTGGTGGAGGTGCTCTTCCCAAGTCTGGCTGAAGATCAGGATGTCATCCAAGTACACTACTACAAATGAGTTGGTGAATGGCCGCAAGATGTCGTCCATCAGTCTCATGAAGGTTGTAGGAGCATTCATCATCCCAAAAAGCATGACCAACCATTCGAAAAGGCCCTCCTTGGCTTTGAAGGCAGTCTTCCACACATCGGTCGGTTCAATTGGTACCTGGTGATATCGAGACTTTAAGTCGATCTTGCTAAAATATTTCACCCCTTTAAGCTGGTCCAGGAGGTCATCAATCCGTGGGATCGGGTACCTATTCCGGACAGTGATCTTGTTCAGTGCGCGATAGTCAATACAGAGTCTCCAAGTGCCATCCTTCTTCTGTACCAACACAATCGGGCTCCCACAGGGCAATGAACTTGGTCGGATGTGACCCTTCTGTAGCAGCTCCTGAATTTGCCTCTTGATTTCATCATTCTCCAGAACAGAGTGTCAATAGATCAGTCCATTGGGCAGCGGTGCACCTGGGGTCAAATCGATGGGGTGCTTGACCTAACAGTGGAGAGGCACCCCGGTGGGTGAGGTGAATGTGTCCCGGTATTCCTCCACGACAATGTCCATTTGTTGTTGTCATGTGGAGGGGCCCTATCTAGAGGTTTTGGCCATGATCTTCTTCTTGCCATGAGGGCGGATCAGATCGATGGGGTGCTTGACCTGACAGTGGAGAGGCACCCCGGTGGGTGAGGCGAATATGTCCCGGTACTCCTCCATGACAATGTCCATTTGTTGTTGTCATGTGGAGGGGCCCTGTCTTGAGGTTTTGGCCATGATCTTCTTCTTGCCATGAGGGCGGATCATCAAGAAAACAAACTTACCGGTTTTGGAAATGAGCTTACTGCATTGTTTTGCAGTAACCAAAGAGACAGTGGCAGGGGGTGGTACCTCTGGTATCTTGTACAAATTATTTCCCAACGATAATAACAGCGCGAGGCCGAGACTCATACATAGCATGTCGCTTACATAAGTATGGTTGCCCTAATAATACATCACAAACATCAAGAGGAGCAATATCACATAATACCTCATCGGTGAAGGGCTTGATGCTATAGGGAAGGCGGCACTGCTGGTTGACACGGAGATCTCGTCCTTGGTGAAGCCACCCGATGGTGTACGGCTGTGGGTGTGCTGTGGTTGACAAACCCAACCGCTTCATGACCTCTGCTGAAATCAGGTTCTTTTGGCTCCCACTGTCGACAATGAACTGTAGCGGGGAACCCTTTACCCACATCTGGTAGTGGAAAAGACGCTCCTCCTCCTCTAAATCTTCTGGTTCTTCCTTTTTTATCTTCGTGGTGGCAACGATGGCATTGAGCTCTGCATCGATAATCTTCTTCCCTCTGTCATTCCCCTTCTCAGGTTCTGATTCAATGTTAGAGTATGCATCTGATTCAAAAGCCTTTATCTCAGCCACTAGTGACTTCTTAGCCTGACACTCACTTGTGTTGTGAGTGGGGCTCTTACGGAACTCACACCACTTTCCCGCTTCCTTCTTCGGCTTTGCAGTGTTGCTCTTTGCTTGTGGATTTGACAAGTTTTCTTAAGTCGCCATGCCTTGGCTGTGTCCTTGGTTCTGCGGTTTGGGGGCACCTTTCCCTTGCTTCTGATTCGCAGATCCAAAGTCTCACTTTTTTTGTTTGAATTTTTGCTCAATTTTGGCAGCATACCGATATGCCGTACCAAGAGAGGAGATGTCGAGGAACTCCATTTCCTCTTGAATGTATCTGTGCAGACAACTGCGGTACTTCAGCACCAAATGTTTCTCTGAATCTTTGATACCCAACTTGGTGTGCAGGGTATGGAACAGATTCGTCAGCTCATGCACATCTTAATCTCTTTGCTGCCGCAACGTAGTCCATTGGATGTACTTGTCCTCCTAGCTCCCCATCGGATAATACTGTCCCTTTATGGCATATCGGAAAGAATTCCAAGTGGGTACGTCCGAGAACGGAGAGGGTTCTTCCTCATCCTTTCTCTCAAAGTAGGTTTTCCCCCAATCCTTGACATGGGGGGCGGCTTTGAGTAGAGAAAAAGTAATATTTTCCCGGTCAGAAAAGTCATGAACCGAGAAATACCCTTCTAATAGATTCAACCATCTATCTACGACGTATGCATCTATTCGACCATCAAATATGGGAATGCCAAAGTTTACTTGAACCTTAAAAGGAGTTGCGCCTCCAGAGTGGCTGCTAGATGCAGATGCGCCGCCAGTGGAAAGTCGTTGAAGGATCTGGGCGAAGTTATCCATCATCGCATTCCTTTGTTTTTCAAGGGCCTCCTCGAGCAACATTTTGATAGGATCTTCTGCGCTCTCGTCTTTCTTTTAGTCCCCCATGGGTGGCCGTCAGGATTTGCGAGGTTGATCTTGCAAAGGTTCAACCAAATCGAGCCCCAACTCTTTATACCCCGCCCTCGTTGGGGACATGCAAAGAATGGATCGAGAAAGAGCAGTTTGCTCTGATACCATTGATCCGTATTTATGCAGGAGCACAACAGAATACACAAATAACCATAGAAACAAATATGTAGCGGAAATAACACTTCATTTCATTAATCAATAACTGAAACTTGTTTACATACAGAATGGAAATAAACTAGCTAGAGTGCTGGTAGCTTATCTCTGAGAAGAGATGTGGCGGCTACATGCCTCTGAACTCTATGTTACAATGAGGCTCGAAGGCCTATATATTATTGAGAAACAATGGAAACCGTACACATCCAAAAACCTAACCCTAGGAGGTGAAACACCTTAATCTGGGCCCTGTTGGGTAACTTGGTACATCAATTTCCCGGGGTCGTAACTTTAGCATACTACCTTTGTTTGACGCGCATGATACATCATTAGAAAGATCTGTTTAAGGACTACATCCATAAATAACAAATATTAGGTTCGGAATGGACTCATATTTTCCCGACCATTCGATGCCGAAAAAAAGTCATTTAGGGCCTCAAAACGGCTCCGGAAGTTTAGGACTCGAAAACTGCCAAAAATAGTAAATTGTGCTACAATTTAGGAAACTGGAAAACTGAAAGAAACAATGGTGGGGGTCCAAGAGGAATAGATAGTAAATTGTGCTACAATTTAGGAAACTGGAAAAATGAAAGAAACAATGGTGGGGGTCCAAGAGGAATAGGTGGGTGGCCACCAATATCCTCCTAGATCAATCGACCACCAATGACTGCTTTGAACAACATTCATCAATGTTGTTTCAAAGGATTTTATGGAACTCACACCACTTCACATTGTATTTATTCATCTTCCCATTACTCGTATTTGCTTGTGACTTACACTAGTTGTCCTGAGGTAGTCCATCCTTGCTTTTCCCTTTGTTTTGTGGACTAGGTTTGATTTTTTCCTGCTTATGTTGTGTCACATTCGCAGATCTAAACTCTCACTTATTGCTTTGATTAAATGTTTCCTTGATTTTGACATCATAACAACAAGTGACTCCTAGTGATGAGATGTCCAAAACTCCATTTATGTTTGGATGTACCTATGCGGACCCCAATGGTATTTTAGAACCAGATGTTGCTCAGAGTCTCTGATACCCAACTTGGTGTTCAAAGTATGGAAGGTATTTGTCAACTTCGACATTGTTTGGTCCCTCTCCTGATGCATTGTGGGGTCCATATCATGTACTAGTCATCAAAGTTCCCCATAGGGTAATATTGTTCTTCGATAACATCCATAATAGAGGCCCAAGTGGGATTGACCCCAAATATTTCATACTCTTGTATGGAGTTTTGTTCATAGCAAGTCTCCACAAAATTTTGACTTTGGGGACAACCTTAAGGCGAGCAATGTGATATTTTCCTTATCGAATAAATTGTGGACAAAGAAATACCCTTCTAGCATATTTAACAATTTTTCCTAACCATCTGCATCTATCTGACCTTAAGAGTTAAATTGTACCATGAAGGGGGTGACACCTCCAAAGTTGATTCTTGACAAAGACACACCTATTGTTTACAACAGTCATCAAAGGATTTGGGTAAAATTATCTATCATCTCTCCCCTATGTTGTGTGAGGGTTTCCTCGAGCAATAATTTAATAGGATCTCCCTCATCCCTCATATCTCCTCATACCCTGACCTCGTTGGGACATACATAGAGAAATAAATAAAGAGCAAGCGACTCTGATACCACTAATTTACATTTATGAGGGAACAAAATGAAGCACATAAATGTAATAGATACACATATATATAATAATACTCAATTTATATTAATGAAGGAAGTATGTAGGAATTGCAGACAAATGCAAAGCAAAATGAACTCGTTAGAATGGTGGCAACTTATTTCTTATAAGAGATGTGACAGCTGCACACATTCATAATAACTCGGTAACAAAGAGGCCAAAAGTGCCTTTTGACATAAAGCATCGGTGAGAAAAAACTAAATATCCAAAACCCTAACCCCACAAGATGAAACACCAAAAGGCTTGTGGGTTTAGTTGTGGTTAGTTGATACGTCAACTTCCCGAGGGTGTTACTTTTGCAACCAATTTTAGTTTGGGGCGTTTGATAACCCATCAGAAAGGTCTAGCCAAGAAGTACACATTTCAAATGACCTAGTAAATAATCATTAATTGCTAAGTATTGACGTACCGAAAAACATTGATCAGGGCCTCAAAACAACCTTAGACATTTAGGGCCATAAAAACATAAAAAAAACTACCAAGATGGAAAACTATGTTTTGAGCCAATGGACTAGGTATATGGTAGTTGATGTACATCTAGAACAATCCTACCCCTTGGGAAGAAATGCTATCCATTGCATTGAGTGCCCCCATCAAATAGGGAAATTTTCGTTGAACTTGATGCTTTGTGATCCACTTTCTTCAGCGGAGGAGTTGCCTTAATTTGACAACCTGATAGAGTTGGAGCTTATGTTGGCATGTGCCTTTAACCTATGTTTCCATGATCCTCTAAATGGTGGCCTATTCTATGCAATTAGGGTTGAGACCTATAAGTGTAAGTGGCTCTACCACCTTCAATGTATCTAATAGTGCTGGAAAATATGGTCGAAGGAGGTCCACATTTAATACTGGGTGCAAGCCAAGGACGGAGGGAATACTTAATTCAAAAGCATTGCCACCCACAACCTTGGTGATGGTATAAGTTCCATAGCAAAGTGGAAACAAGTTTCGATATTAGGGTCATGTAAGGAGCTCTTTCTACAAATGAAACTAAACCTTGTCTCCCACTTGAAACCTTTGTGGAACCATGTTTTGATCATAGCATTGCTTGTACTAAAAATTAGCTTTTTGTAGAATATCATGGACCTGTTGGTGGACGTGTTGAACATTTTCAATGAATTTGGTGGATTTGTTAGCATCCAATTAAGCATGGGAGGATTTTGCATGTGTGGGTGAAAAAGGTAGCACTACATCAATGGGTCCCAATGGTTGAAATCATAGGTTTACATGAAAAGGGTTGTGGTTGATTGAGTTGTGGAGGGGTCTATTGTAGCTATGTTGAACACAAGGATCTCATTCCACGTGCGTGGATGCTTGGAGTTGTACATGCGCAGGATGTGCATAATCATCATGTTGATGGCCTTTGCTTATCCATTAGTTCGGGGGTGGAAGGGGTGAGCTTGGTACCCAGATGTGACCAAAGGCTCAACCAAAATGTACTCAAGAACCTATTGTCCCAATCTGAGATGATGGTCTAAGGGATTAAAAAATATACCCACACACGCTCGAAGAAGATCTTAGTAGTGGCTTCATTTGTGATACTCTTCTTACCAGTTGTGAAAATGGCCATCTTAGAGAATCGATAAAAAAAACATGAATATATAGTCATTGCCATGCTTAGTTGAAGGAATACTTGACATGTAGTACAATGAGATGGATTCATGTGGTATGTTGGGAGTAAGCATAGGGGTGTACAATCCTTTTTTTTAATGAATGGCTTGACGATTTAGTGCAAGATCTAAGATACTTACTAACATTTTGGCAGATCTTTGGCCAATAGAAATACTTTTGAAGTATTTCTATTGTCTTTTACATGCCAAAGTGTCTTGCCACCTAATTATAGTGGGCATCCCAAGTTAGCTTCGCATGCTCACTTAAAGGAACAAAAACATGAGCCAAATACCATAACAATCCATCCTATAGATGAAAGTTGGTTACAACCTTGTATTCTCCCAAGATTTCATAGGCTATAGCGAAGTTCAAATAACTATCATATAGTTGGGAACACTCAAAGGTCTCATTCCTGCAAGGGTTAAGCACTATGGTTAGTGCTGCAACTAGAGGTCGACTGAGGTAGTCAATGATGCGATTGTTTCTCCATTTCTTATATTTAATGTTGAAGTGAAACTACTACAACTATGTGGACAACTTTCATAGCGGTCATTCTATACTTTTCCTTATGTCCAAATGAACTACAAAGGCTTGTGATCGGTATGGATGACTGTCTCCCTTCATATAATACAATGCTTCCATTGGTGATAGGATTCCACAATGGAATACATATATTTTTCATATGTGGGGAACATGTGAACATCATCTAAGAGAGTCTCACTATGATAGGCCACTGAATTACCATTCTAAGTGAGGATGACACCCATAGTGTATTCAAAAGCATCTATCTCAATCTCAAAAGGTTGTTGCATATTAGGTAAGGCAAGTACTAGAGTTGAGCATAAACGAGTTTTCAAATCATCACATGCTTTCTATTGTGACTTGGACCAAACAAATTTGTCTTTTCAACCACCCTTGTTCACTTGATAGAGGGGAAATACAATATGGGAGGATCCCAACACAAACATGTGATAGAAGTAATTTGCAAGGCCTCAGAAGCTTTGAAGCTTAGTTAGTGTTGTCAGGGATAGCCATTCATGAATGACTTAGACCCTAGCTAGATCCACATGCACTCCACACTCATTGACAATGTATTCGAGGTATTGGACCATGTTCATGATGAGGAAGCATTTCTCTAAGCTAGCACACAACTTGTATTGCGGCAAAGTGTGGAGGACTTGTTAAATGTGTTGCAAGTGATTTTCTCCCCTCTTACTACATATGAGGATGTCATCGATATATAGAACTGCAAAGGCATTAGTAAATGGTCATTAGTTGATTTCCATCATCGTCGCTAAATTTTTTGAGGCACTCGTCAATCCAAAGTCAATTACTAGCCACTAGAAAATACATTCTTTAGACTTGAAAGCAAGCTTCCATACATCAGTTGATTCTATTGGGACCTCGTAGTAGTCGAACTTTAGATCAATATTGCTAAAGTACTTGGCTCCCTTGAGTTAGTTGAGAATGTTGTAAATATGGTGAATTGGGTATCAGTTCCTGACAATGATTTTGTTTACAGCTCTGCAATCAATGTAGAGTCGGCAGATCATGTCTTTCTTTTGCATTTTCATGATTAGGCTTCCTCGGGGTGAGGATCTAGGTCGAATGTGCCCCTTTTGGAGTAACTCTTGAATCTGGCACTTGATTTCCTCATTCTCCAAGAGAGATCATCGATATATGGTACCATTAGGTAAATTCATTTCAGAGATCAAATTGATTGAATGCTTGGCCTACAAGTGTAGAGGCACTATGGTAGGTGAGGTGGAGATGTCTCAATATTCTATAATGGATTTGATGATTACTTTTTACTCGAGTTATATTATTATGATATTTTAATTACCATTGTTGCATTTAACATGTTTTAGTCTAGTTATTAACATAAAATTGTGAGCATTATAAATCCTTGGTGCATACAGGATCACTCAGATTATTGCTTAGCCTTCAATTTGGGTAGTTTGACTTGGTAACCCAGTTTGACCTGGTCAACACGGTTCACGAACCAGTATGAATACAATGTTCGATATTGTACATTTTCTCTCTAGATATCTCCAATACACCTTTTCCACACTCGGTTCATAGTTATTGGCCATTATACAACATTACCTTGGTTTATTATTATTATAATGGCCATATTTTTATTACTAGATGTAGTGATGGCACTTCATATGCATATTTTGATGGATATATATGGTATTTGTAGTCAGTATTAATGGATTTGAGGTATCTAGCTCATTTGGTGCACTCATATGATGATTTTGGGAAAAGGAAGGGCAGATAATGGCACATTTATTATAGAACAAGGATTATTAGTGTTTTATTACATAAAAAATGACCATCACTGCTCCAAAAAAATCGACTTGGCTAGTGTGGAATAGGAAATGATTTTGGAGTGATATTTTATGATGTGATGAGGTTCTACAAGCATATTCCATGCTTCATATTATCAAGTGGGTGACTTCACAGGTTGTATCTTCATCCAAGAGAGGACGTCTCCCCTTGGAAGGTGCACTTGTCCATTCTTGGCATATTGTTATCATGATGTCTTATATTTTTGTATTATGAGGAGCCTAGGGTTATTTATGCCACTAATATGCCCCCCTTGTCTATGTACCATGTGTTATAACATTTCATTACAATGTATTTCTTTGTACCTATGCGCTAGAGGCAAAAGTGCGCCCCCTCTTATGAGTGATCCATGTATGATGTAAAAACGTAATATCCACCATTGATGATGTTTTAATATCAATTGATGGATTGAGTTGGTTAGGATGTGGACATCCCTCTCAATCTATTTAAGGGAGGTGATCATTGTATCACTGTATCCCATTGGGAATTTGGCTCTTGGAGGAGACTCTCTCTCTCTCTCTTCTACTTCATTTTGACAAGGGGTCATATTGTGTATCTTTCTTATAATTTGAGTGCTATTTCTCCTTGTCTATCTCGCATGAATTTCCTCTTTTGTGAATTAATCTCAATCAAAATCTTGGTTCGCTTATTGTGTTTTTGTTGCATTTGGCGGGAGGGGTGCATTGGAAAAATCACTGGGGATTCAACCAGATGTGGATCTGATATTTCAAGTTGATAATGTTGGACGAAGGGTAGAATCTCATGGAATATCTCAATTCCAAGTAAGTTCTACTTCCATTTTCCAGTTATTTTCTTTACATTCCATTTTTGGGGATAAAAATAAAATAAAATAAAAAAACACATTTAAAACCATCAATTTTAAATTTACCTAGTTCTAGGTCGTGACCGTTGTTAATATTTAAAACCCAAGTAGGAAATCATTAAAAACCTCTAGGGACCAATTTTCAAATTAATCAAACTCCATTTACCCATCCAAAGAACTGGTCTCCCTTAGAGAAAATCACCCTCCTTAAGGAAATTGTCAATTTGGCTTAGATATCAAATGAGGCATTACTAGATTATCCTTAATTGACACATCCATCCTCTAGAAATTGATTTTAGTGCCTAATTAATTTAATTTCTACTTTTTGTCCTTACATTTAAATTTATTGTTAAATTGGGACTTTTCACATAGGCACAATTTTATATCTTAGATCCTGATCCAAACATTAGTTAAACATTAGATCTAAGAGTTTCTATCAAGATACCTTCACCATTCAACCGAATTTACTGTTTATAAGGTTTTCTTGGTCATAAGTTGACACAACTGGTTGACTAAGAACGCCACCTTGGTTTAGCCATTTAGATTTTCCTAAAGTGTAGGGTAGCCTTGACTAGTGTGATAATTGAGTTATTTCAGAGGCCTTGGCTCTATTAGGTCACAAATTAGTTTCCTTCCCCTCTATCTTTTTGGTCTATCATTTTGGATAGAATCATCTAAAGGGGAAACTACAAGAATTGTGATAACAATTCCTATTGAATTAATTAGAATCAATTTATAGTTAATTCAAGTTATCTCAATTTTTATTATTATAATTATCATATGTTTGAGTAGGGCTGTTCTTATTGTGTTTTGGTCACTGGATCATTATTAGATTCAAGAGGATTTCATTGGTATTTACATATCAAATAAGGCTTAAGGACAACCATTTGGATATAGGAACTTTAGACACCTCATCTCCTAGGTAGCTCTTTTAATTACAACTTAGTAACTCAAGAAAGTAGATTGCTATTGATCTAGGAGGATCTAAAAGGGTCAAAGTCAATCTCATCAAACCTTAGAAAGGATTGCATGGTTTCAAACATATCGTCGAGCCGATTCCAACGGCATGAGCGACACCTCAAGCGGAGCCTGGATGAGGAAACTACAACGTTCTGATGTTTTAGACAAACAAGCAATTTCACTACAAAAATGGGCAAAAAGGGATGCCATGTGATAGACCGTACAATATGGATGACGATGTGGCAGCATTAGGTAGTGACACATGTCACACGTATTTTGTGTTTTCAAGGTGACCAATGGACCAATCAGAATGCGACACATGGTGTACATACAATAAGAATAATGATGTGGCAGGTGATTTGAAAGTGATGTGGCGAGAGGTGGACTAATGAGAGTGTTGAAATATTGTAATTTCGAAGAATATTCTAAATGTATTTTATTGTTGTAATCTATCGAAGATGTTTTATTCCTTCGTCGGGATGTTATTATTGTATTTGGTCATCATAGAGTCATGAGGTAAAACTCTGTTGTAAGTTGGGTCAACAGAACCCTCCATAATATAATATTATATTGTTTTGTTTCTTCCTAGGTGAAGTTGGCCCAGTGAGTTTGTTGGGGTCAACCTATTAGGGAAAAATTCAAGTGAAAGATAAAGCATAAATAGAGGAGGTGTGTTCCTCATTTGAACACACACACTCACTTGTGTATATCGGATAGGAGCGAGAGAAAGAGAGACATATCTGCAAAGAGAAGGAGCACCTGTTTGGGGTTTTATATTTGTACTTTTGATACATCTATATAGAGGGAGTTTTGGTGGGTTTTCTTCCCCTAGAGGGTTTCCCAGGAAAAATCTGTGTCTATCTTGTGATTGTGTTTCTTTCAATGATCTTGCATATGTTATTGTTGTGAAATTAAATTGAATACTAGTGATATATAGCTAAGCATATGAAATCTTAACATGGTATCAGAGCTAGCCTGAATAAAACAACTTTCACAAGGTGAAACTCTCTCTCCTTTCCCTCCGACAATAAATTAGGGTTTCTGTCAAAGTTGGAAATTTTGAGATCTGATTGCATAGAAAGTTTCACCTCCCTAGATCGCGTCTTTTGATCCCTGGATCAAAATTTTTGAGTGGGTAGATATCCGGGAAAGTCAAACCCTAGTTCAGATTTGGACCAAAAAACTGCAGAAACTACATACCAGAATCACACAAGTCAGTTTTGAGAGGTGAATATTTGGAATCTCCAGAAACCAAGTGTACCAGACAAGTCACCTCAGTTAAGCGCATCTCCTCGTAAGGTCAGTTCTGCATTTTGAGAAATTTCAATTTTTAGTGACCTCATGGACAAGATGGCTCCAAGCACTAAGCTTGAGGACAAGCTAGAAGGCACATATAATTTCTGAGCATGGAAATATAGGATTGGTCTCATTCTTATAGAGAATGATCTCGACAAATACATCAAATGAGAACTTGCATAACCTGAAGAAGATGAAGCTGCAGAAGAAGGGCCTGATTAGGGAAATGAGGATCATTGTTGATTCTATGAAATATTACTTGATTCCTCAAGTGTCATCCAAAGAGACCTCGAAGAAGATGTATGATGCCCTATCCAGAATGTATGAAGAAAGGAACATCAATAGAAAGATGAATTTGAGAGCTCAATTGAAGAGTGCCAAGATGATCCAAGGAGAATGCATTCAAGACTACTTCACAAGGGTGTCCCAGTTCAAGGAACAACTAGAATCCATTGGAGACTCCCTTGAACAAGATGAACTAGTTATGACTTCTCAAAATGGTCTCACTAGACCTTGGGATTCATTCATACAGACTACGTGTGCCAGAAAGGAAAGCATGAAGTTTGACATTGTATGGGAATGTTGCATCCAAGAGGAGGCTGGAGTAGCCAATAGAGAAGCTCTACTTAAAGAAGATGATCAAGCCCTAGACACCCATACCAAAAGAGGAAGAAGTCAATCTAACTTCAAGAAGAAAGCCACAAGGAGTCTAGACCTCCCAAGAGGTTCCAAAGGACAAGAGGAAACAATCATAGGAAAGACTACTCCAACTTTCAATGTTTCCATTGCCACAAGATATGACACATTGCCAGAAATTGTCCATTAAATAAAGAAGAATACAAGAAGAACAACAAAAGACATCATGCACACCTAGCTGAATATGGATAAGAAGAGGAAGAAGGACCTCAAAGGAAACACGCAAAAAAAGAAGATGCAAAAGAGTATGTATTATTCTCTGCACTTTCTGGGTCTATGAAACCTGGAGAAGATACATGGCTTATTGATAGAGGTGCTTCAAATTACATGACAGGACAAAAGGAAACTTTGTCAAAACTTGAAGAGAAGAACTCTCCTCAGAAAGTATCATTAGGAGATGACTATCAATATCCTATCAAAGGTATTGGTGAAGCAAGCTACAATCTTGATTCTATAACCCCCATGAAGATGAAGGAAGTCTTATATGTACCAGTTTTGAAGAAGAACTTACTTCTATCTCGGCATTAGATAATAAAGGATACGCGGTTGCATTTATAGATGGACAAGTACTTATGTTTCCCAAAGGAAAATCAATTGAAGATGCAGTTGTCATTGGTGAAGAAGAAGGATGATTATATAAACTCAAGGGACATTCGGAAACAACCCTTGTTCATGAGACCACTAGCCCAAGTAAATAATGGCATAGGAGGCTTGATCACATTAACTATAAAGAACTACACTAGGTGAGCAAAGTAGTAACATGTTTACTAGATTTGAAGATCGATCGTGAAGGAAATTGCAAAGGATGTGCAAGAGGAAAGAATATCAAAAATTCATTTTCGAAGAGTGAAACAAAGACTAAAGGTATGTTGGAATTAATTCATTTAGATGTAAGTGGTCCAACACCCTCCACATCTTTGAGTGGTTATGAATATTATGTTACATTTATTGATGACTATTCAAGAAAGACATGGATATATTTCTTGAAAACAAAGGATGAAGTATTCAGAAAATTCAAGGAATTCAAAGCCTTGATATCGAATCATTCATAATGAAGAATCAAGCCACTCAGAACAGACAATGGTGGAGAATATACTTCAAAAGAGTTTGAAGCCTTTTGTAATGAAGATGGAATCAAGAGGGAACTAACCACTCCATACAATCCTTAACAGATTGGTGTCACAAAAAGAAAGAATAGGACCATTATGGAAGCATTGTAGACAATGATACATGATTAAGATATTCCAATGCATCTATGGGATGAAGCAACAAGAACAACAGTTTATGTACAAAATAGATTATCCCATAGTGCCCTTGGATTCAAGACTCCAGAATAAATGTTCACAGGAAAGAAACTTGAAGTAGCCATATCAAGATATTTGGTTTCCCAGTATATGTTCACATTCGAAAAGAAAAGAGAACCAAGTTGGACCCTTCCGGAAAGAAGGGAATATTTGTTTGATACTGTGAAGTCTCCAAAGCATCCAAAATATACATTCCAGGATTCCATCACATGGAGATTAGTAGGGATGTAACATTTGATTAAGAAGCAACTCTCAAGAGATCCAGAAAGTGCCAACATGAAGAAGTATATGAAGAATATGTACCTTCAATAAATGTAGAAGTTGCACCCTCCCCTGAAAATGAAACTTCAGAGGACCATGATATGCCAGAACCTCAAGAACCTCCTACTATGAATATATCACGAAAGAGAAATCATGCTTGGGTAAGAGAAATTATATAAGAAGTAGAGAAGTATGGAGCTCCATAAGACTCCACAAGAGTAAGCAAGAGATCAAAGCCATTTTCTAGTTACGCAGATTTGATGTGTGATCTTGTAGATAAAAAACCTACCAGTTATGAAAAAGTTGTACAAAATAAATAATGAGTAGAAGAAATGACAGAAGAATACCAATCAATAATGAGGAATGATGTTTGGGATATAGTTCCCAAACCAGGAGGCAAGAGTGTGGTATCTTCCAAGTGGATCTACAAGATAAAGCATGCAACTGATGGAAGTATTGAGAAATACAAAGCAAGGTTTGTGGTTAGGTTATGTATGATGAACTTGTCATATTATTGTTGTATGTGGATGATTTATTTCTGACAAGAAATGAAAAACAGATTGTAGAGTGCAAGAAGAAGCCGCTGAAGAATTTGAGATGAAAGACCTTGGATTGATGCACTATTTTCTGGGTTTGGGAGTACGTCAGAGCCCAAGAGGAATCTTTCTCAACCAGGGAAAGTATGTTGTGGAAATATTAAAAACATTTGATATGTTGGATTGTAAAGCCATGGCCACACCCATGGATACCAACCTGCAGTTGTTATCTGATGAATCATCAGAGTTAGTGATTGTGACTAAGTACATACAAATTATTGGGTCATTGATGTATCTAACGAATACCAAGCCAGATATATGCTTTGTTGTGAACACCTTGAGTCAGTATCTAGTTAAACCTAGACGTGTTCACATGATAGATGCAAAGCATGTGATGAGATACCTGAAAGGTATGATAGGATTTGTTTTATACTATGTTGTAGATCATGGATACAAATTGTATGGTTATATAGATGCATATTGAGCTAGAAATGCCTCAGACAGGAGGAGCACCTCAGGTGGATATTATTGTTTGAGATCCGCCATGATCTCATGGTTTAGCATGAAGCAGTCTAGTGTTGCTCTTAGCACAACTGAAGCGGATTATATAGCAGCTTGTTCTGTTAGTTGTGAATCCATATGGATTCGAAAATTGATGTTAGGTCTATTTGACTTGGAGTTGGATACCACGATGATTTTATGTGACAACCAGAGTTATATAAAGATGACGGAGAACCCAGTGTTCCATGACAAGTTGAAGCACATAGAAATCCAATATCTTTACATACATGATATGGTATAGAAGGGAGCTATAAAGCTCTAGTATGTGAGTACCGATGAGAAAGTTGTTGATGTGTTGACTAAGCCTCTATATTGAGTAAAGTTTGAATACTTCTATGACAAGCTTAGTGTGGTTTGAAAGGGCCTTCCTCGAAAGGAGGAGCAGTGATGATGATGTTGTAGACCTTCCTCATAAGGAGGAATAATGATGATGATGTTGTAGAACTTCCTCGTAAGGAGGAGCAGTGATGATGACGTTGCAGACCCTCCTCGAAAGGGGGAGCAAGTTGATGATGTTGCAATGGGATTGTATCATCCCTGGACATTAGTCCTAAAGTGATCCACATACTTATGTCTTCGTGTTGTAATGGGATTGTATCATCCATGGAAATTAGTCCTAAAGTGATCAGCATACGTCTGTCCTTGTGTTGCAGTGGGATTGCATCATGCTTGGACATATGTACTAAAGTGATAGGGATTGATCATCCCGCAATTGGATCTGCATACTTTTGTCTTTGTGAGGGGGTAGGATTGCATCATCCTTGGACTTATGTCCTAAAGTGATAGGGATTGATCATCCCATAATTGGATCCGCGGACTTTTGTCTCCATGAGGTGGTAGGATTGCCTCATACTTGGAATTATGTCCTAAAGTGATAAGGGAATGATCATCCCGTAATTGGATCCACATACTTTTGTCTCCATGAGGTGGTAGGATTGCATCATCCTTTGACTTATGTCCTAAAGTGATAGGGATTGATCGCTTGTAATTGGATATGCAAACTTTTGTCTCCGTTAGGTGGTAGGATTGCATCATTCTTGGACTTATGTCCTAAAGTGATAGGGATTGATCATCCTGCAATTGGATCCATAAACTTTTGTCTCCATGTTATGGATAGGATTTCATCATCCTTGGACTTATGTCCTAAAGTGAAAGGGATTGATCATCCCGTAATTGGATCATGTGTGTTGCAGGTTATGTTACTGCTGATGATGATGTTGCTAATCGAAATATCAAGTGTTGTTGCAGATGATCGAGCATTGTAGAAGATGAAGATCAAAGATGAAGACTCGGTGTTGTAGAAGATGATGCTCCAGTACTGCAGATGTTGAAGATGTTCCAATATCTGTTCTAGTAATTGTTCCAGTTGCTGATGATTGTTGAAAACTTCCAATGACGTATAGATGTATCACCTTGATGTTGTTGAAGATGCTCTCTCTCTCCTTTATCCTACAGTTGATGTTGTTGTTGTCAGTAGAATACCCTTTGAAGAATATTATAAATGTATTTTATTGTTGTAATCTATAGAAGATGTTTTATTCCTCCGTTAGAATGATATTATTGTATTTGGTCATCATAGAGTCATGAGGTAAAACCTACGCGGTAAGTCAGGTCAATAGAACCCTCCATAATATAATATTATATTGTTTTATGTCTTCATAGGTGAAGTTGGCCTAGCAAATTTGTTGGGCCCGACCTGTTAGGAAAGAAGTCTAGTGGAAAATAAACTATAAATAGAGGATGTGTGTTCCTCATTTGAACACACATGCTCACTTGTGTATAGCGCATAAGAGAGAGAGAGAGAGAGAGAGAGAGAGAGAGAGAGAGAGAGAGAGAGAGAGAGAGAGAGAGAGAGATTTGTAAGGAGAAGGAGCACTTGTTTGGGGTTTTATCTGTGTGCTTTTTGATACATCTACATAGAGGAAGTTTTGCTGGGTTTTCTTCCCCTAGAGGGCTTCCCATGATAAATCTGTGTGTATCTTGTGATTGCGTTTCTTTCAATGATCCTGCATATTCTATTGTTGTGAAATTGAATTGAATACTAATGACATCTAGCTAATCATATGAAATCTTAACAGAGAGATTTAGACGTGTCTTGCTGTGGTTTTCTGATCCGGATTTATGCAGGAACGCAACAAAATACACAAATAACCATAGAAACAAATATGCAGCGGAAATAACACTTCATTTCATTAATCAATAACTGAAACTTGTTTACATACATAATGGAAATAAACTAGCTAGAGTGCTGGTAGCTTATCTCTGAGAAGAGATGTGGCAGCTACATGCCTCTGAAATCTATGTTACAATGAGGCTCGAAGGCCTATATATTATTGAGAAACAATGGAAACCCTACACATCCAAAAACCTAACCCTAGGAGGTGAAACGCCAGAATGTGGGCCCCGTTGGGTAACTTGGTACATCAATTTCCCGGGGTCGTAACTTTAGCATACTACCTCCGTTTGACACGCATGATACATCGTTAGAAAGATCTGTTTAAGGACTACATCCAAAAGTGACTAATATTGAGTGTAGAACGGACTCATATTTTCCCAACCATTCGATGCCGAAAAAATGTCATTTAGGGCCTCAAAACGGCTCTGGAAGTTTAGGACCCGAAAACTGCCAAAAATAGTAAATTGTGTTACAATTAAGGAAACTAGAAAACTGAAAGAAACAATAGTGGGGTCCAATAGGAATAGGTGGGTGGCCACCAATATCCTCCTGGATCATTTTCCCAAGTTGGCTTGGAATTCGAATAAATTGGTTGAGAGATCAATTCACATGGCATATATAATTAAATTGAATGCCAGGTAATTTTGAGCCGTTGACCTCCCATTCACGAGAACCACTCACCACCACTAGGAAAATCCCATGATTCCCATAGGTTTGAACCCGAGGATCCCTCCACCTCTACTCACCTTACCCACACTTCAAACATGGGCGTGCGTGGAGGTGGTGATCGACGGATATGGGTCGTTCATCCCTTATATAACATGCCACATTAAAACCTTGGTATATGGTTGTTAAAATGGGTTTTAAAAACTTAACATATCGTGGCATGGATCGGGCCACATGGTGTATATAAAACTTTGGTTTGGGTTTAAAAGTGGGTCTTGGATATGCCAACGACCTCACTTATGATATTCCAAGTTTTGGTTATGTGTTAAATGGTGGGTTTGGGCCTAACAAAAGAATCCAATGAATATGGTATGAAACTATGACATATGGTTGCAACAATTAAAAGAGATCCCAACCAATATTCATTACAAGTTGTAATGACATATTATTAAAAGCAAAAGAGTTGTAACCAAAAGTTAATGAAGCACCAACTAACGGAATAAATGAGGCTCATGTGAAACATGCCTAAGGTGTCACTCCGAAATATATAAACCCCTCCACTTTCCATTGTGAAGGAATCCATCTTTTATCGTGGAGAGAATATTTTTTGTAGAAAGAGGCCGTTCTTTTGGTGGAGGAGACATTCTTTCGTAATCCATTTTTGGCGTAGAGAGTCTACATGTTGGTGGAGAACTATCTATTCTTTTTTGTTGAACTCCATGTTGGATTGAGTTTTGGGGAGATAATCTTTGTGAGAGTTTGAGGATTTTTTGAGTCTTGGTCCTCCTTGCTGCCATCATTGGGAAAAAAAGAGGAATATGTTGTTGTAGATTTTGTAAGAAGAAGGTGGGGGCATTTATACTCGTTTTTCATCATCTTCTCATTGCAAGGTTGTTGGTGCAACCCATTTGGGGATTCAAGAAACAATTTATCTCCATTTTCAGACATGAAGGTATTGTTGTATTGTAGCCATGTATTTTTCCATCATTATTGCTAATATTATCAACTAAACCCTCCCTTTGAGAAGCGGGCCCGGAGATGTAGTTCCTTTTGAGAATGAACTCTGTTATCATATGGTGTCTTAGCTTTGTATGTGTTATTTATCTTCCATGTATATGCACTTCTTATGTGTTTTTGAGATTCATTCACTTTCTTTTATACAATCTAATTTACAAGTCATAGAACAATAACATCTTGGATCAAGTGGTATCAAAGCAAGGTTCTATGATGTGGATTGTGTTTGTGAATGCTCACAAGAGCCAAGATTAAGGCAGGTGAAGGTGCATTAGATCCCTACAAATATGAGATTGTACGTGAACAAAGAAGAAGAAGAAATATGGGAGATGATGATGTTCACTCAGAAATGGAGAATAACTTCCACAAGATCTTCTACCAAATGGAAGACAAGGTAGAATTTTTTTTGCAGGTTATGAGAAGAAGCCAAAAGAGGAGAAAAACGCTTCAATGAATCAAGAAGGTGGAGGAAAAACTCCTACTCCTCCATCATTACCATCATTTCAATCTCAAGTTCGAGTTCTTATTTTTCTCATCACTCTCCTCATCCAAAGGCTCCTCCAAATGAGCCTCCTAAAAGACCATTGTTGAAGCTTGACGTGAAGTTCAACTTACCTGTGTTAAATGGGGAAGAAATTTTTTAGAAGTTGACAATGGGATTAGGAAGTGTATTGTCAAGTCTAGCAGATTGAAGATGAGGAGGTGAAGATTCAACTAGAATCTCTTCAATTGGAAGGCACAACCCTTGTTTGGTGGGAAAGAAAGCTCCAAAAAGGTGGTAAATAGATGGGTAATCTCCTTTCACCATGGTTTGATTTTGTATATGCTTTACGTAATCAATTTTATCCATTAGACTATGTGCAAAAAGCAATGATGGATTGGCAGAGTTTTAGACAAAGTAAAGGTCAAAGTGTTTAGAGTTTTACTGAAGAGTTTAGAAAGAAAGCACTCAAGTTTAATATTGGTTTAGATGCACTTGAAACTCTTTTGATGCATATTGGTTCTCTTGATCATCGTATTCAACATACTTTGTTATTGTTGCATCCTACCAATTTGGATCAAGCAAGTGTGAAAGCTATTCACCTTGAAAGTAGGGGAAAGTTTGTGCGAGAAGAAGATCCATCTAAGCATTCAAAAGACCACTTAAAAGTAAAGAGAAAGGATAAAATAACAACTACCACAAAAAATAAAGTGCTCCGTTGCACTCATTGTGAGGTAGATGGGCACAATAAAGCACACAACTAGAAGTTACATCCTTAAAGAAGGGCGAATAAGTTTGAAGGAAAGGGAAAGGAGAAGATCGTTGCTACCATTACAAGAAGACTGGGGTTCTGAATCATATGATGAGGCAAAGATCACATCCACTGGAGTTCAAGGTAAAATATCTCTTCATATTACTTCAAGTTCTAAGAATGTTTCTTAAGTTAATGATAAAAGAATAAGTGAGTTGTTTCACATTAGAGTTATGTCTAAACATACCAAGATAGATGCACTATTTGATCTGGGTTCTTAGGTTAACATGATTTCAGAATAAGTTGTTAAGAAGTTGGGTCTAGAGACAAAGCCTCATCCCAAGCCTTATCCTCTTGGTTGGGTCTGTGATAATACAAAACTACATTTCACTAAAAGATGTAGAATTAGATTTTCCATTGCTTCAATGTTGATTGATGAGGTTGATCAAGATGTTGTGCCTCTTGATATCTATGGAATTGTATTGGGAAGCCCATATTTGTATGATCCAAAAACAGTATTCTTCCGTCATGGGAACAAGTACGATATAAAAAAGGATGGGGTGGAATACATTGTGAGAGCTCACAACTTGAAGGATAGCTCATCCCTTGCCACTATAGGATCAATGAAAAGAGTTGTTAATGCCAACAAGGCTCTTACATTTACAGCTGTGAAAGACAAAGATCCTTGTCCTAATCATGAAGTGCTTGATATGGGACAATCCTATCAACGGGGAAGAAAGCAACAAGAAGCTTTCAATGTCTCAGAAGAGAATATCATTTTAGCATCAACCTTGCCAGATCTACATGACACATCCAAGGTGAAAAAGTTTCATTTACAAGACAAGCTACTCTACCTCTTGGTTATTCTTTGTATTACTCCCTTTGTTAATGTACCATCTTATGCTTCTCATGTAATTGGGAATTTTGGGATTGTATTATACTTTTTTCGGATGGGAATCATGCATGTAAATGGGTGTGTGATGTGCTTTTGTAAGCCCACTAATAGAAAATTGGGGTTGCACACGCCACTTCCTATTTGACCTCATATTTGGGGTAGTTTCATCATAGATTTTGTAAAGGGGTCACAAATTTCAAAGGTGGTTCGTTTCATTTAGCAGGTATGCTAGGTATTCCAGAGACATTACAAATTCAGGTGGATCGATCAGGGAGTGAGGGATCAATCCTCTCACTTATCTAATGCTTATTAAGGATTTTGGAGGCCTAAAAGATTCTCAATGGGGAGGCACGATCCGTGATGATCTAAAAAGGCCAAATTTTTAAATGAGAAAATCTTAGCAAGGATGGCATGGTTGCAAAGATCTTGTCAATCCAATTCTAACATTGTGAACGACACCTCAAACGGAGTCCAGATGAGGAAACTACGACATTCTGATGTTTCGGACAAATAGGTAATTTCACTACATAAATGGGCAAAGAGTGCCACATGGAGGAACTATAATACGTATAATGATGTTGGATTCACTAGGTGGTGACACATGGAGGGACTATAATACGTAAGGGTGCACCACTGTAAGGGTGCCACATGGAGGAACTATAATACGTATGATGATGTGGATTCACTAGGTGGTGACACATGCCACTCGTTGTTGTATCCAAAAATGGTACTTCTCTGTCCTTGATGACATTTACATGTTTTGTCACATGATGACACTTCATGAAAACTAATGTTAGTCACCCAAATGACACTTATGGATGGAAGGGACATATTGAGACTTCTGTAGCTTTTTTTTACCTCTTTTTTGGAGCATTGGAAGGTAAGAGACTAAGGAGCAACTTTCTAGACCAGACCAACTCCTGAAAACTCTTGGAAATACCCTAAAAAATGAATTTTTTGACAAATACGTAGGTTGTGAGTGTTGCACCTGCGTTTTTCACTTTGCGTACGCTGGTTGTCAGTGTTGCACCCATGTATACCCTCATAAATGGTCAAAAAATATAAAATTCTCAAATTTTGGGTGGTTTGGGTTGTTTTGGAATTGTCTCCTTAGTTGTAACTGATCCATCCTTGACCCTAACTCTTAAATTGCTATGTAAGAGAGGGAGAAGGGACCATGAAGGGGACTTCGCCTTTTGGTATTGTTATGTTGGAAGAATTTGGACTCTCATCCCCCTAACCTATGCCCTAACTATGATCTACCCTTGCTGCAGAGCTTGTAGGTTGGGATTCTTAGTTGGGAGAAGCAGGAGATCCGGATCGAAGGTTTCACAAGGTGCCTTGCATGAGGAGAAGGTATATCTTGTACTTTTTCCATTGAGTAATAAAGATTTTATGTTCTTCCCTTTCCAAATCATTGTGTAATGGATGTTGAATCTTAGTTTATGATCATATGTTGATGTTAATGAGATTAGGGTTGCATATTATTTTGATTAACATTGTTTTATATGTGGTCAAACTAATTTGAGGAAGGTTTGGAGTTGTTTTGCAGGTCTCTTGGTTGGAGAGAAAGAAGAGGGATAAAGAGAAAGCTTGGCTCAAACTTCAGTGCATAAGGTATGAACCCTCCTAACCCTTGAAATATTGTTTAAATTCATACTTGCAGAGCATTATATATCACTCTGTATACTCCTAGTATGTTACTAGCCTCAACCCCAGCAATAGGATCAATTCCTTAACAACAGAAATGATGACTCCACTGGGGAAACCTTCTCTATTTCAGGGTCTCCTTGTCTATATTTTCCAGTGTAATTAAAGGTATGAGTCCTTCTTTTAGGTTAAGAATCATATTTAAGCCTTTTTAGACACCTTCGTTGTTGTTTTGGGGTTATTTTCATCTTTTTTGGGACCTCCACCACCCATATGCGACTTTAGCACTACACAATAGCGTATTCCTAAGGTATACGCAGGTGCATAGAACCCCTACCTATGTATCATACACTAATTTCCCTACTTTTCACCTGCGTATGCCCCTTTTCAGTGTTTTCTCACTTTTTTGGGCCTGTGTGGGGTGGTCTATTTGCAGTTTGTGGGGTCATCCTAGTTCCCTTCTTTGTGTAATACCATTAGGAAATGGTGTCTTCCCTTGAGAGTGATATTAACTTGATTTGTAAACCCTTTTTAAATCTTTTGGGCTTATCTCTTGCTTTGTACCTCGCCTCGTTCCTTGGCATGACCTTGTTGTGCAAGGTGTTGATCAACCTTTGTTAGCAGGTATAGTCTGAACTTAGGAGCCATTTGATCCTTGTCTCCTTCTGTCTTGTTGGTCAAGTCCCTTATTCCAAGGTTGTTGGCTTGTCCTCTTATTCAAGTCTCCCTCCCAAGAGAGGTCTAGTCAGATTTTAGGGTAGCTTTGGGTATGTTTTGTGTACATAGAGCAAAAATCCTTTTGCTTTGTTTTACATCATCTACATGCACTTGTTTGTAGGCTATTTTTCTTTGTCATTCAAAAAGAAAAAAAGAAAAAAGAACAAGTCTTTAATTTATATGCATTTAGGGTAGGGTTTGCTATATCTCTGTCTTTTGAAAATACAAAAGGGATCTTCCTTTTGTGGCCTCCATTTTCAGTTTTGAAAAGAAAAGAGAAGTACAAGTTTTGCATTTTGAATCTCTTTCACATTGGTCATGTTGTTTCCTCTTTCAAGTCAAAACATCATTAGTTTCATTATCGCTACCTTTCAATAATCAACAACCCCTAAAAAGAACATTAATATATAAAACATATTAGTAAGATTTTATTTCTAGGGACGACACACACTAGTCTAGGCTAGTGTTTTGGGTTAGGGTTATATTTAAACTCAAACATAGTAACCTTTCGTTAAGGAAATCCAATATCACTAAGAATTGAACCAGAAATATCCTCTCACACATGAGTCAAGCACGAGGTCATGCGAGATTGACTGGCATAGATACCCCTCTAATACTTAGTTGAGCATACACCAGAGATGTTGCACATATGGGGATTCACTCAGTACCTCCTTCTGGCCCCATGTGATTCCTGGTACTATTTGAGTTTCAGGCTTAGCTACCCTGCCCATGCGCATCAGCTTGACTGATGACTGTTCCGCCAGGCCTTCTTTGTAATTCTGGTAGCCTTAAAATATTGACCTCTAGGAATCTACACGGGTGACCATGGAAGGCTATTTCCACTGTACTCGGGGTAGGCGTGGGAGGAAACCCCATACAACTATTTGGAAAATTGGTTGGTGATTCAAACGCTTTCCCCATAGAAATTGTATTGGGACCCCGGGTAACTGTCCTTCTCCCTTCACTAGTTAGTTATGGGCCCTCGTCATCCTAAACTCTCCTTTGGAAGGTATCCTTATGTGATTAGTTTGGACACTTAGTATTTTCTTCTAGTGGTGTTATCTCGGTGTTGTTGGTTGTTAGTTGACCGCAAACTTTTCTTTCTTATTGAGTCAAAAACTATTCTTTCTTGTTGAGTCGAAAACTATGGCTAGTACCCCTATAGACACCAACCAAGAGACCCCCATGCAAGGGGATTCTTGTGCTTTTCCTTTCACTAGGAATGTTGGTGTTCCCTTGATGACCACTTTGGATATGTCAGGATTCACCCTTGGGATACCGTTTTGGTTGTTTTCCACTCCGACTGTCGCGAATGCTCTTGATGCTTCTCAAGTAAGCACCTTATATCAAGGGCATCAAAACAATGTCTCCCCTTCACCATTAGCAACCTCTCCTCCTCCTTCTACCTCATGTAGTGAAAGTTCTAATGCCAATAACATGCAGTCTAAAATGAATAAGCAGAGGAATAATAGGAAGAAGACGCAAAATCAAGGAGGAAGTCACTCAACCTCTGCAAGTCATGATGGGGGAATTCACTCAACCTCTGTAAGTCATGTTGACCTTAGTCACCCAACCTATAGAAGTCATGATGGGGGCACCAACCCAACCTCTACAAGTCATGTTGGACCTAGTCACCCAACCTTTGGAAGTCATGCTTGGGGCACCTCCCCAACCTCTACAAGTCATGTTGGAGCCAACCTCCCAGCCTCCGGAGGTCATGTTAGGGGTAAACAATCAACCAATGTGAGTCATGTTGAAACTATTGAGAAACCTAAATGTACAATATGCAAGCTTAAGTTCCTTTATAAGCTTTGAGAGGGAGACCACCTCACCCATATGTGCCCTGCTATTGCAGAGGTATGAAGAGTGTGGTATGAGTCTCAAAGATATCCTGCCCCTACAAACTGTGTTTTCCCAACAATATTTTCAACCTCCAGTTGATCAAGTGATTGAACCAATGCGATATTAGGTCAAACCCACTCTTCCTTTGGATAGTGACCTTGATCAAGTGGTTAACCCAATGTGATCTTTGGTCAATCCCACTCTTCCTTTAGAGAGTGAGTTGTCTGCTAGTCATGTTTTCTTCATTGCTAGTTCAAAACTTTCTGTACAAGGGGTGTTTGGCCCAATCTACTGTCGTAAATCAGAGCTTAAGTTTTAAATGTCAACCCGGTGTCCTAAGACTTAGAAGCACATCCAAAATTTATGGACTTAGAATTAGACTAGTTTGAAATCTACTATGCTTCGGAAATAAAACTAAAACTATTTAAATGTTGTAAGTCCAGAACTACCAAAATCCCTTACAGAAAATGTATGCATTGGCATTTTTGAACTCAACCACATCCAAAACATGAATTATAAAATGTAAAAATTCATAAAAAACTATAACAGTGCTATTTCATTGCTGAAAGCATAAAACACTAAGTTCTTTTACAATAATTGTCAATCCACAATGTATTTAGTTCTTCAACAGTAGAATATTTCTATAATAAAACTAAAACAATTCTTCAATAACCTAGGCAATGTATGCTACTACTAAATCATAAACCCTACCTGTATCACACAATCTAAGACTCACTTGCATTCAAATTGAAATGGAATTGTATTGTCGAATGTAGTTTCAAAATTTAATTGGAATCTACAGCAAAAACGCATCTAAAGGAAATTTAGAACATACCACACGCATCTACAGGAGAACTAGAAATATACTAAAATGGATATACAGGGAAAATCAAAATGTCCATCTACAGGAAAATTGAAATGTGCATCTACAGGAAAACTAAAACATATCAAATGCAACAGTAAAGGAACGAGTGTGCAGGCTTAACAGAGTGGGCCCTCCACTGCTTCGCTCACACACATACAGTTATGTGATCACCAACAACTAAATCGATTTCATACCATTCCAAAACAAATTCACTCACAATTGTTTGAAATCTGAATTCTGATTGCCAAAAACGAAGAGTCTCACACAGTTTGTTGGATGGCTTTACATGGAAAAAAATAAAAATACTTATACTACTTGTTCTAACCTTGACCCGCATTGACTCGACACATGCAAGAGCTATCTTGTGAAGTTGTTGGAAATAAATCCATCCTTGGACATCAGGGATTCTCCTACATATTTCAAATCTCACCCAGTCATCCTGCAAATATCCAAATCTAGGAGCATTTACGGGAAGTTATCAAATCCTGTAAATTTATTAAAATTTAGATTTAAATGCTTTAAAAACTACAAAATTCTATTCATTTAAGAGTAGCAACAATTATACCTTAGTTTGATGAGCTTCAAGGTTTTATGGGTGAAATATGAGGGTTTAAGGATGAAACATAATGGATTGAAGAGATGGCTAGAAGGGTTAAGGCATAAAAAATAGGCGTCAAAATAGTATCCAACATCTCCCCCAAGAGGAAGGTATTGTATGCCCTCATGCATAAAGAGTGTCTTCAAAATTGAAACTACATATTCCAATGCACAAAACTATTTTTGCTCAGCTGTTATTAATCCTCTGACATTTCTCCTGTTTGAGATGATGCAACAATACTAACCTAAGCTACATGAAGGACCTTCAATCTCTGATACTTGGCTTTGAATGCCCTCTTTTCCTGATACCATTTATATGCTTGCTTAGAGATTTGGATATTTTGAACTCTAAGCTTTCTATTCTTTTTCCTCAATCTCTCATTTTCCAATTCCAATTCCTTCATTTCTAGTTTTAACTTTTCAACCTTCTTACTATTCTTAGAGAGATTCTTCTTCTTCTTACCTATTGTAGGTTGTTTGGAAACAATATCTATTCGAATTTCATCATCTTTGTTCCTAAATTTTTCCTTCTCCTACTCTAAGCACTCTTCTTTCTATTTTTCTGTGGTTTGTTGTACAAAGATAGGAGAAATAATGGATATGTCTTCATTATCTTGTTTGTGTTTGTTAGCTGGAGTCTTCTCAGCTGTCTGAGTATCTAACTCCAATATTTCTTCTGCTATTTGCTGATCGAAGATGATATTTACCTCTTCCTTAATCTTCCCAAATTCTCCTATTGGATTTTCCTCTTAACCCTCCAGGAATTGTATGTATACATAGTGCCTATGTTGTTCCTCATCACTATTTTATGTTGCTTGCTTTTTCTATCCATGTTGATGTTTCCTTCACCTTCTTTCATATGTGGTGAAGATTTTATCCTTTTCTTGGAATTGCAAGTCTTATTTTATCATGCTTCTGGTTCTTATTCTTCTCTGAGGCTTTTTTGAGCTTGTTTCCTCAGAGTCTTTTATATCATCTTCAATGTATGTTAGCATTAACACTTCACCTTCTTTCAATCCTTCATCCAACTGCTTCTCTGGTTCTTCAAATTCATAATGAACTACAAATTGTTGCCATGTCAAGCTTTGATTTTGTAATTCATGTGTAAGGATAATTTTGATGAGCCCACAATGGAAAAGGCTTGAGATAGTGTCTTCATTGTGTTTTTAAACAACTTTAGCAATTTTGGAAAGGATCTGTAGCAACAAATAGGGTATGTTGATCTCACAATCACCCCTCAAATGATGCATCGGTTTAATATGATAGAGGTATATGATACTAAATCTTCCTTCACAAGTAAGGAATTTTTTAATAGTAGATGCCACTTCATCCCAATGATGAATTAACCAACTCTTTGGCACCCCCTTCTTCCATTTCACTGAACCTGCCTTTGACTTGCATAGGAAAGGTACCCATGCTTTCTCTTCAAACTGTTTTGTTTTGAAGAACCTCTCCCCCTGCTGAGGTAATCCAATAGTTTGTGCCAAGATATCTTCAGACAACTTGAAAGTAAAATTTCCTATTGTGGCCCTCTCTCCATCAAATGAACGAGAAAATTCCCAACTAATGTTTTTCATTATATCCATCAAATTTCTCAAAGAAGGGAATCCACTATGTTCTTTCAAAAAATTTCAAACATTTTTCATGAATAATAGAGGAGTCAAATTTCCTTGGTTCTATCCTAGAAGCCAATTTTTTGGTTTTACTTTCAGCAAAAATTTCAAATAGAACTCAACTCAGAGATTTGCAATGTCACTCAAGAGCTCTGTTTTGCTTTCAATTTTAACTGGAAAAAAAAAATTTATTGTTTCAAATTGGGCTTACCTCTCCTCAAGTGATTTCTTCTTCACAATGAAGTCTGTGTACATGCAAATATCATTCTGATATTTCTGTTGTTTACACAAAGAACAATTCCTGCCCTCAGCTACGTCTGCATACTTCTGTCTCCAACAATTTTACCTCTATAATTTTTAAAGTAATTCCTCTCTGCAATCGTGGGAATGAACCTGGAAAAATAGCTCCTGGGTGTTCAACAAACTTCTTTGCATTCATGAGAGTAGAGTAGAATGACTTCTGCGTTTTTCACATTCTTCGCTGCATTTGTGAGAGTTGAACTGGAAATGAACAAATCAACCAAGACAAGGAGAACGTTAATAGACTATCTCTGTAATCATGAAGTGAACCTAAAAAATAGCTCCCGCGTGTTCAACAAACCTCCTCTACAAGCGTGAAAATGGAGCAAAATAACACACCTTCTTTTGTGTTTTCATAAACTGTCTCTGCAAGCGTGAAAATAGAGCGAAATAACACACCTTCTCTACAATCATGAGAGCTTAAACTAAATCTGAGATAATGAAAAACGCTAGCAGACTACCTCTGTAATCATGAATTGAACCTGGGAATGAGAAAATGGACTGATATAATGACAGACTGCCTCTGTAATCATCGAATGAACCTTGAACTACAAAATTTGTGGAAGGTTGCGTGGGGATTAAGGAATGGTTCTTTTGTAATGATATTTAAAAGTTATGTTTTCCCACTTCATTTTGCAATTATATCCCAAACCACCCACTATCTTTATGCTTATGAGCCAAAGAAATTTCTTAAGGAAAAGTATGATATGTTGATTTCTTTTTTCTCTTTAAAAAAAAAATGAAAACCTTAGGAATTCTATGGCATTTCATAATAATAATTTTTTTTTTTTTTTGTGATTCATAAAAAAATGAAATCTGAAGATTTCATGTAGAGTGCAAATTAGGCATAAGACCTGCAATGTTTGGTTTTAAATACCATTTTTTATGCCTGGGGTAGGGGAATGAATGGATATATGATCCAAGTGGTGAGGCTGAGAGTGAATGGGTAGATATTCAGGGTTATAAGGGTAAAAATTCATTTTGTCACTTACTAAAAAATGAAAAATAATGCAACTTTTTAAAACATGAAAATAAAAAATCCTTACAGACATGCTTGCTGATCCCTTGTGCTCTTCATGCTGTTTGATGTGACCGGTTTGGATTGCTGAATATTTATTTGATTCTCTGAATATCTTCACATGTTCCTCTGATGCAATTATTTCCTGGTTCCTGTAGCTTGGTGTATCTTTTTGTTGCAAGGTATGATGGCTTATCATGCATTTGTCACAGGTCCCACGGTTAGGCTTAAAAATCAGGTCCCTCTGCAAACTGAAATGCTTATTGAAATTTCTTCTCAATTTCTTCTCAGGTTCTTCTGTTGAATATACTGTTCAGGTCCCTCTGCTTTTGATCTGACTTGATTTTCAGGTTCCTCTGTAATTCTAAAAACTTATGTTTTTTTATTGAAATGAAACTATGCTAAGATGCAAAATCAAATTGTGACATCTACAGGAGGCTTGGAAGGTTTCCAAAAAAATGACACTTGATATGCTTCTCCCTCTCAGCCCTGTTTATTGACTTGTCCTCAAGTCATTTTTCCTTAAAAACTGATATGTAAGCAACTAGGAAAAATATTTTTGAGAATTTGCAGTGGCCAAGTAAACTTGGCTTTCCAATGAAAATTCAAGTTTATGTTGTGCCAGTTGCCTGGTTTTCACAACTAAACTTTGTTATTGTTTTTTTCTCTCTTTTTTTTCCTCTTTTTTTAATATATATTTTTATATTTTTTTTAAACTTTTAACATCAAAATTATTCAAGAGGAAGTGAAGGAGAAACACCAATGTGTTTGTCTAGGACCTCCATCTCTCTCTATTGAGAAATATGTTGCAGGAAATCTTCCTTGTTGATAGGATTATTGTAGATTTTCAACGTATGCCCATTAACTATGAATGTACTTGCTTCATCATCTATTGTTTGTAATTTGACTGAGCCATTGTCATATACTTCTGCAATCTCATATGCACCAAGCCAATGAGTTGTGAACTTTGATTTAAAATTTTTGAATTTAGAATCAAATAGCAAGGCCCAGTCTCCTACTTTAAACTGCTTTTTCTTGATGAACTTATCATGCCATTGTGCTCTTTGTTGTTGTACCAGAATTTTTGTTCTACTGCAACTTGCCTCATGTCATCTAATTGATTTAACTACATTATCCTCTCTTTCTGTGATTCAGAAAGCTCTACCCCTAGATCAACTGCTAATTTAAAAGTATGAATGTGAAATTCAATTGGCAATAACACTTGCTTACCATAGACTAGTTGATAGGGGGTAAAACTAGTACTGTTCTTCCAAGTAATTCTGTATGCCCATAGAGCTTCATGAAGCTTGTTTGACCAATCTTTTTTGTACATTTGAACTATCTTGGTCATGATTGTTTCTAAAGTTTTATTGGTGGGCTCTACCTGGCCATTGGCCTGTGGGTGGTAAGGGGTAGATTTCTTGTGCTTGATTTTGTACTTGTCTACTATCTTTTGCACCAGCTTAGAAGTAAACTGTGCTCCTTGATCCATAACAGTTTCTCTAGGAACTCCAAATCTAACAAATATTTCTTCAAAGAGAAAATTGACTACTGTTTGTTCTGTGGCTCTTGGTAGTGCTTTAGCCTCCACCCATTTTGTAACATAGTCAGTACATACCAATATATATTGTTTTCCTTTTGATGGTGGATTAATTGGTCCGATGAAATCAAGAGCCCATTTTTCAAATGGCTCTATGAGAACCTTTGGCTGAAGTGGCACTCATCAGATGGTATTGGTCTTCCCATCCTTTGACAAATATCACAGCTTCTAACATATTTCTTGCAATCTTTGAAAATAGATGGCCAACAATACCCTAGGTTGAGTATTTTGTATGTTGTTCGTTTATCTGCAAAATGGCCACCACATGGTTCATCATGAAAAGCTTTTAAAATGTCTAAAACCTCATATTGCCTAACACATCTTCTAATGATAAGATCATATCCTGTATAGAAAAGATCTCCATTCACCCATACGTGTCTAGCACTTTGTTTAATGATTCGTTTCTTCTCTTTTAATGCCATAGAGGGAGGTAGTTTTCATGATGATAAGTAGTTAGCTATATCAGCATACCATGGAGTTATAATAGAAATAGCAAATAAGTGTTCATCAAGAAAATTATCTAAAACAGGAACAACCTCACCAGAATTATTTGGTCGGGATAGAAAGTCTGCCACTTGATTTTCCTTTCCAGGTCTATCTAGTACAGTAATGTTAAATTCCTGCATCAATAAGAGCCACCTTGTTATCCTGGAATTAGTGACGGGCTTGTTCATTAAATACCTTAAGCCAGAGTGATTTGTATGAACAAAGATTTCATAACCAGTAACGTAAAGACGAAATTTGTTCACAACATGTACTACCGGCAACATCTCCTTTTCAGTAACTATATAATTCAATTCTACAGGGGTTAGATTCTTGGTAATAAAGTAAATACCATAAGTCATAAGTTTTTCTTTTTGACCCAGAGCTTCCCCAATTGGAGTGTCTGATGCATCTGTGGAGATGGAAAATGGAAATGTCCAATCAGGGCCCTGTAAGATAGGTGCTGATAACAAATTATCTTTAAGTGTCTGAAAGGCAACTTGACAATTAGTATCCCAATGAAAATTTATATCTTTGGAAAGTAATTTGAATAATGGAAAAGTTATTTTACTAAAATGTTCAATAAAACTTCTGTAATAGCCTGCATACGCAAGAAAACTTCTCACAACTTTTTGATTTTTAGGTTCTCATAAATTCACAATGAGTTGTATTTTTGTAGGATCCACATTTATTCCAGATGATGAAATATGATGACCTAATACTATCCCTTCATTTAACATCATGAAACATTTTCCATTACTAAGGGAAAGATTTGATTCTATGCATCTCTTTAGGATTTTCTCTAAATTGTCCAAGGCATCTTCAAAATTGTTGCCATACACAAAAAAATCATCCATATATACTTCGACACATTCATGAATTAAATCAGCAAAAATATCCAGGACTTCTCTCTGAAAAGTGGCTAGAGCATTACATAGACCCAAAAGGTAAAATTTTATAGGCATATGTACCCCAAGGGCATGTGAAAGTAGTTTTATCCTGATCTTCTAATGCAATTTTGATTTGATTGTATCCACTAAATCCATCTAAGAATGAAAAATATCTTTTTCCAGCTAGTGCCTCCAATACTTGATCAATGAATGGTAATGGAAAATAATCTTTAAGTGTTTCTTTGTTTAACTCCTTGTAATCCACACAAATTCTCCAGTTTCCATTCTTCTTGGGAACAATAACTAATGGAGAAACCCATTGACTGTCAGAAATACGGCAGAGAAATCCTACCTTTAATAACTTTTGTAGTTATTCTTTGACTATTTCTTTCAAGATGGGGTTCATTCTTCATTGAGGTTGCCTTAGAGGTATTATATGTTCATCTGTGTAAATATGGTGAGTACATGTTTCCTGATGAATCCATGTCATGTCAGTGTACTCCCAAGAAAATGCTTTGTGATACTTATTTAGTAATGCAATCAACTGTTCTTCTTGTGATAATGTAAGATGTGCACCAATATTTAAGTATTTTCCAGGATCGATCTCAATGGTTTTGCTTTGAGAATTTGTTATGGAATGAACAGAAAAAGATCACCAAATGATGTTTCGAAAGAATCAATTTTGCAATTTTCATGAAAGTTTTGGCCTAAAACCTGATATGCAACAATATATTGCATGTTCCTTAATTGTTAAGAGATATCAGGTTATGAAATAAACTAATCTAGAAAATCTTCATTATTCTCTTCTCCAAATTCGAAAGCTTGATTAATACTTAAGATAGGATGAATTACTTATTCTTGTTGCTCTTTTGTTTCATTAATCCAATATACTGATATGTCATAGGAGGTCTTTGAGCAGAAGGATATAGTGCAATTTGTTCCTGTCTGTTCCATGCAAAATGATCATGTTTCCTTCTCTACAACCAATAAAAGCATCAGCTGTAGCTAACCAGGGTCTTCCAAGAATCAATGGATGTTCCCCTAAGTTAGATTTTGGTTGAAGAACCAAGAAATATATTGGATACTCCCATGAATACAGAGAAACTATGATATCTTCAAGCATACCTTCTAGTGCTATTTTAGATCTATCATCTAGCTCGAGGATTGTAGTTGTTGGTCTAAGATTCTTCAAATCCAGATATTTCATTGTTTCCAGTGTCATGACATTAATAGCCGCACCTAAGCCAATTAATGTTTTTGAAATTGAAATGTTGTTGATAGTTATGGTTACCATTGGAATTCCTGGATCAACATATTTTTCAACAAAAAACAGTATTTGACATTAAGCCTGCTAAATTTCCAATTACATGAATTGTTGGTGGATCCTTCTTTCGTCTGCCAATCTTGTTTAAACATAACTGCTTAATTGCTTTTTTATAGATTGGGATATCTTTAATAGCTTGCAATAAGGGATTTTTTACATAGACATTTGTTAATTCATCTAAGACATCAAATTCGGGAAGAGAAATTGAAATTTTTTCCTTAACTAACCTTTCTGGAAAAGGAGGTGTTTGAGGAATTATCATTTTATCTTTCTGAGTTTGTTTATCTAGCTGCAAATTTTATGTATTAGATTTTTTTGGAATTTTTTATTTTTTATTTATTTTTATTTTTTTATTTTTCTTTTATGATAACAAGGGATTTTTTTAACAATATTTTTCCAGACCTTAAGTGGATATTTTGAATAGGAAGGACTGAGTATGAAACAGTTGTTCCTTCATCAATATTATACATGGGTTTTTCCACTCTATTATTAGGGTTTCGTACTGGCTCGGCTGGTAACTGTGTTGGTCAAGGTGGAGCTTGGTTAGATGGGAGCTGAAGTTGTTGAGGTTGGGTCAGTTGAGGAGCAGCATTTGGCTGTGGAGGAAATGAAGGTTGACTCTGCTGGTATTGTGGGTAAGCAAAAGATTGTTGGTAAGGCTGTGGGTAGGCCTGCTGATATGTTTGGTTTCCATGAGCATATCCTTGCCAATTTTGAACAGGCTGGTTTTGGCTTGGCTGAGGAGACCAAGTATGCCAAGGCATAGGTGCATTCCATGAATTTTGAACAGGATATTGATAACTTGGAAAACAATTGTTGCATCGGGTCTTGAGACATACCTGGAAAATGTGGATGTCATGGTCTTTTCTGTGACAAAAGGTAGAGAGACTCCATGCTTTGGCTTTCTTCCACTCGAGATGCTTGTAATTCTTTCAACTTGGAACATTCATCAGTCTTATGATTTTCTGCACATAACCCACAAATCTGAACATTATTTAAAGGACATTCTTTCAATGGATGTTTCTTCCTACATTTAGGACAGAAAATTGATAGAGTTTGATCTTGTTGTTCCTGTATTTTCTTAGTTTTTAAGAATTCTACTTATGTCTTTAAAGTACTCAGAAGATCAGCTTTAAAATCTTCTAACAAGCTTCCAAACTCAACTCTTGATACACTTCATGTTGTTGATTTAGTTGTCTTTGAAGCGATATCTCTTTTCCCTTTTCTGGCTCTTCCTCTTGAATACTTTTAACAACTCTGTAATTTCATCAAAAGGTAAGTAGGAAACATCTCCCTTCCCCATTACATTAAGAACATCAAGATACTCATCTTGGATACCTTTCAAGAAGATTGTTCTGATGATGTCTGAAGTCAAAGAAGTATATTTGGATTTTTGTAGATTATACATAAACATTTCAATATATTCTTCTAAACTTTCATCTTCTTGCTGAGACATCTTAAAAATATCATCTTTCGAATCTTTAGATATACAATATGCTTGATATTTAAAAAAAAATCTTTCTCATGTCATCCCAACTAGCTATAGTATGTTCTCCTAATCCCATGAACCATTTCAGTGCAACAGTTTTAAAAGTAGCAGGAAATAGGTAAAGCTTATGTGTATCATCAGTATACCCATAGGTACGACATAAAATATCAAATTCAAATAAAAATGAATCAGGATCTTTAGAAGTCATACCATAAAAGTTAGGTAAAATAGATGGTGGAATGTTTTTCATTTTTACCTCTTCTCCTAGGATGATACTAGTATCTAAGATTGGAAATCTAAAAGTAGTTTCCTATTCTTCTTCATTTCCTCAGTCTTCTACTCTTTCATTTCTTCTATCTTCTTCTCTCTCATTTCTTCTGTCTTCTCGTCTTTTGTTTTCAACTTCCAACCTTCTTTCATCCTCTCTTCATTGTTCTGGAGTTGGTCCTCTAAATACTTCTTCCTCAACCATTTCTCTTCGCTTGTTTTCCATCTCCATCCTTATTTCATACTCTCTACGTTGTTCTGTGGTTAATCCTCCATTCCTAAAGGTTTATTCCTCAACCATTTCGAAAGTATCAACAGTTCTTGCAATGAATCCTTTCTTCTCAGATGAAGAAGTCCTTGTTATTTCTATTTTTGGGTTTTTTTAATGAATCTTCCTTTTTCATCTCTCTATCTTGACATAAAAAAACTAAATTTTGTTCTATGTTTTTGTGTGTTTTTTTAAGGAGACTAAACTTCCTAAGCCTATTTCTAAATATGCTTCCCTGGCAACGGCGCCAAATGTTGGCCCAATCTACTGTCGTTAATTAGAGCTTAAGTTTTAAATGTCAACCCGGTGTCCTAAGACTTAGAAGCACATCCAAAATTTATGGACTTAGAACTAGACTAGTTTGAAATCTACTATGCTTTGAAAATAAAACTAAAACTATTTAAATGTTGTAAGTCTAGAACTACCAAAATCCCTTACAGAAAATGTATGTATTTGCATTTTTGAACTCAACCACATCTAAAACATGAATTATAAAATGTAAAAAATCATAAAAAACTATAACAATGCTATTTCATTTCTGAAAGCATAAAACACTAAGTTCTTTTACAAGAACTGTCAATCCACAATGTATTTAGTTTCTTCAACAACATAATATTTCTATAATAAAACTAAAACAATTCTTCATTAACCTAGGCAACATATGCTACTGCCAAATCATAAACCCTACCTGTATCACACAGTCTAAGACTCACTTTCATTCAAATTGAAATGGAATTGTATTGCCGAATGTGGTTTCAAAATTTAATTGGAATCTACAACAAAAACACATCTAAAGGATATTTAGAACATACCACACGCATCTACAGGGGAACTATAAATATACTAAAATGCATCTACATGGAAAATCGAAATGTGCATCTACAGGAAAACTAAAACATACGAAACACAACAGTAAAGGAATGAGTGTGCAGGCTTAGTAGAGTGGGCCCTCCACTGCCTCGCTCAGACATAACCAGTTATGTGATCACCAACAGCTAAATCAATTTCATACCATGCCAAAACAAATTCACTCACAACTGTTTGAAATCCGAATTCTTATTGCCAAAAACATAGAGTCTCACATAGTTTGTCGGATGGCTTTACATGGAAAAAAATACAAATACTTATACTACTTGTTCTAAAACTGAAATGCTACAATCTTGCTACAGATCATAATGGCATCTTGCCATAACCCCGAGCTTGTCCTCAGATCCATGAAAATAGGAGAAAATTTCTTAAATATTAAAACAATCTTGTTTTTATGCTTCCTGGCCGCACAGGTGGTTGTCCTTGACCAGCATTGACTCGACACCTGTGAGAGCTGTCTCGTGAAGTTGTTGGAAATAAACCGATCCTTGGACATCAAGGATTCTCCTACATATTTCAAATCTAGCCCAGTCATCTTGCAAATACCCAAACCTAGGAGCATTTACGAGAAGTTAGCAAATCCTGTAATTTTATTAAAATTTAGATTTTAATGCTTTAAAAACTACAGAATTTGATTCATTTAAGAGTAGCAACAATTATACCTTAGTTTGATGAGCTTCAAGGTTTTATTGGTGAAATATGAGGGTTTAAGGATGAAACATAATGGATTTTAGAGATGGTTAGAAGGGTTAAGGCATAAAAAATAGGTGTCAAAATAGTATCCAACAAGGGGCATTGAATTTCCTTTGAATGAATCCCCGCTAAGCCCTCAGATTTCTTCCTTTGATTGGGATAGCCTATCTGAGCCACCCTTTCCTTCCGATGCACCTTTTCAGATAAAGGTCCAAGTTTAACACTACATGATTGCTCGTTGTATTGTAGATGAAGGCGCTTTGGTTAGTATTTTATTCGTTCATGCTTGGACATGTATGGGATCTCCCAGCCTCGTGTCGACTGTTAATTAGCCACTAGCCTTTGATAGAATACCTAGACATAATCTGGGAGTTCTTACTCAAATACCTATTACTTTTGGTTGGAAGACAATCTTAGTTGATTTTGTGATTATGGAGGACCCCTTGGACTTTATATGCTCCTAGAGAGTGATTATGTATATGCTATGAAATTTTTGGTGTCTACGCTCTTTTGTGTGATGCATTTTCCTCACAATGAAAGCATTGTCGTTGTTGATTAGTTGGCATTTGTTGATCTCTCTCCTTACCCGGCTATAGGCCAAGTCTATCCTTTGTCAACTTCTAGTGTTTTGGTAGACTATATCCCGCCACTAGTGAATTATGTGGCCTCATATCCCTCGTGTCCGATTGCTACTAAGAATAAGCCTCTATATTCATGCTTACCTTCTTGGGACTAGGTCCCAAAAGTTGACTAGCTGATCTATCCAATGGAGACTTTGGATCCTGTCTCCACCTTGTTGATCAAATTGATTATTTAGACATGTGTTATATCTAGGATGGTCTTCTTCCTTCTGGTGAAGTCTTCCTAGAATATATGATATAGTATGACCTTCTTATGGATGTTGACTCAATTGTGCTTAGATCCAACCCTGAATTTCTTATTGAGTTTGATATTTCCCGTGATCGATCGTCCAATGTTGGCACAGTTGAGTCTTTGGAGTCTCCCATCGAGTAGCAAGTCAGTGATCCTGATGAGTTTGACTCTTCTTGTAGAATTTTCAATGCCCTTAATGCTAAATCTATTCCTGCAGACTTCGTCACCTCTATCGACTTTAGATTTCCTCTTGAGGTTGATCTTATTGATTATAAATCTTGAGCCTTGGCACTATAGAGCTTTCCTCTGTTAGCTCTCCCTTGATTATTCCTCTTGTTGAAGATAGCGAAGTTGCGAATGTTTCTACCAAAGTGACCTGTATCAGATCTCTTCTTCTAGTTTTGATTTTGATGTTGTTGTTTCTTAGAGACAAGATTCTTAGTTAGATTCACAACTTCTTACTAGCCTCACCTTTTTGTTCAAGTTGTAACCACATTTTCCTATATCATGCTCGCGCTTATAAGCCTGATGTCGACTTCCACGCTTTTAGCTCGTTATATAACCCATCATCTCTGCTCTCATCATCGCTCAACTTTGTATCATTCTGCATTGCAACTTGACACCCTTTACTTGGATGAGACGCTCCCTGAATGTCCTTATCTTGCTCATGTTCCTTTCACTATGCTTAGGTCTATTCTTCATGCTTGGAACTAGTTCTGCATGCCTCTGACTCTCATCTCCTCACATTCATAGCATTCTTATAGATTTCCTTCGAGCTCATTAAAAATATTAAGGACGCCATGAGTTGACTTTTTTGGGCTCGTTAAAGCTTTATGTGAAAGGTATGGAGTTACTTTCAAGCTCTGGTCTGACTCCCTAAATATGATCAGATTGCCAAGTTTACTTATTCTTTCAAACTCGTTAAAGGAATTGAAAGATCATCCACATCGATATAAGTTTAACCCTTTTTCGGCCCATGTGGATTACTTACGAAAAATGAATAGTCTAGTTCACTGTGGCTATAAGAGTATTTCCAGGTATAGTTTTATCTCTTTTTTTCGGACCGGGAGACTAAATTTACGAAAAAGGAACCAGTTTGAACTTACTTTTTTTTTCGTGCTTTGGCTTAAACCAGGAAAAAGATTCCAAGCGTTCTTTATGCCATTTCCATGCTCACTAAAATTTCAACACAAAGCATCGAGTTTATCGTTTGTTTCCCCATACTCACATATGAATGGAACGACCCGAGTGATCTTGTTTTCCGTCATGCTCATTAAAACTATAGCGTTCTTCTTGTTTTTCAAAGGAGCATCGATATGGTAATAGTTTGACCCTTTTCAGACCTTGCTGACTAACTACGAAAAATGAATACCGTAGTTCTTCTGAGCTAAGAGAGTTCTCCTCTGGTTTGTTCTATACTTTTTTCAGACTTTCGAGACTAAATTTATGAAAAAGTTCCCCCCCAAAGTCTTGTTTGGTGTTTTAGGCTCTCAAATTGTGAAAACATTGTCGATCATCCACTAATTCGGGCTCGTAAAATCCATGGAGCAGTGCTTTATCAAGCATTCTTCTATCTCTTCTTTGAGCTTGCTAACAATGAAGAAGGTCCCGAGTTTGCTTTTTTCTTGGACTCGTTAAACCTTTGCAAGAAAGAAGGAAAGGGAAGTATGTTCAAATGCTTTTTATATTATGGCAACAAGTCTTGTCATCCTTGAACAAAACACCAGCTTGAGTCTACCAACAGTTTGGTTCTAGTTTTTGGCCTTTGGATTAAATATGATCTCAGAGTTCTTACTCCTATGGTTGGTTACTTTCCCAATTATATGGAGAATCGATCCTTTTGTGTCTAAATATGTCCGAGTCACATTTGTGTCGTGCTCATTGTTAAAGGATAAAACCTTTGTTCACCATCCTGTAGTTTCCTTGACCTTTCGTGTCTTTCATTCCCTAGTATCAGTTCATTACATCAAGTCTTCATCGGTCCTTGTTGAAAATTTTTGTACCAGTTCCAATTCCAATTAGTCTCTAACTTCCCTTGTGTTAGATGATGGAGGCTGCCTTAATGACTTCCTTCCAATGAATCTCTTCCTATTGAATTCAACACGTCTTTCTCTGGGAATGAGATTTAGAGTTTATGTTAGTACCTTGGGGATTGAAATCATCAGTGACAATTTCCATCGCTATTAGGTAGCAAGAATACCTTAATGTCTCCTACTTAGTGGATTCTCTAGGTGTTCGACTTCAACACCATTTATTTACACATGTTTAGAATGTAGTGGGTACCTTGGGGACCATTTTCTTTACTGGTGGTTTCCCTTGCGTTTGTTAATAGTTCTTATCAATGACTGGCAATCAAACCATTTCCTCCATGTTCGACGTCAACTACTTTATTCACATGTTTAGGATTCGTACATTTGGATGGTTTGGATTGAAGACCTTCGGTCAACAACAATATCATCATCTTTTGCTAGTGCCCGAGTTGCGGAATACCTTGTCAGAACTCATATGACATTTTCTGAGACATAGATCCAACTTGTATTCTTATGGATATGATCAATTATTGAGCATGGATCCACGCTGTTCATTTGTCATGGCCATGACTCCTCCATATTTTACATGGCACCTTTTTGCATATTACGCGACCATGATAGTTACATCAGTTATACACATGTTGGATCCACCTTGTATATTTCTAGCGCTCATTTGTACATGGGCATATATGTTCCAAAGATCAGTTTGTCTAACATTTGTCTCTTTCAGGTCCCTTCGTTTGAGCCTACGATCTTGGATTCTCCAATTTCTTCGACTCCATGATCCAACCGTTCCCTATTTATAATGTATTTCGACTATTTTCTTACCCTCTAACCTCATACATTAGGGGGCATCTGTTATAGCCCAAAATGGCACTTCTCTGTCTGTGTCAACATTTACATGTCTTGTCGCATGACGACAATCCCATGATGGCACTTCATGAAAACTACTGTTAGTCATCCAAAGGACACTTATGGATGGAAGGGCCATATCGAGACTTTTGTATCTTTGTTTTACCTCTTTTCCAAACCATTGGAAAGGTAAGAAACTAAGGAAGAACTTTCCATACCAGACCAACTCCTGAAAACTCTTGGCAATACTCTAAAAAATGTTTTTTTTGACAAATATGCAGGTTGTCAGTGTTGTACCTAGGTTTTTCACTTTGCATACGTGGGTTGTCAGTGTTGCATCTGCATATACCCACATAAATGGTCAAAATATAAAATTCTTGAATTTTGGGTGGTTTGAGTAGTTTTGGAACTGCCTCCTAAGTTGTAATCGATCCATCCTCAACCCCAACTCTTCATCTTGCTATATAAGAGGGGGAGAAGGGACCATGAAGGGGACTTCGCCTTTTGGTATTGTTATGCTGGAAGAATTTGGACTCTCGCCCCCCTCTCCTGTGCCCTAGTTGTCATCTACCCTTGCTGCAGAGCTTGGAGGTTAGGATTCTTGGAAGAGAGAAGTAGGAGATCTAGATCGAAGGTTTCATGAGGTGCCTTGCATGAGGAGAAGGTATATCTTGTAATTCTTCCATTGATTAATAAATATTTGATGTTCTTCCTTTTCCAAATCATTGTGTAATGGATGTTGAATCTCAGTTTATGATCATATGTTGATGTTAATTGAATTAGGGTTTCATATTATTTTGATTATGATTGTTTTATAGGTGGTCAAACTAGTTTGAGGAAGGTTTGGAGTTGTTTTGCAGGTCTCTTGGATGGAGAGCAAGAAGAGGGATAAAGAGAAATATTGGATCAACCTTTAGTGCATAAGGTATGAACCCTCCTAACCCTTGAAATATTGTTAAATTCATACTTGGTTGTTCATTATTCCACAGTTGAAGATTTAAGAGTAAGTGGAACTCTTAAAAAAATCATACTTGCCGAGCATTATATATCGATATGTATACCCCTAATATGTTGGTGGCCTTAACCCTGGCCATAGGATAATTTCCTTAACAATACTCTTATTTGGCCTTTTCATGGTTTCCAATGGACCAATCTGAATGCAACATGTGGCATATGTACAGTACAGATGATGACGTGGTAGGTGACATGGAGATGACATGGTGGGTGAGTTGGTGATGAAATGGTGATTGGTGGACCAATGAGAGCTTGACATGTGTCTTGTGTTAGGATTTTAATCCTCCCTTGTCCAAACTGGTCAATTCTGCCTAACTTAGGAGTCATTTAGTCATTATTTGGTCCACTTGGCCTAATGGGGCCACATGTACCAGTCACTAGAGTTTGGGGAACATAGATTGAGGCTAAGTGCCACTGATTGCACTTGCATGCATCAGTTTAGGCACCTCTTAGACCAATCCCTACAATTTAGGATCCACTGGGAGTGCTGACACCAACCACCTTCAGTTGTTGGAAGTTGGTGACTAGTTAAGCCTAGTTATGAGTTAGTTACATTCAGTTAGAAGTCCTCCAGTTTAGTTAGCACCGGTATTTGCATGGCTGCATGTGGGAGGGAACCTTTTCTCACCTACCACATCAGTTAGACTAGTTTAACTTATAACTAATTGAGAGACTGAATTAGACAACTAGAAATAGCTAGTTAAGCTCCAATAATGATTTTGACATGTCCAGTTATCGATGCAGTCAGATTCAGTTAATTAATTCGAATTACCTCTCATGGATTCGAATTGTCTAGCTATTAATTCCAGTGCATTGCATTGTAACAATTATCCATTTACTTTTTTTTATTAATGAAAGCATTATACAGCAGCAACCCATTTTTTGCACTTTTTCATATCAAATTCTGAGTAAACTGCTTGCAAGATATATTTGTGAGTTTTTTCTTGGTTCATAGATTCATGCGAGCTCAATTTAATGTGGTATCAAAGCCTCAGTAGGAGAAGAAAATTCTTCTACAGATTTCATGTTGGATCTATGAAGCAATTTGAGCAAAAAAACTCAAAACATTTCAGCTCCACACCGAAAGTGGAGAGTTTACCACATAATTCCTGGAAGCTTACCTTATTGATCAAGCTTGATTGATTGGATAAGATAGGTGTGATGCAAACTCCAAAAGTGCAGGCTGTTCGACCTTACTTTGGTTTTTTTGTGTAATTGTAGGTACAACTTCATATGGATTCGAAATTATTAGTTCCTCTTGTTATTCCTTCCACAAGATATTCAGAATGGAAGATGAATATGAAGTCATCTCTAAAGAGACAAGATCTCTATGAGGTGTCTATTGGAATTGGCAAAGAGTCTTATGAGGATGGGAATGACTAGCTAAATAATGATGATAGAGCTTTTGGAACAATATGTCTAGCCCTTTCTCCAAGCTTGCACTACCTTATTGGTTCTGCTGAATACCCAAAGGATCTCTAGACAAAATTGGATGGAACCTTTAGCAAGCACAATGAGGATCATAATAGCAATTTGGAGATCCACCAGACACCACAAGAGTTCTTTATTCTAAATTCTTGGCCTCTACTCTCTTTGATGAAGTTGTTCAAGATGAAGAAGAAGTAGAATCTTCCTCACAGTCAATTCGAATTGAAGAAAGTCTCCTTGCAATGACTCATTCTCCTGCTGCTCTGGAAGTTTATGAGATCTTTGATATCTCATATTCTCATATGGCTGATCCAGAAGAAGACATTTGAATCTCTGATATTGAAGAAAAACTATGCTGCACTTCTATGCAAGCATTCTCTAGTGACTCTCCTTTAAATTCTGTGCAAAATTTGTTAGTGATTGCTTCATAAAGTGAAGAGGAATTTAATTTCTCTCCCTCTAATGTTGCTGCTGGTGTGCATATAAGTAATACCTTGGATGTTTTGGAAATAATATCAGATTGTTGGAGTGATCCATTCACTCTCCTTGATCTAGATCTTCCAACAAATTCCTATAGGATTGCATGCACCAATATTCATAATTTTGAAGGAGAAAAATGTGCATCTACCATCTCGGTGGACCACACTTTTGGATCTGATATGAACCTATTTGGATCTAATATGATCTTATTTGGATCTGATATGATATTATTTGGTTCAAATTTTAAGTTCCAAGAGCCTTCAGTCATACTTCTAGCTGGTCTCATCAATTTTGATGTGACAAATCAAGTATCGCAACGCAAGTCTTCTCCAAACTTGCTGCTGGGGATTTGATGTTAGTTTCCTCTTATGAGGTTGCTGATATTTTGTGAATCATTGGTTATTTCTGAAGCTATATCAGATTATGAAGCTCAAGCATTCACTCTCCACAGTCCTAGGGCTTCTCTACCTTTATATTTGATCTAATGCTCATCTCCTCACAGAAGTAGTGAAGATGGAGACATTTTGCATTAGCATTGACACTTACTCCTAACACTTGGAGCTAATATTACCTCACATGGTTTGCTTTTCAAGGCTGCAATATATCAGTTTCTTGGGTGTCCCTCAGATGGTTCGAATTCTCAAGCACTTTTTCTCTCTTATTAGTTGATTTCAGTTGCTCTACATGGGTCCAGTTTTCATCAGGCAACTGTCTATATTTTTTATTTAGTTGAGCATATTCTTCTTCTTCCAAAGAGGAAGATTCCTCCAAACATAATCATTTAGTTTGGATGGATAATTTCACATTCCATGCCCCATGATACTTGTGCACAGAAGAACAAGCTTGATCTTGATTCTACCTGCTTAAGTTTGAGGGGAGGTATTTTTCCCATGAGGTTTTTCCCCATTTCCTTGGTTGTATTAAGCAGTTACTTTTTTCATTTTAGATATAATGGGTGACCTTTGGTATTAGTTACCAGGGCCGACAGTTGTCCAAGTTAGCATTCAGGGGGGTGTTAGGATTATAATCCTCCCTTGTCCAAACTGGTCAATTTTGCCTAACTTAGGAGTCATTTAGTCATTATTTGGTCCACTAGTACCATTGGGTTCATTTGGCCTAATGGGGACACATGTACCAATCACTAGAGTGTGGGGAACACAGATTGAGGCTAACTGCCACTGGATGCACTTGCATGCATCGGTTTAGGCACCTCCTAAAACAATCCTTGCAATTTAGGATCCACTAGGAGTGCCAACACCAACCACCTTTAGTTGTTGGAAGTTGGTGACTAGTCAAGCCTAGTTATGAGTTTGTTACATTGAGTTAGAAGTCCTCCAGTTCATTTAGCACCAATATTTGCATGGCTGCATGTGGGAAGACGCCTTTTCTCACCTACCACATCAATTAGACTAGTTTAACTGATTATAACTCATTGAGAGACTGAATTAGACAACTGGAGATAGCTAGTTAATCTCTGATAATGATTTTGACATGTCCAGTTTGTTATATCCTCAAATAAAATAGTCAAGTTTGTTTATTTTAGGTGATAGGAAGTCATTTAAAAATACATTTCTAAATTTTTTAAGGATAATTTTTTAGAGCTTTAGGTATGTAATAAAGTTTGAAAAACATTTGATTTGGATTTTCCTTCTAAAAAGTCAAATCTCAGGTTTCAATGGCTTACGCGGATATTTCAACTGTTCATTACCCACCGAAAGCAGGAGCTTTCGGTAGCTAAAGCGCGAAATTTGGGGCTATTTTAGCCACCGAAAGCACAGAAACTTGGAAACGGTGAGCATGTTTTAGGAAAACTCATTTTTCTTAGTCGCGAAGAGGCCATTTTACACGCTCAAATAGTCGATTGACAACTAGACATCCTCATATTTCCAATTTTACTTTCATATCTACATTTAGAGCTTAGGAACGTAGTCAAAAATCCCCATCAAGACGAGGCAATGTTTTTAGGAATGTGGCATTTTTACTATGCTGAGTCATCATTTTAAAATGATGATCTTGGCCGCCTGGAGGATCATTTTGAGAAACAGTAGGAGGATTTTATGCCTGACATGTAAAATAACAATAAACTCTCTCATTTTTTCTACAGGTTTCACAAATGGGATAATCGAATCCATCTCCCAGCCCTAAGTTTCGAATCTTAGAATTTCTCTGTTTGACACATGTTTTTGAAATACAGATGCCGAACAAATGAAAACGAATCTCAAAGAAATGAGAGAGGGTTTTGCTCATAATAAACCAAATAAAAATAACCTCTCTCATTTTTCCTACAGGTGTCATATAGTTGGATAACCAAATCCATCTATGAGCCCCAGTTACTTTCAGGACGCTCCAAGCCACCGAAATTGGTGTTTTTACTATGAAAAGTCATCATTTTCAAATGATGATTATCAGTGACTGGAGAATAATTTTACAAAATGGTAATATATTTTGTTCCTAACATGTCAGAGAACAATAACCTCTCTCATTTTTCCTACAAGTGTTGCAGATTGGGAGAATCAAGTCCATCTCTGAGCCCTAATTTTCGGATCTCAGAATTTCCTTGTTTGAAACATGGTATTTAAATACACATGTAGGGAAAATGAAAATGAATTGTAAAGAACTGAGAGAGGTTTTTTCTCATAACAAAACAATATACAAAAACCTCTCTCAGTTTTTCGAAATATACTTTTATTTGAGATATATAGGTCAATATCGGAGAAGCATATTTTCCAAAAATTTCTGCATTTTCGAGCCACCTCACAATTTCGGATTTGAGATAGGAAAAGAGGTTATCCTATCCGTCTTTTGAAGATATTGAAACTGATTTGTAAAGATTATTTAAGATCATTGAAGAATCATTGTAGAGGGTTCGACTTTGGAGACTTTTTCATAGTTGTACTCTCATACTTCTCATTTTCATGCCAATAATATAAGCTTCTTTTGCCATTTATGATAAGATTTCATTTTCTACCTTTCTATACTTGCACTTGAAGGTTCATTCATGTTTGTTCTATTTGTTTAATGCCATATAGTTGTCATCCTATCTTTCATCCAACTTGATCCATATTACCCATCATTAAGAAAATACTAAAGTTACCAGGCATCTTCGAGCTGTTGTCATCCTATTTTTCATCCAACTTGATCCATATTACCCATCATTAAGAAAATACTAAAGTTACCAGGCATCTTCGAGCTGCAACCCATGTAGTTAGATTGAGTTAATCAAATTTACAGCTGCAACCCATTTTTCGCACTGTTTCATATCAAATTTTGAGTAAATTGTTTGCAAGATCTATTTGTGAGTTTGGCTTGGTTTATAGATTCATGTGAGCTCAATTTAATATATTGAGTTTTGTCTTGGTTCATAGATTCATGTGAGCTCAATTTAATATCTTGTTGTCGTTTGTCCAAGTTGGCTTGGAATCCGATCAAATTGGTTGGGTGGTCAATTCACACGACATATATAATAAAAGTGGAGGACGGGGGCAGTTTTGAACCATTGAGCTCCCACCACCACTAGGCCAAGAGGGATCCATGGTAACAAAATCTCATGATATATTATTTATGCTTGTAGAGGGTTTTAAAAACAAAATTAAAAAGGAGTGGGAATCCCCACGGCTTTGAACCAGGTGATCTTGCCCCCTCTATTAACCTTACCTACACTTTAAAAATGGGCACGCATGGAGGTGGCGATCTACGAATCTGGGTTGTCCATCCCTTATAACACATTTAAAATTAAAAACTTGGTATATATGCTTGTTACAATGGGTTTTAAAAACTTAACATATCGTGGGATGGAGCGGGCCACATGGTGTATATAAAACTTTGGTTTGGGTTTAAAAGCGGGCCTTCGCTATGCCAATGACCTCACTTCTAATATTCCAAGTTTTTGTTATGTGTTAAATGGTGGGTTTGGGCCTAACAAAAGAATCCAACGAATATGGTATGATTAAACTATGACATATGGTTGGAACAATTAAAAGAGAGCCCAACCAATATTCATTACAAGTTGTACTTACATGCTATTAAAAGCAAAAGAGTTTTAACCAAAAGTTAATGAAGCACCAACTAATGGAATACAGGAGGCTCATGTGAAACATGCCTAGGGGTCACTCCAAACTTTATAAACCCATCCATTTTCCATTGTGACGGCATCCACACATCCATTTTCCATTGTGACAGCATCCATATTTTCTTGTGGAGGGGATCCATTTTTCTGTAGAGAGAGGCCATTCTTTTGGTGGACGAGACATTCATTTGTAATCCGTTCTTGGTGGAGAGAGTGCACATGTTGGTGGAGAACTATCCATTCTTTGTTGGTGAACTCCATGTTGGAGTGAATTTTGGGAAGATAGTCTTTTTGAGAGTTTGAGGAGTGTTCGAGTCTTGGTCCTCCTTGTTGCCATCATTGGGAAAAAGAGAGGAAGGTGATGTTGTAGCTTTTGTAAGAAGAAGGTGGGGGTATTTATACTCGTTTTTTATCGTCTTCATGCTATAGAGTTGTTGCTGGAACCAATTAGGGGATTGAAGCAATGGTTTCTATCCATTTTCAGCCACCAAGCTATCGATGTATTGTAGCCATGTATTTCACCATAATTATTGCTAAGATTATCAACTGACCTCTCCTTTTGAGAAGCGGTTCCGGAGACATAGTTCCTTTTGAGAATGAACTCCATTATCATATGGTGTCTTATCTTTCTATGTGTTCTTTATCTTCCATGTATATGTACTTATTATGTTCTTTTGATATTCATTCACTTTCTTTTATGCAATCTAACTCATCAGTCATAGAACAAAAACATCATGGATTAAGTGGTATCAGAGCAGGGTTTTGTGACGTGGATTGTGTTTGTGAATACTCATGAGAGGCAAGCTTAAGGTAGGTGAAGGTGCATTATATCCCTACAAACCTGAGGTTGGACATGCATAAAGAAGAAGATGAAATATGGGAGATGATGATGTTTGCTAAAAAATGGAGAAGAACTTCCACGAGATATTCTACCAGATGGCAGACAAGGTATACAATCTTTTTGCAAATTATGAGAAGAGAATGAAAAATGAGGAGAATCCAAAAGAGGAGGACAATGCTTCAGTGAATCAAGAAGGTGGAGGAAAAAATCCTACTCCTCCATCATCACCATGAATTTCAAGATCAAGTTCGAGTTCTTCCTCTTCTCATCATTATCATCATCCAATGGCTCCTCCAAAAAAGCCTCCTAAAAGACCATTGTTGAAGCTTGGCTGAAGTTCGACTTTCCTATGTTCAATGTTGAAGAAAATGTTCAAAAGTTGAAAAATGGGATAAGTAAGATCGAAGTGTATTGTCGAGTCCAATATATCGAAGAAAAGGAGGTGAATATTTAGCTAGCATCTCTTCGGTTGGAAGGCACAACCCTTGTTTGGTGGGAAAGCATCTCTAGAAAGGTGGTAAACAAATGGGTAATATCCTTTCATCATGGTATAATTTTGTATATGTTGTACGTAATCAATTTTATCCATTGGACTATGTGCAAAAAGCAATGATGGATTGGCAGGGTTTTAGACAAATTAACGGTCAAAGTGTTCAGAGTTTTACTGAATCATTTAGAAAGAAAGCACTCGAGTTAAATATCGCTTTAGATGTTCCTGACACTCTTTTGAAGTATATTGGTTCTCTTCACCATTATCTTTGACATCCTTTGTTATTGTTGCATCCTACCTATTTCGATGAAGCAAGTGTGCAATCCATTCACATTGAAAGCAGAGGAAATTTTGTGCGAGAAGAAGATCCATCTAAGCATTTAGAAGACCACTTTAAAGGAAAGACAAAGGATAAACGAACAACTACCACAACAAAGAAAGTACTCCATTGCACTCATTGTGAGGTAGATGGGCATGATAAAGAACATTGCTGGAAGTTACATCCTGAAAGAAGGCCGAAGAAGTTAGGAGGAAAGGGAAATAGGGAGACCATTGCTACAGTACAAGAAGACTTGGGTTTTGACTTAGGTGATGAGACGAAGATCGTAGCCATCTGAGTTCAAGGTAAAAGCTCTCTTCATATTGGTTCAAGTTCTAAGAATGTTTCTCAATTTAATGATAAAATATTAAGTGAGTTGTTTCACATTAGAGTTGTGTCTAAACATACCAATATAGATACACTATTTGATCTGGGTTCTTAGGTTAACTTGATTTTAAAATCAATTGTTAAGAAATTGGGTCTAGAGACAAATCCTCATCCCAAGCCTTGTCCTCTTGTTTGGGTTTGTGATAATAGAAAACTACATGTCACTAAAGATGTAGAATTAGATTTTCCATTGCTTCAAAGTTGAATGATTAGGTTGGTCTAGATGTTGTGCCTCTTGATATATGTGGCATTGTATTGGGAACCCCATATTTGTATGATCGGAAAGCAGTCTTCTTCCGTCATGGTAACAAGTACCATCTCACATAGGATGGGGTGGAATACATTGTAAGAGCTCACATCTTGGGGGATAGCTCATCCCTTGTCATTGGAGTATCAATGAAAATAGTTGTTAATGCCAACAAGCCTCTTATGTTTACATCTGTGAAAGACAAAGATCCTTGTCCTAATGATGAAGTGCTTAAGATGGGACAATCATTTCAATGGGGAGGAAAGAAGAAAGAAAGTTTCGAAATCTCAGAAGAGAATATTAGTTTAGCATCAACCTTGCCAAATCTGCAGGACACATCCAAGGTGAAATCATTTCGCTTACAGGACAAGCTACTCTACCTATTTGTTATTCTTTATATTACTCCCTTTGTTAATGTACCAGCTTATGCTTCTCATGTAATTGGGCAGTTTGGGATTGTAGTACACTTGTTTTGGGTGGGAATCATGCATTTAAAGGTGTGCATGACGTGCTTGTGTAATCCCACTAATAGAAAATTGGGGCTTCACACACCACTTCCTATTTCCTCTCATCATTGGGGTAGTTTTGTCATGGATTTTTTAAAGGGATCACACCTATCAAAGGTGGTCCATTTCATTCAAAAGGCACTCTAGGTATTCTAGGAACATTTGGCAAATTCAGATGGATCGAGAAGGGAGTGAGGGACCAATCCTCTTACTTATATTATGCTTGTTAAGGATTTTGGAGGCCCAAAAGCTTCTCAATGGGGAGGCATCTAAAAAGGAAAAAAAATAAAGTCAACAAATCTTAGAAAGGATTACCTAGTTGCAAATAGTTCGTTGAGTCGATTCCAACGATGTGAATGCTACCTCAAATGGAGTCTAGATGGGGAAACTACGACGTTCTGAAGTTTCAGACAAACATGAAATTTCATTGCAGAAATGGGAAAAAAGGGGTGCCACATGGTGTACCATACAATACAGATGATTGCATGGAAGCACTAGGTGGTGACACATGTCACTTGTATTTTGTGTTTTTAGGGTGCCCAATGGACCAATAAGAATGCGACACATGGTGTCTGTACATTACTGATGATGACGTGGCAAGTTACATGGAAATGACATGGAAAGTTAGTTGACAATGACGTGGTGACAAGTGGACCAATGGGAGCTCAATACATGTCTTGTTCAATGGTTTGTCCAAGTTGGCTTGGAATCCGAATAAATTGGTTGGGAGGTCATTTCACATGGCATATATAATAAAAGATGAGGCCAGGTGGTTTTAAATCATCGACATCCCATTCACAAGAACCACCCACCATCACTTGGACAAGAGGGATCCACGTTAACGAAATCCCATGATATCTCATTGTTTTTAATAGGTTTTTGAAAAATAAAATAAAAAGGAGAGGTAATCCCACGGGTTTGAACCTAGGGATCCCGCCCCCTCTATTCACCTTACTCACACCTCAAACATGGGCACGCATGGAGGTGGCGATCAGAGGATCTAGGCCGTCCATCCCTTATAACACATGTCACATTAAAACCTTGGTAGATGGTTGTTAAAACGGGTTTTAAAAACTTAACATATCGTGGCATGGAGCGGGCCACATGGTGTATATAAAATTTTGGTTTGGGTTTAAAAGTGGGTCTTGGCTATGCCAAGGATCACTAATGACTTTCCTTATTCAGTCCAAGGTGACCCTTATAGTGATTGAAAGGGATACCAAGGTAATGGTGCTACTTCTTCAACTCTCAGAATACAAGGTGTTGGCATTAATGAGAGCTGAATATTTTTTACAAGACGAGGGTCTTGTATTAATGAACCAAGATCATGATGTAACCAACAACGAGACTTCTAATCTGACACGAGACTGGATGATAAGAGTGGGGCTCATACTTCCTTTGATCAATGATGTAATGGGGGAAGATATGACATTATCATACTTCAAGTGAGGTTGTAGCGGAGGGAGACAAACTACAGATGAAGGGATTTATTAAGGACACAATACTTGAGAGAGTGGGGGAAAACAAAGACATGATTACGAGGTATCCAAAGACTTCGACGCCAATGATCAAAGGTGACCAGGGTATTGTTGCTGAAAGAATTGATTGGTTCCCATGTGTAAATCGAATTGGGAAATGTTTGTACATAAAAAATAATTGGTGGGGTCCCCACGGTTTTGGGCATGTTGGGGGAACAATTTTGATGATAGGTGGGACTCCCATAGTTTTTGGTGGATCAAGGAGTTAATTTGATGATGGGAAGGGTTCCGACATTTTTGAGTGAATCAGGGAATTCGGGTCAGACGAATTTCATGGGCGATAGTATGTTAAACTGCACATTCAATGCATTCAACGCATCCGTCGAATATGTAAATGCATTGTTAACGCGCCAGAGACACCGAGAAGCGCACTACTATAAAAATGGTTAAAACAATTAAATCAAGGTCAAATTTATGGGATGAGAGGGATGGTCCTCATCACCTGCAAGGAAAAAGATACTAGAAATTAACCACTCTACAAACAACAACCTAAATAAAGAGAAATGAACAAAAATGAAGTGGAGTCACCATTAATACTATTTAGGGAAAATTGGAACAAGGGTGAGCAATCCTCCCTATTATTCCTAAAACTTGCAGGTAAGGAAACAATAATCGATGTGGGTTAGGCAAGCTAAGCACTCAAAATCTACAACAACTTCAACAATCCTAAGCTAAGATAAATAAATGAATATATGGCTCTTTGAGGAAGGAGGCAAAAGAGAAGAGCACTTTCCCCTTGAGGGAAGGAGGCAAGGGAGCTATGATGAATGCTTGGAAAGAGGGAAGAGGTCAGATAAGGTGAAGCTCAATCACAATTCCAGCAGCATAACTTCTCTCAAAATTCTTCTTCCAATAAGCATGCCCATGTCCTTCTTTTATAGGCCAAGAGGTGGCCAAGAAATAATAATACCACAGTGTGAACCCAATGAGCCATGTTTTGTCTCCAAAGTACACCAAGAGGCCATTTAAGGAAACCATGTGTGTAGAAGACCAAAATTCAAATTCTTTGGGTAGGTGGAGCTTTCATGATCCTTCAATGCACCGCTGGTGGGTGGGATCCCGCCATTTATGTCAGTTGCATGGATCTCGAGGGAAAATACGTGCGAGTGTTGTTCTGGAAGTGCACATTGTAGCACGAGTGAACACAGTTTAACCATCATTGTTGCGGCTTTTGACTGCTTTTGGGGGCCATTTTGGATTCAATATGCTATTTGGATCTTGTGAAGATGTCTTCGGTTGAATGTATGTTGTATGTTGATGATGCTTTACTGTGTGAATTGTGAAATTGTCATAGGTGTGTGATTTTTTTGTGATAACAACTTTCCTTGTATTGTTAATAGAAGACTTGTAGTTGCATTTTCCTTTGGAAAGTTGCTAGATTTAGAGGATTACATTTTTTTTTCGGTTTTGAAAATCAAAAGAAAAGATTATATTTGCATTTGATTTTGATTTTGGAAATTTGTTCATATTGAAAAAGCTTGAATGGACACTTAGTTTCATTGAACAATAAGTGTGAATTTAACAATTTGCCAATGTTCTTATTCTTTCTATCTTTTTTATGTATTTGAAACATCATTAGTTGCACATTCATTTCCTTGAGTAATTAACAACAACTAAAATGAATGACTATTATTAAAATCAGTTAAACTACTTATTTTCTAGAAAAACATTTGGTCTACCCGTTAGAGCCTCGGTGTAGGATTGGAGAGTAAACTCTCCAAGGATGCAAAAGATAACTAGGAATCGATTAAACATATATAAATATACTAGTAGCAAGGATCGATTGCCAAGAAAGCACATCTAACACGTGTCAAACAATATAGTCAAGATAAGAAAGTGGAGGATATTTCCCCTCTTCATATGTTTGGTGGTATTACTACATGTATGTGGGATTTTGATTGAAGTGGCAAGTCCTCAGGGTGACAACACTTTTCTCTAGAGTTTTTGGATGAGGACTAATTAGTCTTATATTCCATGCCCATTTGAATAATCTTGACTTGCGATTGTTTCCCCCTAACCACTATTTTTAAATTGTTATCCTTACTTACCTTTCCTAAGGGACTTTTTCCTTGGTGAATCCAAGTGGGAAGTGGTTGTGATACCCAAGAAAAATGTGTAATTTCCATGTGAGATTTCTTAGAGGGTTCTCGTATTCATGAGGGTACTTACACTTTGGGTGATTGTTACATGAATATTAAAATAATTGCTTCTCACAACTTCACTAGCTGGTCTTATTCCTTCATCATCCCAAAACAACTTTCAGAGGGCCCTCTAATCGACTCATCATTGATTGAACTCAAGACTTAACTACTATAGTTCGATTTTTGGGAGAGTGGTTTTGCTTAGTTGCATCTTTGAAGATATTTTATAAGTGCACATTGATTGTAATTTTTCGACCCCTTAGAGGGCATTAGAGATTTCTTTTTTTTTCTATTGGAGGTTATTGTTAAAGTTCTCAAGGATACCGACCAAGGGATACCCATGCAAGGGGATCCTTGTGCTTTTCATTTCTTTGGAATTTTTGGTGCTCCCTAGATACCTTGAATATTCTCAGTTTCACTATGTGGTTTCCATTTTGGTTTGTTTCTTATTTGAATGTCCTAATTTCTCTTGACACTTCTCAAATAAGCCTTATATGTCAATAGAATCAAAACCCTTTTTCTTCTTCACCAATGAAATATTTTCCTCCTCCTCCTACCTCATATGGTGAAAGTCTAGCTCCTAGTAACGAGAAGTCTAACAAGAATAGAAAGAAAAATAAAAATAACAATATGCAAAGACAAGGGGGAATGCCACCAACCAATGCAAGTCATGATGGGGGGATTTCCTTAGCCAATGCAAGTCAGTCACTAGTCACTACAAGTCATACTAGAAACAAGTCACCAGTCATTACAAGTCACACTAGAGAGAAGCAACCAACCATTGTCAGTCATGATAGGGGAAATAAAATATCCACTGCAAGTCATGTTAGGAGAAAAAACAACCAATTCAAGTCACACTAGGGGTATTGACACTATTGAGTAACCTAGACGAATATGGTGAAATCCTAAGTCCCCTTGCAATATTTCTAAGGGAGATCACCTTACTCATATATTCCTTTCTCTTCTAGAGGTACAAAGAGTGTGGTCCTCGTCTCAAGGATATTTTCTCCTATGAAACCTATGGTTTCCCAACAACCCATTCAAACTTTAGTTGATAAATTGGTTGATTTGATGCAATTTTTATTTGATCATAGTCTTTACTCGAATGGCATTGCGATTGAAGTGGTTGAACCAATACGATCCTTGGTCAAACCCATTCTTCCTTTCAAGAGTGATGTGGATACCACTCAAGTTTTCTTGATTTCCAGTTTATAACCTTCAAACAGAGGGGCAATCCACACACTTTGAGTGGGCTCTCTCCAAGCCATAGGAGAGTTTCCTTTGATTGGAATATGTTAGGAAAAACATGATCGCAGAGCAATAACAATTAAACAATTAAAAAATATGCAAATATTAAACACATTATAAGAGAGACACAGAGATAACGTGGTTCACCTAAGATGGAGTACATCTACACATAAATCGCTAGTCCTTTATTATTATACCATCCAACAAAATGAAGGGATACAACCTGCAACAAACCCGCTGCACTTCCTCTTCACACTCTCACAGTCTCTCTCACATAATCACAGAGATTGTTTTACAATGCTACAATGCAATACACAACCGTTTTATAATGCCCTCCTTTTATAAAGGGAATACCATGGGAAAATACCACGGGTTGCCCAAATACCATGGGCCTGTAAATCACCCATTATTGATCAAGTCATGACTCTAAAATTACAACATTTGACAAGGCATTTTCCTAAATTTTTTGCCGCGGGAGCGCTACCCCCAAACCCCCGCCCGGTGGGGGGGAAAGCCCCCCACACCCCCTCGTCAGGTTCTAGGATACAAAAATGGCTGAAATAACATCTCTGAATTAGGAATATTAGGCTCCACAACCAATAGAATAGTCTACTTGGGCCTCAAGTTCCTTCTTTTGCACCCTTCCTATTAGGATTCAAGTTAAATCTTAGATTTTTTTTGAGATATTATAGATGAAGGAGACTTTATTAGTATTTTATTTGCATATGCTTGGATATTTTTGGGTTCTCTCAGTGTTGTGTTAGATACTAGTCCTCTACTGGACTTTGATAGAAAACTTAGTGAATCCCCAAGGTTGCTTCCTCAATTTCCTATTAGAATTCAATATGCTCCTCAGACATGATTATGTATATGGTATGAATGATGTGGCGTCTATGTTATTTCATACCGATCCTTCTCTTTTCCTGACTTTAGACAAAGCATCCCCTTTGTATGTTTCTACTGTATTGGTAAACACTACCCTGCAATGGGTGAATTATGTGGCCTCATACCCCATGTTTCCAATTTCTAGCGAGAAATAACCTCTATATATTCATGCTCGCCTTCTTGAGACTCGATTTTGATAGTTGATCAAGTGATTTATCCAATGGGGGCATTGGAGCATATTCTCCCCCCTGTTGGTCATGTTTTCTTTGAGACAATGTTGTTCCCTTAGATCAATCTCTCTTAGAACATATGATTGATTCTAAGATTCCTTTGGATATTTTCATCCTTCCCAAATATCATCTCCTTAAATTGGATCCATTTGCAATCAAACCCACTCTGATTTTCCTTTTGAGTATGATATTTTTGTTAGTGGATCCTCAAAATTTGGCCCTTTTGAGTCCACTCCATCATTGAGATGCAAGTTGGTGTTCCTAATGAGATCGATTCCTTTAGTGGATATTTAGACTTTTGTGATGATGAATTTGTTCTGAGATACTTTTATTTTATTTTATCTTTGATTTTCCTTATGATTCTTATCTTATTGATTGTAGGTACTTAGGCCTTGACGTTCTTAAGTCTTTGTGGGTACACTTTGCATTGGTAACAAATATTGTGGAAGACATTGAATTTGAAGATACACCTATCAAAGTAACTAGTATTGTATGTTTCTCTTTAAATTTTTTAGATATGATCATGGAATTGATGTTTCTTGGATAAATCATTTTGAGCTAGATTCTTTGTTTCTTAGGGATCATGCTTTACTTGTTGTTCTATCCAATCGGGTATATTTAGAAGCTTGCATACAAGTTTAGGTTTTCCCTTTGTTACAATGCGTTAAAAACCTTTTTCCATTAATTTTCCATATGGTCAAACTTGTTGGATATTCATGTGTTAGCCTTTTCTATTTTCACTTTGCACTAGCTTGGTAGAAGAGACTACCTAACATGGGACACTATAGTCAACACCCTCTTTCCAATTTGTTTCCCATGCTAAGATTTTCTCATAGGATGAGAAGCCTTTGTAGTTGTACAATGAAATTGATAAGAAGCCTCATGCCTCTCTTCCTTATCTATTTCTGGCCATTCCCTATAAGGCCCCCATTTTTACTCATTATGCATTTGCCTTTGATCACTTCTACTTGCATACTTATGCCTAATGCTTCATTGCATATTTCATGCTTCCATTGCATTCATTATGTTGCTCATCACTTGCATCCATTACATTTGCATTCTAGACCGTATTTTTGGAAGAAACATGTTGATCAATGTCCCCATCCTACACATCCCTTTTTTGCATAGGTAAGTTCTATGTGATTTGAACATAGTTGCATGGTTTGCCACACTCATTTATTCCAATGCAATATATAACTCTTTTATTCTTTTTTTCCAAGATTTTCTAATTTGAAAAAGACAAAAAAAAATCTTTATAAAAAAAGAGAGGAGGGAAATAATTTAGATCTTCACTTTTGTATGTGACAATAATTTTTAGTTGTGTCACCCTTTAAAGAAGCACTAGATTTGAGTCTTCTGGACAAGTTGGGTCTTGGTATTTCCTTAGGAACAAAACCATGATTTCTAAGTTTTACTTTTCCCATTGGTTACTCTTCCAGTCACTATGGATAATATGTTAATGCCCCTTGCATTGTATATTTATATCATTGTTTCCCTTTTTGCATCAAATGTTGCCCAAATCACCATTGTGCTGTGCTCATGTTCAAGGGTCATATTTATCCTATGTATACCCTTCCTTACAAATAAATTTTCACCATCCATGGTAGCCTTCCATGTTGTCAAAACTATCTCAATTGTACCATTAACAATTTTATTTGCTCGTGGTAGTGTAGAATGTCCCCACTGAATTCTCATTAACATGTCATCTCTTATTGACTATGACACATTGCCTCAAGAGATCAACCTAGAGTAGAGAGAACATAGGGGGAAATTTCATTATTGGTGAGTTAACCTAGGTTCTACAAATGCAATATCATCATCGGTTGTTGAGTGAGTGGTTTCCCCTTGTGTTGAATGATAAGACATTTTTTCACATATTGGTATTTGTGTTGTACTTTGGTTTCCATTTTCATTGTTAGTGAAGTTACTTGTCTCTGTTAGCATCTTTCTTCATCAATTGTTTATCAGAGGGTATTTTCATGCATTATTTTCATTTGGCGCATGCGATAAATGTACTTGGTGATCTATTCTTAGAGCATTTTCCAATACCTTCAAATCATTTTCCTATTGTTTGCTTGTGTTGGATGATGCAGGATGCCTTAATTCCCTCTGTTTAATGGATCTCATTCCATCAAAACTGATTTATTTTCCACGAGAATGATATTTAAAGACCTTTATAGTACCTTTGGGTTTGCAACCACCAGTGGGGACTTTTGTTGCTATTGACATTAGGGATAGATCAATGTCCCATGATTGATAGAAGATCAATGTCCCTTGATTGATAGATTCTACAAGTGTTCGACATAAACACATATATTCACACTTATTAGAATGTACCGAGGTACCTTGATGCTCATTATCATTATTGGAAGGTTGTATCACAGTTATTAATGATATACATATATTATTGGTAATCAAATGATTTCCCCCATGTTTGACTTCAATTACTCTATTCACATGGTCTAGACTTGTACATTTCAATGGATTTGGATTGAAGATCTTGGGTCTATAGTAGCATCCTTATTGTTTCAACCCGAGCTCTATAAGTAGTACCACCTATCTACATGAATTTGGTACTTTGTGGAGAACTAATTTTGTACTTCATCTAGTTCTAGTTGTTCTCCTAATACACACTGAGACATAAATACACTTTGTATATGTTGATGGATATGATATATTTTTGACATGGATTCACTGTGTATCTATTTTGTGGCCATGAATTTTCATTTTATACACCTCATGGATCCACAATGTACTTGATTTGGAAACAATTTTTTTTTACACTTGTGTATGGGTAATACTCTCCTCCGGGAAGAGATTCATTTGATATTTTGGTTTCTATTGCAAGCACTTTTCTTCTTCAAAATTCATTGGAATCCACCTAGTTCCATTTGCCATATTTCTTCGTTGTTTATAATGTATTTCAACCATCAAATTCCCTTCTAACCTCATACATTAGGGGACATATGTTATAACATTATTTGTTATCTCTGTGTCCTTGATGTACACATGGCCTTCATACTGATCTCTTCTAGTCATTCCTCGACTCAAAGAATACTTTAAAAGACCATTTTTTCCACATCCATGTACTTTCCTTGAAGGAAGGCATGCACATGTGCGATTCCCATTAGAAAGGCACATGGCCCTTGGAAAATGTAGAAAATTAAAATAAATGCAAGTATTTTTGTGTGTCCATGAGTGTGCTTCACAAAATTTCTACTCTTGCATCTCCTTGAAACTATCACCAACTACTTTAACCATATCATAAGACTATAAAATAAGGCCTAATGTTGGCTAAATGGAGGACTATAATTATAAAATCCTTATTCTATAATAATTATACGTGATCATATATGAGCTTTTATGAACTTATTGTTCTAGAAAACCCTGTTTTTGAGTTATGTCTTCTTTCTCAAGGTTTGAGGATTAAGTAAGGTTTCCTAAATTTTTCTACTTGGGGAGAAGTTTCAGTATAGAGGTTGTAATTAATGGCCTGGGAATGGAGAAACCCAAATGACAGTTACAAAAGGTGCTAGCAATAAGTCATCACGTATATGTTTATTTGTTTTTCTCATTTTAATAAATGGATATCTCTCTTCTCTCCCCTACCCTCTTTCCCCAATATGATAGTTAATATTTTAATTTCTTTTGAATTCATGTTGGATGTTGGGATCAGTGTTCCTGATGAATTGATTAGAATTAGTTTATACTTAATTCAAGTCATCTCAAATTTCTTTTTATTATAACTATAAGGTTTAAGGAGGGTTCTTCTTCTTATGTGCAAGTCATTAGATATTGCTAGATTCAAGAGGATTGCATTGGAATTTGCATATAAAATAAGGATTAAGGACAACCATATGGATACATGAACTTCTTCCCCCCATCTCCTAGGTATCTATTTTGATTATGACTCATTGATTCATGAAAGTAGATTGTTATATTCTACCTTGCTTTATAATATTCTAACCCTATCTTTTACCTTCTATACAGTGAATAACAATGAAACATATAGAGGGAATCTTGTAGGAGAGATTTGCAGTAAAAGGTGTAGGGGAAGGACAAGACTGACTCACCATTTTTGTATTTGCAACTACTCACTTGAGTTTTTCTAGATTGCAATTTTCTTTTTCAAGGTGCACATCCCGTTATATTTCTTTGGAATCATATTGTTTTTTATCTAGGCAGTAGTGTTGGGTATAACGTATTTTCATGTTGGGTTGAAAGCAATTTTTTTTTAAAATTTTATGTTTTCACTGAAAATTGTGCTTGAAACCCCCTACATTTAAACCTATCAGTCATTGCATTAGCATGCCAAAAGTATGATATTTGGATGTTGCAGGAACTCTACTTTCGGTCCTGTAAATTTGAGCCTAGGACCAACCTTTAACAAGTGACCGTATTAAAACCTATTTCTAAATGTAATTGACTTGTATAATATGTGAACACCTCCCTTACCTATCTCACTCCACTTTTATTTCTAATATGAGAGGATACTAAACTCCATACAATATCTGCCTTACAATCATGACAAATTTTGCTTAGAGCAATGAGTGAGGGGTATTTATTTCATCAAATTCACTGATCAAGACTTTCCCTAGTAATGTCATCTACATGGAAGAAGATCGCAGTAGCGCACACAATGCTTAACAAACTCCTAGTTATGTTATGTTACATGTTTTTTTTATCATCTTAATTTTACTTTTCTTAAACATAGTTGAGAAGGAAACACTAGAGTATATGTAAAAATGGATTTTTTGACAACTGCATTACAAAAAATGAGCTGAACAAAATGGTAGTTGTCTAGAAAATAATAGGATGAGTCTTAGTAGTTTATTTTCTAGCTACTACATGACTGTTGCTATGTTTAGATTTTTTTTTTAATTAAATCCAATGTTTGAGTTACTTGGAACAAAAACATTGGGCTAGTAGTGACTTAAGGTTAGGAAAATTTACACCTAATACTTGTGTAAATTGCATATTGATTTTCCGTCATCTATATCCTTCATGGTTTGCAGTTTTTAGCACTATATACTTGCTAATTTGACATAAGTTAAGGGTGTTCACTGATTTAACATTATAAAGGAAATATTTACTGTTAGTTTTTCAACTGAAATAAGACTTTGCAAATATGTTACATGCATGATAATATTACCCTATAGGGTTGAAACTTATTGGAACACATTGATACATTTTCCCTTGAATTTCCTAGTGGATTGGGGTTGTTAAGAATTGAAATATAGTATGCTACTACTGTTTTTTTATATTTCATAAAACCCCTAAGGATGAATATTCATAGGGTTAAGATCTAAGAAACCTCTTGTTAAAGGTTCAACTTTTTGTTTTTCATTATGACTCTACACTTTATAAATTTATAAATGTCTCATCCTTGATCACCCCCTGAAGGATCTCATATGTTAGTGCATTTGTCCTTTCACAATTATTGATGACTCTAATGAGGACCCTTTATTGGGACCCCTTCATTTTTCCTTTACAACGAGTTTCATCTCCAATAGGCCTTGACATCCATTTTTTTGTTCAACATTGAGGCTCACCAGTTTCTAAAATCTCTCCTAGTCAGACATTTAGCCTTTTATATTTTCCTTCTTTCAATATCCTTCTAGGAGTTTCTTTTGCACTCTTACTTTGTACTTATACTGGATGTACTCTTTTAGTCTCGTTGACCTACTTTTGTGGTCATTTGTTGGAGATTAATAAAATTATTTTGTCTTATCTACCTTTATATGGAATTCCATGCATTTATTGCGGCTACTTCCATAGTATACATGCATCTTTCGCAACCTACACTTGTAGAATTATCTCGTATGTCACTGATATTTTGATGACTACCATTGCTTCTCTTTTACTGTCATCATACTCATCTTGTCCAATGGCTACTTGGTTTGACTGTACTTGAAACTGAATGACATTTTCTTGTTGTCTTACAACCTTCTAAGTCACTTATCCCATCGAACAAATGTTGATAATCCATTCAACGTTGTTTCCATGTATTTAAATTATTCCCATTATTATTTTTTATCGGGCTTCAACATAATTTCAAGATTATTTTCATCTTACCATTAAATAAATAACTACTGGGCATCGATACAAGTAGGATAAAAGATAGCTAAAACACCCTTCTTTTCTAGTGAATTTTTATAGAAACTAGACAAAATTGTTCCTACAAATTGCTATTTCTACAATTTTTCCATTTCAACAATTGTAATTTCCTGTCTTAGACTAAATCCCTTATTTTAAAACTACCCAGATCACAAAAATTACAATTTGAGCACTCCAAATTGCAATTTCAACAAGAATTGGTCTGCCAAATTTTGGTGGGTTGGGGGTGTTTTGGTTAGCACTTATACTGCTTTGGCATCGATATAGTAAAAATATACTTCAAACATAGATATAAATGCATCAACCTCCAAACTGTGCTCACCTGAATTTATTATTCTGCCACATTCCATAAAATTATTATTTTCTTATATACCATAAACTAAAGTTGTCAGGACCTTTATCTTTAAACTTCATTTTTTCTCCTTCTGACTCCACGTTACTATCTCAATTTTCACACTCATTACTTTTTAATTCTCATGGTCATGATTTTTAATTTCTAGGCATATTGTTTTGGCTTGTGTGCCTATCTCATGGCCTCTCTATGTTTGTTGTTTACATGTGGCATGTATTTATTGTGGTCCAATCAACTATTCTGGTGCTAAATCACAAGTCTTCATAGTCTTGATTGCATGGTCATAACCTCAACATTTGCATTTATCATGCACTGTTTCAAGATTGTTCCTGGTCTATTTCAATCTCCTACTTGCATTTGTTCCTATTCCATTCACTATTTCAGGCTTGTCGCATTTTTTTGTGTGCCTATGTTGTGCCCTTTGCAACCTTCTTATCGTATCCTCTACAACTTGCTCGCTATGGTATGTTACAATACCAGTCTAGGTTGTGTGCTCTACTCTCTAGATATGTCTCAGTGGCATGTGCTCAAATTGTCTCACATTTGACCTTGATTGGACCTCACACAGTTCTTGTATACATGTTGTTTCTTTAGAATTCCCACAGAGTTTCTCTTAGAAATTTGTAAACTCACAATTCTTTTGTTGCTCTTCATGTGCCAATAAATTCCCTGATTAAGATTGCTTGTTGGTATGCCCATGCCAAATCAATCGATGTAATTGTGATGATACACTACGTCGAAAATAGGACATTCCATCGTCGGTTTTGAGACAAATGTTTGTCACCAAAACACCAGAATTAGAACATACAGAGAGAATACAAAATGGATGTGACGATGACACACCAACAATTTGTTGTCGCAAAAGCAACAATTTTATAATAGTTAATGGTATGGGTGATATGAGTTAAAAGTTAAGGGTTAATGTTTTGGGGTTATAATCATTAGGGGGTTAACAATTTCAAGTGTTAAGTGTTGATGAGGGTTCTAAGGGAAAATAATTATAGAGATTATAGATATTTATAATTATGGGGAATAGTAGTTAAGGTGTTATAATATTGCTTGTAAGTATTAAGTATCTTAATGGTTGTACAAGTTAGGGGTTATACGGGATAATGTTTGAGCGGTTAGAAGTTAAAGGTTATGTCTTCTTTATCATAGGTCTTATATTTATTTACCGTTAAAAACTAATAGACATTATAGTGATCAATGGTTTTAAGGTTGTATGATTTAAAGGGTAAGGGAGTTATAAGAGGTAGCGACTTAATAGTTATAGAGGACATTATAAAGGTTATAGGGTTACTAGGGTTAGTGTTAAAGCTAGTTATATGTGTATATGCTTAAGGCTAGTTTATGTTGATTAGGGGTTATACATGTTAATGATGAAAAATGATTATAAGGGTTAATGATTTTGCATTATTTATAAGGGTTAGGTGTTACAATTTTAGGGGTTAAGGGTTATAATGTTTATGATATTTAAGGCAAAAGGGTTCTAACTTTAATAAGTAAGAGGTTATAGATGTTATTTTCTATGGAATAGAGTTTGAAGGTTATCTTTCAGAATATGGTGGATAGGGTTAAGGGTTAAGTGTACAATATATTACAGATTTGGGTTTGTACGAATTATAATAGGCATTGTGATATAGGGATTATATGTTATAGATGTCAGTGATTATATGATATAATGATGATAAGAGCTTGAGTTAATTAGGGACATTATGTGGTAAAGGTTATTAATCTCAATGGATAATAATAGTTATGGGAGATATGTATTAAGGTTTAAAGGTTAGGGGTTAGAGGTTATAACAATTTTGTGTTAAAGAGGCTAGGAGTTATAGGGGTTAGGAGATTGGGGATTTATAGTGTTAATAGTTAAAGTTCAAGTCTTACGGATAATGTGGGTTATGAGGCAAGGGATATATGAGTTAGGTGTTAATAATTCTAAGGGTTAAAATTTAATGTTTAGTAATGAGGCTAGGCAATAGTTTTAAAAATCCGGGTTACATGGTTTATATTTTATAAGGTTTAAATGGGTTAGATTTGATAATGGTTAGGATATTATGAATACAAATTGTGTTAGTGGTTAAGGGTAAAGTACTAAAAATTATATAGGTTATGTGTTAGTGTTTATATGGTCTAAGTGCTAATTGTTACAAATTATAGCAGCCGGAACTAATATTTATTGAGTTCAAGTATTACATGTTGCAAGGTTTACAACGTATAATATTTTATTGATTACGAGCTATAGAGGTAATTGAAATGACAATGATTATAGGGTTATATATAGAGGTAATTAAGGATACAAATCAGGTAATTAGGATTAGGTGTTATAATATTTTAGGTTATATTATGAATTGTTTATCACACGTGTTAGAATTATTATGAAACAAATTCAACATCCATTTAACATTTCCACGACTTCAACTATGAGAATCGTAATATATGTCTTAATGTTAGTGTTAGGGTTGAGATTTAATAGAAACTATATGGATTATGGTTTTGCGTTTATATTACTTAAGGGGTAAGGAGTTATAAGAGAGAGTGGATTAGAAATTATAGAGGACATTGTATATGTTATAGGGGTTAGGGTTCATGTTAAATATAGTAATAAGTGTATGTCCTTAAGGCCAATTTATACTATTTAAGGGTTATATGTGTTAATGTTGATAAATGCTTATAATGGTTAATGGTTGTGCTTTAATTTGTAAAGGCTAGATGTTAGAATTATAGAGGTTAAGGGTTCTAATCTCTATAATATTTGAGGCACAAGGGTTTTAAATTCATACGCATTAGGGGTGACAACGTACTTATATAGGTTTGAGGTTATAGACGTTATTGCTTTTAGATTATAGGTTGAAGGTTATCTTCTAGGATGTGGTGGTTAGGGATTAAGGGTTAAAGGTACAATTATATTATGGATTGGGGTTGTATGAATTATATTAGTCGTTGTGTTATAAGGATCATATGTTATAAGTGTCAGTGGTTGCATGCTATAGTGATAATAAGAGCTCTAGGTAATTAGGTGTTATGTGGTAAAATTTATTATTCTTAATGGATATTAGTTATGGGAGATAAGCACGAGACACGTATTAGGGCTTAAAGGTTAGGGTTAGAGGTTATAACAATTTTGTGTTAAATGAGTTAGAATTTATAAGGGTTAGGAGATTGGGGATTTATTCAGTGTTATGAGTTAAAGTTCAAGTCTTAGGGATTATGTAGGCTATGAGGTAAGGGCTATATGAGTTAGATGTTAGGTGTTAAGGATTGTAAGGGTTATAATTTAATGTTTAGTAGTGAGGATAGGTGATAATTTTGATACATTGATTTACATGGTTATATTTTATAAGGTTTAGATGGGTTAGGTAATAAGGGTTAGGATATTACGAGTACAATACATGTTAGTGGTTAGGGTTCAAGCAATAAAATTATATAGGTTATGTGTTAGTGGTTATATGGGTCAAGTGCTAGTTGATACAAATTATAGGGGTTAGAACTAAATTTTATTCGAGTTAAGTGTTAGGGGTTATAAGGATTACAAACTATAAGGTTTTTAGTGATTATGAGCTATATGGGTAATTGAAATGACAATGATTATAAGGAGGTAATTAAGGAGACAAATTGGGTAACTAGGGTTAGGTATTATAATATTTTGGGTTATATTGTGAATTGTTTATCATAGGTGTTAGATATATTTAGAGTTAAAATTTGATAGATATTATAGGGATTGATGGTTTTAAGTCTATATGACTTAACATGTAAGGGTTATAAGAGGTATAAAATTATTAGTTATAGAGGATGTTGTAGATGTTATAGGGGTTAGGGTTAAAGATGGTTATAGGTGTATGTGCTTAAGGCTAGTTTATATTGATTAGGATTTATGTGTTAATGATGGTAAATGATTGTAAGGCCAGTTAATGGTTGTGATTTAATTTATAAGGGCTAGATGTTATAATTATAAGGGTTAAGGGTTATAACTTTTATGATATTTAAGGTATAAGGGTTCAACTTCGTAGGTGTTAGGTATGACAATGTACTTATATAGGTATGCAGTTATAGATGTTATTGTCTATGGATTAGGGGTTGAAGGTTATCTTCTAGGATGTGGTGGTTAGGGATTAAGGGTTAAGGGTATAATTATATTATGGATTTGGGGTTGTATGAATTATATTAGGCATCATGTTATAAAGATTGTATGTTATTGGTGTAAATGGTTGTAAGATACAATAATAAAAAGAGCTTGACTTAATCAGGGGACATTATGTGGTAAAGGATATAAAATTTTGTGTTATAGGGGCTAGGAGTTATACAGGTTAGGAGACTGGGGATTTATAATGTGTTACGAGTTAAATTTCAAGTCATACATATTATGCAGGTTATGAAGTAAGGGATATGTGAGTTTGTTGTTAGGTGTTTAGGATTATAAGGATTAGAATTTATTTTTTACTGGTGTGGCTAGGTGATAGTTTTGATAAGCCCAGTTACATGGATTATATTTTATAAGGTTTAGATGGGATAGATGTGATAAGGGTTAGGATATTATGGGTATAATATGTGTTACTAGTTAAAGTTAAAGTACTAAAACTTATATATATGTTATGTGTTAGTGGTTATTTGGGTTAAATGTCAGTTGTTACAAATTTTAGGGGTTAGAACTAGAATTTATTGGGTCAAGTGTTAGGGGTCACAAGGGTTAAAACGTATAAGGTTTTAAGTGATTATGAGCTATAGTGGTAACTTGTGTGACAATGAGTATAGGTGTTGCACACACACACACACACACACACAAAGAAACTAGGTAATTAGGGTTAGGGGTTATCTATAAGGGTTATCAAGGGCACTTGTTAGAATTTATAATGTGCATATGTTATATATGTTAAGGGATGGGGTTTGGGGTTTCTAGGACTATAAATTATAGAGGTTAATAGTTCCCATGGTTAGGGGACACTAGTGATAAGGGTTATAACAATTTCATGTAAAAAGAGTGATATAGTTACATGTGTTAGGTATTGGAATTCATAAGGGTTAATGGTTATATGTGCTAGGGATTTAATGATTAGTGGTGACACTAGTTATAATGTTTTGTGATTGTGGGGATTGAGGACAATATTAATAGAGATTACAAGTTTTAGGGCCCAACGTTAATGGTTATATTAGACTATATGTAGAGAAAGTGTCAGGATAAATAATGGTTGTAGGGATCAATGGTTATAAGGGTTAAATAATCTACTGTTAAATGATATATATGTTAATGTTAAAGTAATTATTTCTTCCATTAAAATGCACCTATGTTAAAATTGTTAAGTTTTGGAAACTCTCTTGTGATTTTTTTGCTCCAAGAAGCGATTTAAATAATTTTCTGGTTCGACCGAGGTCTGTCCGTGTTGTTTGTAGGTGTTCGTTGCCTCGGATCCTCTCGCTCTACTGAGCGCTAGTGGCTTTGGGTTTATGCTTATCTCTCTGACGTCTTAGGTACTTCCTGTGCTTCGTTGCAGGTTTTTGAAGGCTGCTTTGAGCTCTGGGTGATTTCTCTGCAGTCTTGTTCCCTGCCTCATTCTTTCTTGAATCTAGTGAGCTTTGTTTTTATTTTTAGAGGTCTTTCTCAGCAGATATATCTGGGGTTGAGTTTTCCTTTGTCCTCTTTGTGGCCTCCATGGACGTTGGAGGGGATCTTCCTCCTCCTGTCCCTCTTGAACTGGAAGCTTTCAAAAGGCTAGTTGCATCTTGTGGTAAGAGGAAAGGGGGACCTCCTTCTCAGAGATTTGTGAAGAAGGTCGATATTCCCTCTGTTGAGCTTCCAGCTGAAAGGATCTATCGTTCGGCCCTGAACCTTGCTGAGCGTGGTCTCATTGGGCAATTCACTGGTCTCTGGCCTCCCCCTAAGGCTATAGATGGATGGGTCCAAATAAATTGGAGGCCCTTAGTATCTAAAGGCATTCGAAATCACTTCGTTGGTAGAGGATGCATTGTTTCTGTGCTTGATTTTGTAGAAGATAGGGATATCATATTTCCCAATGCCCCATACTTCATGGGTCCCCAAGGCCTTTATTTGAACAAGTGGTCTCCCGATTTTGGCCCCACCCAAGACGTCCCATCAACAGTTCCTATATGGGTAAGGATCCCCCATTTACCTTTACAGTGTTGGAATCCAGAGTCTCTCGAAGTCATTGGGAATAAGCTTGGTAAATTTATAGACATGGCAGGAAGGAAAGACTAATTTTCATGCTCAAGAATATGCATTGAAGTAGACTTGGAAATTGGCCTGCCTGAGGCGATCAACCTCACAGTAGCTGATTGGTCTTACTTCCAAGAACTCGACTACGAGCAAATTCCATTTAAGTGCCAATTCTATCATGATTACGACCATTTTTCCCGTAATTATAAGAAGAAGTCAGAAGATGATCTCGACAAAGAAAAGAATGGCCAGTGGATCCGAGCTCAGAAAGCTGGAGCTTATAAACAGGAATCTAGAACTAAAGGTAAAGATGGAAAGACCACTAATGGTATTATAGATGCTGGAAAAATATCCCTAATCCTCCTGCTGTAGAAAAGGAGTCCTTTAATCACTTTGTTGCTCTCAGTATTCCTGAAACTTCTACCTTTGAAGAGGGTGAACTGCCTCAATCAAAAGGACTGGTCGATGTACCTGAAATTAACACTGGAACATTGGGTCATAATGGAATATCTATCTCAGTATCCCCCAGGAAAGGTGAACCCTCGCATCTTTCTCCAATTGGTGCTACTGCTTCCCCCTCTTATGCTGATATTACTAGGAAGAAGTAGGTTGAAAGTTTAGACTCTTTTGAAGATGATTCAATTGAGAAACTCTCTAAAAAGGATGGTAAGAAGTCTCGGAAGGAGGCCCAGGAAGAAGAGATAGAAAGGTTAAAGATGCAAGGTAGCCAGTCCACCATTGAAATGTCGTTAGGAAGAAGCAAGAAAACAAGGCCCCCAAAGGGAGTTGTCACTCCCTCCCATTTGGGTAAGTAATGCAGATTATCTCTAGGAATTGCAAGGGATTGGGGAAACCAATCAAAGCCGAAGCAGTCAAATACTTGTTGCGGATGGCCCCTTTTGAAATCCTCTTGCTCCAAGAGACCAAGATAGAGGAGGAATCTCTTCTCCTTCTCAGTAAAACTAAATGGAAATTGAATGCTGGCAGAGCTGTTAGCTCTAGAGGCACCTCTAAGGGCTTACCCACTCTTTGGTGTGAAGAAAATTTTCAGTTAAAAAGTTGGGTTGCTACTCAACATTAGATATTTACTGATGTCTTTCATATCTCTAGTAAGACCAACTTGTCCCTTTTTAACCTTTACATTCCAATAAAATACCAGGAAAAAACAAAATGCTGGAAATCGTTGTCTGAGTTTTGAGAAGCTAATTCTTTTCTAAATTCTGTAGTGGCTGGAGATCTTAATATAACATTGGTTCCATGTGATAAAATTGGTGGGATGCATGGCAAGGATCAATTTCATGACACGGTTGAGGAGATAATTCTTGCCTTTGAATTGAATGATATAAATCCCAAATCGGGTCGATACATGTGGAATAACAATAGAGTGGGTGCAACAAATATTGCTGCCCGTCTCGACCAATTCATGGTCCAAAGCTCCCTGTTGGATGGGAATTCCATCATTTCTTCTAAAATCTTACCTGAACTCTCGTCTGATCATCACCCGATCTCTCTGTTGTTTGAAAAAGAAGAAAATTTAGGACCATTACCGTTTCATTTCAGTCCACTCTGGGCTGAGAGGGATGGATTTTTTGCCACGGTGGCTTAGGCATGGTCCCTCTACGTTGTTGGATCTCCTAGTTACGTCTGAGAACAAAAGTTAAAAAGAGCTAAATATGCTCTCAAAACCTGGGTCAAAATACCATTGAGATCTCCTATAACCTGTGTATAACCTTCAGGAAAGAGAGGGTAATTGAGTTATCAGCTATTCAACTAGGAATGGAAGATAATGACATCACAAAGTCTCAGCTGGCATTGGAAAAACTCTCTCAAAGTACTACCACTCAATATTTTCGTCAAGCAGATGAATTCCTCATGATGAAGTCTCATAGCCTCTGGCTGAAGGATGGGGATAATCCGCTTTTTTCCACCGCCAATGCAGGGCTAGATTGTCCCGGAACCACATCTCGGATATTTCTATTGATGATGGGGCCATCATTAAAGGTGAGGACCTGCTAAAACAGGATGCAAGTAGACACTTTCAGCTCTTGTATAAGGATGATTTCCTTGCTGATGAGGAAGTGTCTGCTGAATTCCTGGATAATGTATCCTCTCTTGTCACCTCAGAAGATAACCATGTCTTAATGAAACCTTTCACTGAATAAGAAATTTTGGATGTCATCTGGGCAATGGAACCAAATAAAGCTCTTAGGCCAGATGGATTTTCTTTCCATTTCTACAGAGTCTGCTAGCACATAATTAAGTTAGATTTGATCTGTATGGTGATTGCCTTCCAAAATAAAGCTGAAGTGGGCGGGTGTACAAATTCTACATTCCTTGCTTTGATTCCAAAGGAAGTTAATCCCTCTTCTTTCAACAGGTTTCACCCTATTTTGTTGTGTAATGCTTCTTAGAAGATACTAGCCAAACTACTTGCCAACATGTTTAAGATTTTGCTAGGCAGGTTGATCTCTCCTCTCCAGGGGGGTTTTGTAAAAGGCAGGCATCTTCAAGCTTTCATCCGAAGGAGAAAGGAATGTTAATTAAGTTGGAAATGAAGAATGCATTCGATCGTGTAAAACTCCCCTTCCTTTATGATGTCCTTCTCTCCTTTGGCTTCAGATCTAAGTTTGTGAATTTGATCAAAGCTTGTACAGACAAACCTTGGATTGTGCCTCTAGCTAATGGAAGACCATCATAATTTTTCCAAGCCACTAGAGGTCTCCGCCAAGGTTTCCCAATGTCACCTTTTCTTTACATCTTGAAGGCAAAAACCCTCAGCAGAAAACTCTTAGTTGAAAAGGAAGCTGGATTTCTTCTGGGAATCAAGATTGCTAGGGGTGTGGAACCCATAAATCATGCCCTCTTCATTGATGAATCTCTTCTCCTTGGTGGGGCCTCATTGAATATTGCCAGGGTCTTTAATGAAGTTCTTCAAAATTTTTGTCTTATTTCAGGAGCCTTGATCAACAAGCAAAAAAGTGTAGTCTAAGGCTAGAATGTCGATCTTCCTGCTATTCTCCGAATAGATAACTTCTTGGGATTCCCTGGCTTTGTCAAGTGGGAGAGGATAAAGTATTTGGGGCAGCCTTTAACTCTTCGGCCAACTCCTCCTTCTCTTTGGCTCGAAGTGATTGCTAAGATGAAAGGTAAAATTGTCTCTTGGGGTGGTCAATCGTTAAATAAGGCGGGAAAATTGATTTTGATCAAGTTAGTTCTTTCTGCTCTACCTATCTTCCAATCCTCCTTGTTGCTTACCCCTAAGTCCATGTCGGCTCAAATTTCTAAACTCTTGCGAGATTTTCTCTAGAACGATGGCAATGGTAGTAAAAAAAATACATTTGGATAGCTGGGAAATACTTAAAAAACCCATTTCTGAAGGTGGTCTACAGATTCGTGACCTTGGCCTGGCTAGTCTGGAAATGGGTGGTAAACTTATTTGGCAGCTTCATGTAGACAAAATCACCCTGTCAGTAATATCTTCAGGATGAAATATCTCAAGGGAGGCTCTCTGAGAAATTTAACATCAGCTAATATGCCCACAGGGACAACTATCTGGAATTCTTGTAGAAAAGGAATTTATAAGTTTAAGCAACAACTTTACAGGATCCCTGGGAATGGGAAGAAAATCCTTCTCTGGGAGGATAAAATATCAGGTAACCTTGCTCTCTCGTTTGTTTCTTTGTTACCAGAGATAATGGATTGGTCAACAAAACAAGGCCTGCTCCATTTTGCCGACTTATGCTCTTGGTACAACGTAGGAAATTGGGTGGGATGGTCTTTCCCAGACCTCCCTGACAGACTCGGCTCCCAATTTTTTTTGTTGATCTCCTTTCTTTTTGTCCTTGCCCCAGTTCATTACTCCTTCAAAGACAATTGGGGTTGGGGAATTATGGGATCGTATTCAACAGCTAATGGTTACTCTGAACTTCAAGTCTCTCATCCTTCTTTTCTTTCCTCAACAATCTGGAAATCAGTCTGGTCATCACATTGCCTTCCTAAGGTAAATTTTTTTATATGGCTGCTCCTGCAAAACAACGTTCTTATTGGTGATAATCTGCTAAAACGTGGCTTCTATAACCCGTTTAGATGTTGTTTTTGCAATTCTGAATTTGAATCGGAAGATCACTTGTTCATTGGCTATGAATTTTCCAAAAATGTGTGGGATTTGGTGCTACTTGGCACTTGCATATTTGTTCATTCCCATTCCTCTATAACTGAATTTTATCTCTCCTGGTATGATCGACGTCCTTAGAAATTGGGCACCTCTGCTATCTGGCTTCTGATTTGGCTCTTGATTCCTAAGCTCATCTAGTGGAAGCTTTGGATTTGCAGAAACAACTGCATTTTCAATCAAAATACTCCAAATTAGCAGGGCATGGTTTCATCAGTCAAACAACAAATCACTGAGTTAGCTGGAAGTTCGTCTACCTCTTCTGTGATGGTTTCTTCCTCTTTTCTTCTTGCGTTTTCAAAGTGGTTGGGTATACAATCTTTTGGGATGTGATCATCAGTGTGATTCAAACCTGTCAGAATTTTTCCCTAGCGCTACCGTGGATCTAATGAAGAATTAAAAATATTATGGAAGAGTTCTTCTGCTGCGATTATTTTTTTCGATGGAGCATTTAAGGGGAACCCCGGGATCTCAGGTGCTGGGGGATTGGTTATTTCTCTAGATAGATTGTCTGAATCCAGTTTTAGTTGGGGTCTCAGATCCATGAAAAATAACCAAGATGAAAACTATAGCCTCCTTATGGCCAGTCAAATTACAAAGGATAAAGGTTATAAATCAATTCAAATCTTCGGCAACTCCGAGGTGCTGATTAAAACTCTAAATTCTGTTGATTGCTTCAATAATTCTGCGTTGAACATAATTTTGCAAGGAATCTGTCTTACATTGAAAGAATTCGATAGGGTTACCTCTTTCCACATCCTACGGGATTTCAATAATCTCGCGGACTCCCTAGCCAACAAAGCTTGCCTGCTTTCTTAGGGGCTTCTAAGCATCATCAGAGAACCCAACCATCTTCACCCAATTCCTTAATTGGCTTTCTCTACACTGTAATTTGGTTTTTTGGATCCTGCTCCTTCTCGGTCTGAAATTGTTCAGCCTTTGTCCCCCTGGCATTCTCCTACTGGATTGTATTTTTTTGGTTGATTGGAAATTGTCAAGTCATACCGCTGTTTATATTTTCTCATGAATAAATTAAGAACAAAAATATTCGTTCTAGTTAAAAAATAATTGTTAAGTTTCTAATGGTTATTCCTGATCTAATAACAATTAGCATCATAACAACATAACCATAAGAAAAAGGATCACTGAAAGATAGACAAGTACAACCACACAAAAGAACACAAAGATTTATCCTAGGAAACCCTCATGGGGAAGAAAACCCAACAAAACTTCCTCTATATAGATGTATCGAAAGTACAAGACAAGACCCTAGACAGATGCGCCTTCTCCCAGCAGATATATATCTCTCTATCCCATTCGTTATACACAAGTAAGTGTGTGTTCAAATGAGGAACACAACTCCTCTATTTATACTCTTTCTGTCACTTGACTTTTAACCTAACAAGTAGGCCCCACTTAACTGACTGGGCCGACTTCACCTAGGAAGACTCAAAACAATATTATACTATATTCATTAGGGTACTATTGACCCAACTTACAATGGAGGCTTTACCTCATGACTCTATGATGACCAAATACAATAGTAACATGCCGACAGAGGAATAATACATCTCCCTTGGGGTACATCGGTAAAATACATTTAGAATATCCTTTGAGGTTACAATATTTCAACACTCCCCCTTAACAAGAAGGGTATTCTACTGACAACATCATCGTCAATTATATGAGTAACGAGCGAGAGAGCATCTGGAAGATTATCAAGGTGATACATCTATACGTCATAGGAAGTTTTCAACAATCATCAGTAACTCTAACAGTTACTGGAACATCTTCAGTATTGGAACATCATCTTCTACAAGAACATGTCTTTATCTTTGATCTTCTGCAACACTCGATCACTTAATCCTTTGCAGCAACACTTTGATCTTCTCGATCCTTTGCAACAACACTTCGAACTTCTCGATCCTTTGCAGCAACACTTCAATCTTCTCGATCCTTTGCACCAGCACTTCGATCTTCTTGATCCTTTGCAACAACAATTCGATCTTCTTAATCCTTTGTAGCAACACTTCGATTTTCTTGATCATTTGTAGCAGCACTTCAATATTCTTGATCCTTTGCAGCCGCACTTCGATCTTCACGATCCTTTGCCGCAATACTACCTACAATACACATGACCTTGTGGGATGATCAATACCTATCGCTTTAGGACATAGGTCCAAGGATGATGCAATCCTCATTATCATACTCCCCCTTAACGATGAGGGTCCATAGTATTGACCAACTGGATCGTCCGCAAATGAATGCAGGATGTATCGTCTCTAAAGACTCATCATAGACCATCCTCATCCTGTTAAATCTAGGACCACTCCCAAGCGAGTGTTATACTACGACATCTACATATGAATGTAGGAACACTCTCCATGCAAGAGTATCGTCTGCTACTGCAGATCTCGTCCACACATGAATGCAAGACATGTCGTCCGTAAGGACTCATCATAAGCATCCTTAGCTTCAAAGCTAGGACCACTCCCAAGCAAGTGTTATACTACGTAATCTACATATGAATGTAGGAACGTCTGCTACTGCAGATTTTGTCCGCACGTGAATGCAGGACCTGTCGTCTGTAAGGACTCATCATAGGGCATCCTCAACTTCAAAGCTAGGACTACTCGCAAGTGAGTGTTATGCTACAACACCCATGTAGGTACACTCTCCATGTGAGAGTAACGTTTGCTATTGCATATATCGTCTGCACGTGAATGCAAGACCTATCGTCCGTAAGGACTCATTGTAGGGCATCCTTATCTTCAAAGCTAGGACCACTCACAAGCAAGTGTTATACTACGACATCCACATATATATGTAGGTACACTCTCCATGCGAGAGTAACGTCTAGAGAACCATCCTTAGCTAGTAAGGACCACTCTCAGGAGCATAGTGTTATTTTCTGCAAGACCATCCTCAAGGGAGGATACTATCGTCCACTAGTGAATGTCGGACCTCGTCAGCATCTGCAGACGCACTTGGCCTCTTTCATACTAGAGCATCACTGCCATCCCATCATTAATGACAGTCTCATCATCACTCCCCCTTTATAAGGAGGGTCCATATCATCAACCTGCTCCCCCTTTTTTCGAGGAGGGTTCATAGCTTTGACTTGATCTTCCTTTTCGAGGAGAGTCCATATCTTCGACATGTTCTTCCTTTCTAAAGAGAGTCCATATCTTTGACTTGTTTCTCCTTTCTGAGAAGGGTCCATATCTTCGACCTGTTTCTTCTTTTCGAGAAGGGTCCATATCATCATCGTTCCTCCTTGCGAGGAAAGTATGTATATAATCAACATTACTGTTCCTCTTTACGAGGAAAGTCTTCAACACCAACATCATTGTTCCTCCTTGCGAGGAAAGTCTTTTTAAACTACACCAAACTTGTCATGGAAGCTTGGTCAAGATATCAACAACTTTCTCATTGGTACTCACATACTGGATTTTTATAGCTCCCTTCAGTACCATATCCTTTATGTAAAAATATCATATTTCTATGTGCTTTGAATTATCATGGAACACCGGATTCTCTGTCATCTTTAAATAACTCTGGTTGTCACACAAAATCACTACGGTATCCAACTCCATGTCAAATAGACCTGACATCAGTTTTCGAATCCATATTGCTTCACAACTAGTAGAGAAAGCTGCTATGTATTCTGCTTTAGCCATGATAAGAGAAACATTGGACTGTTTCTTACTAAAGCACGAGATCATGGCAGATCCCAGACAATAACATCCACTTGAGGTGCTCTTTCTGTCTGCAGCACTTCCTGTCCAATCTAAATCCGCATATCCATATAATCTATAGTCATGATCTCTACCATAGTATACTCCAAAGTCTAACGTACCCTTTAGGTACTTGATCACATGCTTTGCAACTATTAGGTGAACCCGTCTAGGTTTAACTAGAAAATGACTCAAGGTGTTCACAAAAAAGGATATATATGGCCTTGTATTCGTCATATACATCAATGACCCAATAATATGTCTGTACTTAGTCATATCCACTAACTTCGATGATTCATCATATAATAGCTTCATATTTATAACAACTTCAGGTTGGTGTCCATGGGTGTCGTCATGGATTTACAATCCAACATATCAAATCTTCTTAAGATTTCTAGAGCATACTTTGTGAAGCTGCATTGCTTCACTACAGGTTGAACATGTTGCAATGTACTCAACCTCTTCATGAGATCATACTCGATCCCAAACATCCTAAGGTGCTCTTTCTATCCTCAACACTTCCTCTTGGTATCTACAATGAGTTCGTCTTTCTAGCTCATCGACATATCCTAGCCTTACGCATTCAACCTTGAAGGTTGGAACCCACTTTACTCTTGGTAAAGCATTAGTTCACCATGAAGCTATCCATCCTGTCATACCATGTCGAACTCGGAGATCTTCTACAGTCACTTCCCCTAAAGCGAAGCTTCATCCTCCCTCTGTATTTTGTACTCTATGTATCGAAACATTCTGTACTGGAGTGACAGGTAGCATCCTTTTCTATCGAGTTACTAGATACCAATATCATTGAACTCTATTGAAAAGTTCCTCTTGCACCCATCTATGAGCTTGTTGTCTTCTATAGGTTTCCATATTCAACCTTGTAGAGAAGGTTAAGATATTCATCACTCTAATTGATCTTCAAGCTCCTTATGTAACTGGATGTGCTGAGATCGTACAAAGTCATTTATGCACATGTGGTTCTTTTCTCGATATATACTTCTGCTTCATTGGAGAAGTGTGTCTGGTCAATGGAGTATGTCGTGCCATAATCTACTCCCTCTTTCTGAGGAAAACCACAAACCTTGCTTTGTATACTTGATCTTGTAGATCCACATGGAAGACACTACATACTTCCCTTCAAGTATCAGAACCATATTCTAGACATCATTCCCATTATCAATTGGTACTCTTTGACCATAACTTCTTCCATAGCTGGAAGGGTCTGCATCAATGATGTCACTCAACTGTGCCACATAACTAGAGTGTATCCGAGGCCTCTTACTTTAGTTGGAATTCCCATCATACTTTTCTTCATCTTGAGTAATCTCTCGTGTCCAAGGTGGTCTTCATCTCTCAAGGTGGATCTACCGCTCTCTTATATTCTTCTGAAGCTCTTTCTTCCATCACGATGTCCTGACCCTGGGAGATTCAGGTTCATCTTTATGTATGTTTATTGGAGTGAATCTTGAAATGTCATCACTTGTTCTTTAGAACAAGTATTATCTTCCTTTTCTTGTAGGCGATCGTACACGACCTGGGCCTACATACACCAGTTGCATGGTTAGAAACATTTCATAAGACATATGCATAATGACAAGTTCTTATGCATAACGATACAATCATGCAACTCCTTTAACAAATACGACATTCATCCATATCGTGTATGGAAACTTTCTAGATGCCTTCCATCTCTACCATAACATCATTGAGATTGTGCACTAATCCTAGTATGTCAGCAAAGAGGTTTCATTCTAGATAAGTAGCAATGGAGTGTTGTAAAACACCATGGGATACTTAACAATAACATGTATATTAGTAGTATACTGTAATTAATGCAACCATTCTATCATGCACAATACACAACTAATTAATTACAATTCAAATACTTATCCTTTATTTGTTTGGTAGACTCCTTCTTGATCCTTATGTCCTGGATCCTTCTACTGATTCTAGGAACCGGTAGAATTCACATTCCTCATCACTTGAGGAATATTCAATGGTGTGAACATGATGTCTTTATTTTACTTCTTCAAGTTGTCATTTGATTTGAAAAACCCTTATGAAGTGGAATTGGATGGTCTCTAAGTTCTGTATCTTCACATTCTTCAGCTGGTTCCTCAATGTCATCTTTCTATTGACATTATTTCCTTCGTACAGGTTGGTCATTGTACCGAACATATCCTTGGGAGTCTACAAGGATGTTACATGTGAGATCCAATGGATGCGTAAATAATCCTCTTGGATTTGACTAAATCCTTCTTGTGCTTTGTCTTCATCTCCCTATGGATCTACAACTTCTTCTTTAACATAGTTCTCCAGGTCATGCTTCTTCAAGTATGAGAAGAACTCTATACTTCCATGCTTAGAGGTTCTCAACTTCTTCAAGCTTGGTACTGTTTGTCATCATGATAAAAATGAGAACCTCAAATGGAAATAGAGAGGATAGAACTTACCAATGAGATTTATTCAACTTGATGCTAGCTTGAAAGCTTTTATGGAATACTGGTTCTGGTGGACCTAGGGTTTGACAACGAAACCCTAATTTTTCAACTTAGGTATCTTTAAGATATGATTGGATAGAAATATGTGCCTCCTCAAGGCTATCTGACCAGCATACTCATTTTCCCAAAACTGTGAACATAGCTACAAAATATCTAATGCCTTAGTTTTCTTCAATTTCTTATGAAGAATTGCTTGAATTTGTTTCTGCTGCATCTACGAAATTCCTACTCCTATGAGTCTGAAACTTCGTATTGAGGTAGCCTGGTCTGTCTGCTTTCCAACCCCATAGTTTAGAGAAGAATTGGTTTCAAAAATTGGGACTTATGCGAATTTTCCCAAGGTGACTTATTTAAGGACTGTTCAACATAGTGAACTTGTACGGACTTCCACGTGTCATTGTTTCACCTTCGGGGTTTGAAACGTTTACCATAGAAACTACATTATATGACCCAACATCTTGTGGAATTTCATTTGGACCTTCCTATCTCGAGATATAACAATTATCCCTAGGTCACCTATTTAAGGCTGAATTCTGGGAGAGGTCGAAACCCTAAGTTGGAGGAATCATATCTCCTATATTATAATGAATCTGAGGCTGAAACTTTTACACATGATACATAAATATTTCATCTTCTACCTGTAAAATTTTCGGCTCCTGATCCTTTTACAATATCGAGTTATAACGAAAGTACCAACATGACTAGTTTTTGTCTTCTAGGGTTTTCAAGTATGAAACCCTAATCTTCAGTAGCTGTAGCAGTGTTTCGGCTGCAGAAAGACTTCTTTAAGGGTAGATCTGATACAATGTTAAGTTTTTATTGGTTACACCAGATCTAATAATATTTAGCATCATAAAAAAATAACCATAAACAAAAGGATGACTGAAAGATAGATAAGCATATCCACACAAACGAACACAAAGATTTATCGTGGGAAACCCTCATGGGGAAGAAAACCCAACAAAACATTTTCTATATAGATGTATCAAAAGTACAAGACAAGACCCCAGACATGTGCACCTTCTCGTAGCAGATCTCTCTCTCTCTCTCTCTCTCTCTCTCTCCCATACGCTATACACAAGTGAGCATATGTTCAAATGAAGAACACAACTCCTCTATTTATACTCTTTTTGTCACTTGACTTTTAACCTAACAAGTCGGCCCCACTTAACTGACTGGATCGACTTCACCTATGAAGACTCAAACAATATTATATTATATTCATTAGGGTACTATTGACCCGAATTACAATGGAGGATTTACCTCATGATTCTATGAGGACCAAATACAATAGTAACATCTCGACGGAGGAATAATACATGTCCCTTGGGGTACATTAGTAAAGTACATTTAGAATATCCTTTGAAGTTACAATATTTCAACAAAAAATAGTCAAGTATGAAACCGAATCCACAAATCTATATTGGAAGTATACAACAATCATTGTTATGATTTATAAAAGCACACAACGTTTCTTAAGAGACATCCAAGAGACACCTGGTTTCAAAGTATACCAAAAAACCAATTTGTTGATTTGACGTCTCTTAAGAGATGTTAAGTACATTTCTTGAGTGACATTGGTAGCATAATGTCGCTTCATTGACATTTGTTAAGGCCAAAATTGAATAATGCACTTTATTTCCCCTTTTAACTGGTTTTCAACATTAAAAGAGTCTTTGCTCTTTGCCTCGGGCTTTGACTTGAAATACCCAGACGTATCTAGCCTCCCTGCAGCTTTCTAGTTGTTGTCCAGAACCTTTACCTTTTTCTTTGCAGATGGAAGATCAGCCGGTCTATCCAGACTTAGGTGGAACATAAAATGCCTCGAGAAGGTTTTCAAACAATATGACAAAACCATTGCATCTGGGGTTTTGCAATATGTAGGAAATTCTTCGACAATTCTGTCAAACCTGTGATCGAATTCCTCAATGGATTCATTTTCACTTCTTTTTATAGTCATTTGTGCATTGTTCAGCAACACTGGGTCCTTCTTTTCTTGCCATCTATTGAAGAATTTTTCCTTCAAATCATCATAGGTAACTATAGTACTAACATGTAGAGATTTGAACCATTCAGCTACATCATGGGTTAGACAAGAAGCAAAAGCCTTGAACTTAACATCCAAATGAGAAGTGTCAGTAAGCATAAAGCACCTTTCCATACCCTCCCAATGATCTGCAACAGAAATGGCGTCAGACCCAGAAAACACAAGAAATTCCCTAATATCTTTGAACTTTTGCATTTGGTTAGGATATCCCGCAATATTCGTGAAATAAAACACAGAGAAGGAAGCCATATCTACTTTATTACTTGAAAAAGCAAAAAGTTTGTGTATGTCAATTAAGGTATCGAAAGCTACCTCACTACTTACCAACCTTTGCCGAAGTTGATCTTTTCTTCTTAACAATATATGACTCAAGTCCAGGAGGAGTGTACCTTTGAAACTTGTCCTTGTCGGATATCTTTTAGGATTATTCACCAATGGAGTCGCCAGGAAAAACCTGCACGGTTAGCTTGAGCAAGTCTTACCAAAAGAAAAACAAGAATTAACGTACCTGAGCAATATGTGGAGTCGCCGGATAAACCAGTTAGGTTAATCAATGTTAAAGACACTACTTCAACAGACGAGAACGTACCTGAAGGTCTATTGATAATGTCATTCTTGCCCGGATATCACCTCAATGGTTTGAGGTCCCCAACAACGGCGCCAAAATGTTACCGGTTGAAATGGAAGGTATAGTCGCCGGTAAGCATATGAAGAACAAGTGACCAATGTCAACTTAGTCACTTGCCCTTAACTGCTTTGGAATCCTAAGCCTCCTAGGGGAGAGCTTTATTACAACTCTACGAAGACACTAAAACACAAAAAATATCTTCTTTCCAGGACTATTAATGGTCACTGCCTTATGGAGTATAGAGAATGATATGAATATTATAAGCGAATAAAATAGCCAATGGATAATAGGCAAAGATAATATGCAACTATTGGTAAAGTATACTAATTGGTTATCACACTTAATAGAATAAAAATGTAAATAATGTAAAATATTAAACATGAAAGAATGATATAAACTAACAATGATTAAATATCATATAACTTAGTATGTATACACAGACTTATGAATGTAAATAAGATTTAATAACAATTGCAAAATAAACAAAGTTGTTCTATACCATAAATATAAATGTTGAATGCAATATCCAAGCCAAATATTAATTATAAATATCACATTCAATATTTCACAATTTGCAACTTAAATCAATTTGATAATCATATATCATTAAAACATTTAATAATTATTAAATTCAACATTTAAAGTCTGCAACGTTCATGGACTATGGGCGAGCGTGAAGGCTGCTGTATTAGCAAAGTAAAATGGAGGCTGCTGTATAGCAGCGACGAGGAAAGGATAGAAACCAGGTCGGATGAGAAGTGGGTGATGGCTCGGCAGCGTAGCTGCTAGCTACGTGGGAGCGAGGGCAACTAAGGAGGGAGGACAAGGCCTTGAGTAGATGCGGGTTGTAGATGGGAGTCACGGAGGGTATCACGGATAGTGTGAGAGTGAGAAGAGAGGAGCATGATGGAACCAGCCGCGTGGAGGAGGGCTTTTTCTTGAGGCTGCGAGGAGGATATTGAGCGAAGGAGAATGAGGGGTATTGCGCGAGTGAAAACGCAGCAGGGGGTAAGGCTGTGTATAGCGTTTTAGGAGTTGCAAGCTATGGAGCTGAGGTCTACGAATGGCAAAGGAGAAAATAGGTTGCCGAAGGAAATGAGAAAATAAATAAATAAAAAACACAAAGAAAACAGACTGTTTAGGTGAGATTTTAATGGTGCCCCAGTCCTAGGGCATCTAAGGTAGAGGACGCCTAAACAAAGGAGATCTATCCTGGAGGAACCTACATACAAACCCTAGAGAGACTTTAATTAAGGAAACAACCCTCTTCTCCTTGAGGCAACAAATAGTTGGAAATGACAAACCCCAGGAAAAATGCATCCCTACTACTACCATTCAACCAAGAACGTGCATCATCTATCAACCAAGAACATGCATCATCTATCAACGATAAATAAGAAGGCAAGAAACCAGACCTTAATGTGTTAGTGTTGTGCCAACAAATCTAAGCATCACCAAAATAGATTTTATCCAAAAAACTTCCAAAAAAACCAGCTTATTTGACAAAAAAAAATCCTCCTCAAGAATAGCACATCCTCTCCTAAGATCCTTAGTTAGGGCAAAAGCAGTTATATAGTAATAATCCCAGTTATCTCATGATTTAAAATGAAAATGAAGAGATCTATTTATACGATCTCACACTTGCTTAAAACATTCATGCAGACATGCTTTACAATATCATAATTCATCAATTAAGATATCAATTTAAAATTAGAACAATATAATAATAAAATATTACTCTTTTGTAAGCTTAAGGTAAGCTAATGGGGATATTGGTTAGGGGCAGGATCACCAACCTCGAGGTTAAGAACCTCAACACAAGGCAGTTCCCCGCGCCATTAAGCCAGAATTCCCCCAAAGGAGGAACCGAAGGGCCCAATCACAGCTACCATTGCTCAATGACATCCTTCTTGGTCAGGTTTTGACTCTCTTTCTTGGTCAGGTTTTGACTCTCTTTCTCTTTGGGGGTATACTTGAAGGCATGCTGAGGTTCTCTTTCTCCCTGGGGTAGGCTGGCTGAGATACAGATGCAGCGTAACAGTGTACATTAACTTTAAAAAAATGGCTAAATTACCATTACATATGGAAAATGACTGTTACACATCTCAATATATTGTAAAATACACCTTGTTTTTTTCTCTATACATGTAATTAAAAAAAACTCCTTCCTCCTTTCATGTAATTTAAAAAAATATCCTTAAAGATATCTCAAAACCAAACCTTAAATATATCTACCATATAAATAAAATTTGTTTCTTTGTAAACATAACACAAAATAGAAGAGTAATCTTAATAATCAGCCTGCTGCACAGCAAGCTGTTAAATTTCAAATAGTTTAAGATTCAACTACCTGCTATGCAGCTGCCAACACATTAAACGCTGCACAGCAAGCTAATTAATTTTCTCAAATACTTACCAATTCATAGCTATTCCCACAACAGTAAGAGTATTCCATTGTGATTGGGACATATGTACTTTTTAATGAAAAAGGATTAAAAAATGAAATTAGCGGCAGCGAATGAACAGATTCATCCCACATTGTTGAAATTCTGAAAATCCACGGTTTGAATTCGGCAGATATTTAACATTTCCACCGCTTCAGCTATGAAAATCCTAATCTCTGTCTTAGTGTTAGTGCATCCCTCTTTGAAGCTCTTTCTCTGTTCCTTGCTTTTTTTTTAACCTTAGTTAGTCCTGCTGTATATCTTGATTAAAGAGGCACTGTTCTTTGCTTTCTTTTTAACCTGAGTTAGTCCTGCTGTATATCTTGAATAAAGAGGCACTGGAGGCATGAAAAATTGCAAAGGTTCAGGGTACATAGATGCGGTGATAAAACCTACAGTTGCTGTGAATAGTTTTCCAAACTGTAATTCAGTTTCTTGATTTCAGATCATTAGGCATTGAGTGCCATACATTGTTGATCTTTGTTTTGCTTGAAACCCCTTTCTCCTTTTTCTTATGAACGAAAAAACTAAAGAAAATGCTTGAAACCCCTTTTTCCTTTTGCTTATGAACGAAAAAACATAAGTCAGAAATCATCCTGTGTCAAATAACTAGTGGATCTTTGAAAAAAAACAAACTAATGGATTAATGCCATTGGCGGCTTGAATACTAGGCAATAAAAATCATTGAAATGACAATTGAAAATCATTGAAATGAATAAATTTAAACAACAAATTATAACATATTCTGTTCTAAAATGCCGGATAGTATGACATGACTAAATATACAAAGAATGAAAATATTATAAATTAAGGAATAGGGTGAGGGAACCGTCCCGACTCCCCATGGAGATGAAGAAATTGCAGCCTAAACACAGATAGAGAGGATCTCAAACGTTGAATCGGCGTTGGATGCAGGAACTTGCAGGGCATGAGAAGAGGCAGCCCCCGCCTCCGCCTCATTCTTGGAGCAAGTTACAGTAGACTCAGTGCTTTTGTTGGAAGTTGCAGGATGATAATACAGGCGCGATGTGTGAGGGCAATGAGAATTGAACCGGGCAGCGATCCTTATACCTGCATCCACCATTTCCATATATTTCGCCATCTCGGCAGCTCCGGCAATAAATTGATTCTTCTACTCCCGGGCCGAGGATAGCACTCGAGGGATCTGAAAACAAGAGAAGATGAAAATGGAGTTAACAGCAAAGAGGCTCCCTCCCACCCGCAGCAAGAAGAGGAAGACAGTAATGAGGAGAGCGCAGAGGGGGGACAGAAAGAAACAGAGTGATCGAATGAGGAGATTGCAGAGATGATAAAACTTATATAGTTGGGTTGTGCATGAGGACATGTTGTCGGTTGGAAAATACTGGGAAGGAGTCGGAGTCGGAGTCGATGATATTTTGGGTTTTGTGCTATCATTCCTCGTGATGCAAGTCCAGCTTGAGGGGCAGCTACTTGCATTTGGTGGCATGGTGCATTCATTTCGCGTGACAGGCTAAAATCTTCGAGACAATTTATAGGTATTGAAAATTACAAATGATTTATTGATTTATTTTTTGTTTGGTCACTTGAACTTTATGGGTACTGGAAAAATTGAAAAATTACAAGTGGTTTAAGAAAAAAATAATAATGTAAATGTAAACGTTAAATTAAATGTAAATGTTAAATAATAATGATGATAAGTATATATTTTATTAATATATATTTTAATTTAAAATAATAAATGTTCAATAAAAGCAAGTTTAGTTGATATAATAAATGGTAAATAGATTTATTTTTAAAGCACTTTTTGCATTATTTTGGCTTGAAACTTTATAGATATTTGCTTAAAAACTTAAAAAAACATTTATTATAGGTTTTAATATAAAAATTAAATATATATTTATCTAAAATATCATGTAATAATAATAATGATATATTTTATTATTAATTTTAAAATTTAAAATAATAAATTTTAATAATCTTATTGAAGAGGTGCATTTTACATTATTTAGAATCGCATATATAAAACAATATAAATTAGATAAACTAAAACCATAAACATTGGAGTCCATTTGTCCTTAACATTTTCACTCTAAAAAAAGTATACACCTTACAAAAATTTGATCCCTCTAGATTCCTTCTTAAATGAATCTATGCTGATATTAATTCAAATACAATACAAAACATTATATGTTGACCAAATTAAACTAGAAATTTTAAATTATCATAAAAATTGACTAAATTAAACTATAAATTTCAAATTATCATAAAATTGACAACATAGGAAGAAAAAAAATGACATTAAATGTTCTCCAAATTAAACTATAAATTTCAAATTATCATAAAAATTGACAACATAGCAAAAAAATATAACATTTAATTTTTTATAAGCAAAATTTATAATCAAATTGTCATAAAAATATGGTCACATGCACTATATTTTCCTTGACTTTATGCTCAAAAGATAGAGATATTTTTTTTCATCGAAAAAAGACAACCATATATTAAAATAAGGCAGTATAGAGTGATCAACGAGATATATCAAAAAGGAATTGCCCAACATTCCAAAATTAGTCCAAAGTCTTACAATATCAACCATACAATAGTCTAGTAAAACAAGCTTAAACATAAGCTGAGGGACATACAAAGATAATCCAAAAAAACCAGTGATAATCCGTCATCCAACAACCAAGTCAAAAAACCGCCAGGATACAAATGTAACAAAACCATAGCAACCATCTAGAAAAAACCATAAGTCAATATGAACAATACCACAACGAGCAGAAGCACTCGAGCCGACAATGACCCACCAACAAAAAACCATTAGAGACAAGGCAAAACACCCTCCTTAATCAGAGTGTCATGAGAAAATTCCTTCCAATGGATCACCGCCGGATCAAGACCAACAACTTGTTTGGACAAAAGGTCCACCTGAGTATTATATTCCCTATACACATGAAGTATGGAAATGGATGGACTCGCATCTAACAACATCCACACTCTTTTAGTCCAATAGTGGAGAGCAATTGATAGAAGAGACCGATGATTACGTGCCCAATCCACAATCACCTTTGAGTCACCCATAATCCGGTTCAAGAGAATCCCATGATGATTGACAAAAACAAGAAGCCCCTAAAGAGCCAGCAATTCAGTCCGATTGCTAGTGCCCCCACCAGCCCCCATAAGCAGGTGAAAGCAAGAATTCCCCAGCAATTTGACGAACAATCCAGCACGACATTTCCTTTGCAACGCTGCCCCATCAAAAAGCCAATAGACATGTCAAAAGACTGTGCAGGATAAGTGATAGTACGTAATCTTCCCCGAGGATGAAAAAAAGACCCAGAACATCCAAGAGCATAGAGCTTCACAATGATAGCGCTGGAATTAGGAAGACAATGCTGAAATAGAAGTCTGTTCCTTGCTAACCGGAATTCCCAGATAAAAGACAATACCACTTCAAACAGAACCACCGAATGTTCTGCCACCTTTTTTAGGAAATCAACACAGGTGTCATGATTCCAAGACCAAACAAAACCCAAACCCATACAGATGCTTGACCACAGAAACCAGAAGTATGGACAGACACATAATAGGTGATCTGCCGATTCACCTTTGCACATAATACATCTGCCAGGCCCCTGAAAGCCTCTGTGTTGCATCATGTCCCAAGTTAATACCTTGAGTTTAAAAACACGCCAAAAAAACACTTAACTTTTTGGGGAACCTTGGCAAGCCAAATCTTGGCGTACCACCACACATGAACAAATTGGAACTGGTGAAGTAGTAAAGACTCATAAACAATATTAGCCTTAACCAGACCAAATTTCTTATCGCCAACTCAAAGCATAACATCCGATACCCGACAACATGGTACCAGTCGACCTCAACTCCGCCACAAAGGTATCCCATTCCACTGCACATACATCGACCAAACCCAACTCCGATACTGAGAGCCACTTTGTCAAAACAGACAAATCACTAACACAAGCCTATAGCAAAACAAAAATATTCATATCATGCAGAAAATGTAAGATTCCAATGATCAATACCCACAATTGGATCACTGCTAATATAAATATTATTTCCACATCCAACCAACCACTTAAGGTTACGAAGAATAACAGGTAATGCCGAAACAAGACTACTCCATATAATAGAGGGGTTATTGAATCGAAACACACCAGGTGCACGCATCCAGGGAGTAATGGGGTTAGAGATATAACTTATTTACTTTATTAATTTTTAGAGACTCACATCAGGAGGATTTTAAGGATAATATTTTTTTTAGTTATTGTTTAAAAATTATAGTATAAATCGAGATCAAATATTTAGGTGATTTTTAATATATTTTTTAACTTCTACATTTTATATGGAAAAAAGGTTCTAAGCAATAATTACATTATTCATTTTCAGAAACTACAAAGTAAGCTTCACGAAGGATTTTAAGGGTAATGTTTTTATTTTTTTAATTATTATTATGTCTTTGATATGTCTATATATGTAGGGGATATTAATTCGAAGGGGTCATCTTTACAATTTTTCTCTTTTCAAGGTTTTGCTTTGTAAATTTTTTTATTTTAGTGATTTTTAATTAATTATTTTTTTTTCATTTTTATTGACTCACTACACTTGGATGTAAGCATGGGATTTTATGTCCCAACCTTGGGTGGCGTGGTGATGTCATAAATGTTTAAAACTATTTGATGTAGGCATATGGGTATGGTTTTATTTCACTTTGAAGGGTTATGATACATTTAATCCTTCAATAATGACATCTTAAAATAAATCAGCATAGATCTATTTAAAAGGGGATTTACTAAGTACCCAGAGGGATCAAATCTCTCAAGGTCCAAACCCCTTTTTAGAGTGGAAATGTGTAATCTAATTTTTATGGTTTTAGTTTATCTAATTTATGTTGTTTTATATATATGCAATTCTAAATAATATAAATTTAAGCTAAGCCGACAAGTTATTTTTAATAATATTTTTTTATTTTTTTATTTTTTATAAAAGACATGTGTCAACTCTAGGATGAGCACGAAAGGAGTTACACATCTCCCCCCTACTCGGGTATATAATGCACCTCTTCGGTGCAATAATTCCTTTCATTTGAAAATGTAGTAATACATCAAATTTTCATTGTATATTAAAAGAAATGAAATCAATTTTCTCAATATAGTGACAAAATTTGCATTCTTCCACCTCTATGGTTTTTAATAAGTAATGTCTAACCCAAATAACCCAAGAAACCATATAGAGGAAATTTTAAAAACATAAAAAATACCCAACAACATAAAGAAATCAATTGAAAAACAATTATAACCACTCAAGATTCACTTAGCAAGTAGTAAAACTTCTAGTTGAAAAATCAAGGTTGGATGAAAATGAAATACGTCAATCTATACAATGTCCATTGAACATACAGATCGATAAATACAAAATATGGAGTGAACATAAAAAATATGTTCATGAATACCAAAACTATTATCTTGAGTCACTTCAATAACAAACTTCACTCCTATCCAAGAAGAAGCAAATAAATACATATAAAATAACACAACAAAAAAGCTACTCACATGATGCACATACTTGAAAAATCATTCAACTGGAGGAACAACCCAACCACTATTAAGATCCACTGAGGGAAGGAATCCCTTTATATACGTTTATGGTCATTCAGCTCTGCGAATCAAAGTATAGGCATACCCCCCTATAGGAAATAATCATTAACAAATGTATCTTTTCTCTCTCTAGTGGAGATGCACACTTATGTATTCTGGTGGTGCACTAGTGGTGCTAGAGTGGATGTGTACTTCCTTTTCTCAGGAAAATCCCTTGGAGTCTAAAGAGGGTATCATATTCCTTATGAATTAATAGGGCAAGAAAGGATGGAAGTATCCTAAGAAAGGGTCGATGTTGATGGTGAAAACAACCTGAACAAGGGTTCAACTTGATAGTGGAATCAACCTGAGCAAGGGTGAAGAGTTACTCCAATTTGAACTTGTGTTTTTTATAGGAATAGTTCAAGGTACCTCTTCCCCTTGAATCCTAATTCATATGCCAAAAGACAAGCTTAGTCGATCATGATTCTTGCAAACACTGATTGTGATATCAAACCAAAAGGAAAGTTTTCCTCTTATGACTTTTGGGGACCTTTGAGAAGTATATTCATTTATGTTTAAATACCAATGGATCAATTTGAGATATATGGATGAACTCTTCTTGTCAAGTATCCACATCAACCATTCGAAAAACCAACGAAAGAGGAAGTGACCCACCATCTCGCTTACTAGCATAAATATTCATGTCTCACTTCTCAATGACAAAGTAAATACTAATCGGAAAGTGATCAAGGAACTTTCTCGAACATGAACCTTGGTAATTATAAATGTTTGCCTAACTAACCAGCTAACTCTGTCAAGTCTCGATTGAATCTCAAAGCTACATGTGCCTTGGCATGAGCTCCCTCCCCCTATCTAATTACTATAACTTTTGCACGTACTAAAACATGAAATGAGGTAGAAATATGAAATTGAAATAGACTCAAGAATCAATGGTGATGGTGGAAGCAGGCACAACCTAACCAGGTCAACGTGTTTGGAAATTAGAATAATGATAAACACAATTTTAATTTTTAAAACCACTTAAGTTCCAAACTTTCAACTTTCATGATCACATTTTCAAAATCCAATAACCATTTGATTAACACAGTTCCAAATCCACTTTCACAATCACATTTCCAAATTTCAATAACCATTTGATTAAACACATTTCTAAATCCATATCCCCTAATTCCAATAATTCAAATACATTAATTATAAACCCATGCAAAAAATGATGAATTCTAATTCTAATTTCTTATCATGCAGTGCACAATTTAATTCTATATTATGAGGTTGCATTCTCTATTAATTCACCTTACACATAAACACATGGTCTTCACTTAGTGAAACTGTGTCATAGTGCCTTCGTTCATGGGATATTAAAGAATGCCTCTAATTTCACTAGATATTGATAAATAACTATCAAAATTCTTTTGTTGACCCCCCTCTCAATACATATTTCCAATTAAAAAAAACCCTATTTTTACTAGATATTCAAGATTTTTACTAGATACCACTTTTTATACCCCCCATTACCTATTAACTCCCGATACCCTATTCCTTCCCCCTAATACCTACAATATATTGACTTTATTTTAAAAAAATTAAAAACCCCCCTTTATGAATGAAAGTGATAATATATTGGTCAACAAAGTGAATTCACTGTGCACATAGATTGGTTGAGATTTGAGAAGGAATAGTTGTCAAGCTACATTAAGTGTTTGAAGCATGTTGCCAATTGATTTCAATTTTGATAGCCAACTGAAACTCAATCACCATTAATGCATTTATTTTTGACTAGGATACTAGCTTACCACAACAAATTGTCAATTAGTGCTTTATTTGCTACCAGGCTACCATCTTACTAGAGGTGATTATCAATGAACGCTTGGGGCTTAGGGTCGCAACATGTGTAATATCTTATTACTAATTATAATCTCAAGGAAATGAGTGGAAATGTATAGAATCATGGCGTTTATGGATAAAATTTATCAATATAATACAAATTCTCCATCACATTTAACCTAGGAGAAAGAGTTATCAAATCACCTTATTTTGAGAAGTTTTCTTGTTTGAATCCCTTCATTTTGGAGAAGTTTTCTAACCAGAAATTGCAACATAGATCTATATTTAAAGGGTGTGTAACTTTGACTTCCATTCATCACACCTACTCTTTGCAGAGTTTGGAAATCTTGTTCTACCATTCTCCTCCATTAATATCTTAATGTACAGTCTCATTCAATTATGCTCCAAGCATGTAGACTCTCAAACTAGCCAAAGTTGATGAAATCATGAATCCGTGGTTAGTAGTGCAACCACCTTACATTATATCACACACCCCATCCAACAAGTGATAATTGTTGCATACAATGAAATACACATGGCCTTGCAAGCATGGTTTTGGACGATTCGAACCTTGGAGGAAGACAATATCGTGGAGAAGAATTTTGAAGGCTTGCACAATATCTTGATGGCTTTCGGCATACAATGATGAAGAAAATTCCCATCTACAAATCCAAGAAATGGGATATTATTATGAAAGGAAGATTAGTAATGAAAATGCAAAGATCCTATGATCTTAGGAAATGGGAATTTAAGTCTTCTTCCCAAATACAACAATTCTAGAAAATAAGAATTTAACTATTATATCATATTAATCCTATTAAAAATAATACCCTACATATGTGTAATTAGTACTAGTTTAATTGTATAGTTACTCAGATATCCAAACCACAAAATTACAATTTTGATAAAATTTATAAGATCAATATAGCCGATTGCATAGTCACATCATACAAAAAATCAACTATTGTAGTATTGAAACAAATTAATAAACTTAATAAAGAACTTATATTTGAATAAAAAATAATTATAAAAACATCTATCTTGAGCCAAGAGTCCATCCATATCTTGTTGTACAGCCTCGCTTAGTTAACAATTGGATGAGATTTCATTATTGATCTCATTAGAGGCTCAAGTTTGATGCCCAATTTTATCCACGGATGAATTTATATCTAAGTTAATTGTATTTGGGTCCATAAATTATCCATGGCAATGAAAGTTAAGCTTAGTGTTATGGATGTTTTTGTAGTTGAGCATTGAACAACTAGATGGAAGAATATACATCAAAAGTGGCAATGACATTTAATTTTAATTTTAAATGTTTTAAAGTTTCATTGTGATTTAAATTTTCATAAATAATGCTAATGGAATGTGTGGCAAACTCGCTTGGGATTTTGCCTTTTTTTTTAATAGAAACGGTTGAGAAGATTTTATAAAAAAGTTGAATCTTAGATTACATAGATCTGGGAACTTACTATTCCCAAAGGAGAACCACATATATGACCCCTTGTTCATCATTTACCAGCTGTTACGGAGAAAACTTCCTATGGCTTGGGGTGTACCACAACAGATAGAGTAACCATAGAAATCAATCCCTTCCCAATATGCAAGAGAAATAACACATCTAACACTAAAGGATCTCGAAACATACCTTATTCCGGATGGTTGATGTAGATCCTCGTTGAGCTTTTCCAATCCCGCTTGTGTCAACAATTTGCTCTCTCAACAATCAACAAACAAGACAAGCATGCTATATAATGGTGTTATGCCTACTCTAGCATATATAATCAATAATGTATAAGCAATTAAAAGCATCTATGGATTCAATATTCATTTAAATGCACATCATTGGACATGAAAAGATATTTCTATTAATATAAATTAGAGATTACATGAATGAAAACCTCTGTCGGCACGTCTGCGAACTGGAGAAACTGAGTCCTCCACTTGGGCCTCCACCACCTCAATCCTCCATCTCTCGATAGCAAGCTCACAAGAAAAGGCAAGCTTGGGAAGAACACCAAGTGCTCCAAGGGACAAATGGATGTGGACTCAAGTATAAGCAAGCTATGACAACAATGGACTATAGTTTTCTTGCTCTTCAATTCCTCTTCTTCAATGTATCCAAAGGGTTCCTTATATAGTGCTTCAATGGGGTAATGAAATGTCAAATCCAAGCGATCTCGAGGCATATGGAAGGCCAGGAGACAAGTGACTCGGATCCACATCAAGGAAAACTCCAAAAATATTTGGCATTTTGCACACATCCCAATGTACGCGGGTTTAAGGGTTATATCCGCGTGTATACGCGAGAAAGGGTTAAAAAGCCGCGTATAGCAAATAATAGGTATTTTTAGGGATGATCTTGGAAACATTAAAGGTACAAAAATAGTCCATGGGGTCCAAAGAGTTTGCAGAGGGACAGGGAAGGCCATAAATGTGTGATCTACTGTGTGTGGCAAAATCAGCTGTAACAGATGCCCCCTGATGTGTGAGGTTAGAGGGGTGATACGATGGCCGAAATAAATACATACAACAGTCCCGGATACATAAGAGTACAATGGACATGAATAGGCATGATACAAAATATGACATGTGTGGTCATCGCCACGTACAATATAGATAGATTAGAATCTCCATGATGAAGATATACAAAGGATCATGATCTCCATGAAAGCTGAAAATATACAATGGATCAAGATCTCCCTAATGGCTGAAGATTTTTGACATACACTGGAATCAAGTCACGAGAGATTAAATCTCATGAACAATGGCACGATCAAGGAGGTAGCATATCAGAAATGCCACCAATATGGAAAGTCTTCTACATAAACTGCTACAAGTACATGTCCTACTATGTGAATAAAGGTGTCGAGGTGAAACATAGTAGTCCATCGTCTGATTACCGGTGATTGATGTATACCGTTAACAGCCGTGAGATCACCCACCGATAATGAAAATGGGAATCAAGGTACTAGAGTGCAATCTAACAAGTGTAAATAAATGTGTTGAGGTCAAACACTTGAAAGAATCCATCTATCAGGGGACATTGATGTATTCCCAAAACTGTCGATGGCGAGAGAACCTACCACTGATGACTGTAAGTCTCAAGGTACTCAAATGACTCTAGACTCCTATCCCAGAATAAATGATCTGAAGTCGATGGGATGAAATTCGCTGGAAGGAGGGCATAAGGCATCCCCCATCATCCAACACGGAGTACTCAGCAAAGCTATATAATGTGGAAGGACTCGATCATAATGTGCTCGAACCAGTACCAGTACCGGGAATGGACGACATGTAAAGTCAAGAAAACTAACGAATGGCCGACTCAGGCTTCAACTTCCTTTGAACAAAGGCATAAATGCGAATGGTGACTGAATGTAGGCAGCATAGACTCAATATACAAAACTAGGACATCTTTGCGACACAGGAGGCATCGACAGAGGCTCCATAGGGACTGAAAGCTTAACCAGTCGGTGGAGATAAACTCAAAGAAACGAGTACAACTCCTAAAGTCAAACTATTAACCCAACCAATGGTTGTGATATACAGTGCTCTTTTCGAAGGCGACACGACTCGAATGCTGCCAAAGATAACATCTTTTCCTGTCCGACTTTTTGGTTTTTTAATTTTTTTGGACTTTTTTTCAGATATTTTGAAAAGCTTGAAAAAGAATAAAAGTGCTTTATAGTTACAAATCTAGGAGGAGACGAGTGTCAAGGGGCAAACAAACTAGTTCCAAGCATCGGAACATACCTATGCTCAATGCAAGGAAACATGTGTAGGATAATGACACTCAGGGGAAAGTCTCCTCCCGATAAAAAAAGGGGAGTCAAGCTGCAAAAGATATGTAAAATGGCTCTGCTTGGCTGGACATGAGATAAGCTCGGGCTATTTGGCTGATAATAAAATTTAGGGAAGCCGGCATAAGGCTCAATAAGGAAAGCAAAACTCATGATAATGCAATTACAACTTGACAAAAGGGAGTCCCGGGGAAAAGGCCAGCAAACATATCAAGAGGAGTATGAGTCTCTTGCGCAAAATCATGGCGGTACTATACAAAGGACTCCCCTACCCTAAAGGAAAAATGTTGGCATGGGCACCAAATGCAAAATAGGAGCTAACTAGAGTACCCATGTATGGTCAAGGTCTACCATTCACATCATGTCACTTCTGAAAGCAACAAGAAGGTTCCGTGACAAGATAGAATGGGTTTGTACCTAAGGTTATAATGAAATGGTCATAAGGTCATGCAAAGTGAAAATGGATGTGAAACCTAACCTAAATGCCACTGTAGACATAATACCTGAAATAGGTACGAACGGGTCAAAACCGTGGTCAAACCGCGCTAACAAATGACTCCTACATCATCAAATTAGTTCAAAACGGTCCAAAATGGTCAAAAACTATAGAAAGTGGGTAAAAAATTTCTATAAATAGTAAAAAATTTAAAAATTCCATATCATTTGAAATTTTTACCCATTTGAGCTCAAAACTTCCGACGCGAATTCCGAGAGCATCGTTTGACGAAATTCAACACCGTTTGATGCAGGTAACTCCTCATGTCCTCCTCTTCCTATTTCATGTAATTTTTTAAACTTTTCATGTTCCAATCAATTTTTTAGGCCATCCCAAGTTGTGTGTTTTGACCCATGTGGTTATCGGGGTTTTTGCTGCGTATAGGGCTTGCCATACGCGGAAAAAAACACCCAAACCCGCGTACATACGCAGCTGTTTTGAAAACAATCATGTATGAGGCCGCAAATGATGTTTTCAAGGGAAAATGCTAATAAAAAATCTTGTTTTTTGTGCAGGATGGTGTTAGATTGGAGGGAGAGAGAACATGGTGATGTGGAAGTGGCCGTGCAAGGTGATCTAATGGACCAACAAGCATTATGGGCATGTGGTTTGTATAATTTTTGGTGTCTTGGCATCCTGAGGGCCAAACCAAGACTCCTCCAGCTTCTAGTGGATTATTGGGATCTAGACTCTGAGACTTTTCACATTGATGGGATGTCGTTCAACATATAAGTTGAGGACATATACTTTATCACTGGTTTATCTCGACGAGGAGAGGTGGTAAATCTTCGATCTCGTGGGCCATGAGGTGGATTGACTATTGATGAGTACATTGCGGTGTACTGCTTTTCGAACACGGAAAAGGTTGGGAGTCAAATCCCAAAAAACTCTATCCAGGTTCTAGGATTGAAGGCCATACTATTGGCATTAGGTAGGATAGACGGATTAGCTTCACTCCACTAGGCCTATCAGACACTGATGTTCTATGCGGTGGAGTGTATGAGATCCATAGAGTATGACTGGAGCATTGTGCTATTGAGAAACATGAAGCAACAACTCAGTGACTGGAAGATGGGCAAGGTATGTAACTTTGGTTTCGGTAGCATACTGAGCACATTCTTCTTTGAGTGGGTACCAGGGCTGAGCCCTAGAGTGGACATTCCTCCACACGGAGTTCGAGATCCGGCCCAACTATGTTGGGAAAGTGTTATGCGCAGATTGGGCGGAGGTAGGGTGGCTAACCCCTACCCAACAAACTTCTTTCCATGGTGGCGGAGGCAGATAATCGCCATCGATGACTACCCCTATACAGGGATAGACTTCCGTGGAGATTCGAACATGCCCCTACCACCAGGAGTGGCATATGGCGACATAGGTAACGAATCCCAAACCCACTTTTTAAGTTTTTTGAATTATTAAATTTTTTGTGTTTTTTGATATATTCACTCAAAAGACATGTTTTGGTGTGACGACACATAGTGACAATCTGTCATGTGTATGCAAATGTTGGACCACGACGACTTGATGGTTTCCCTCATCATCGACGGAGGGGAAGAGGAGACGATATCATGGGTGCAGATGCGGAGCAGACACTCCAAAGCATTCACACAAACTTCGTACGCTTGGGGCATAGGGTACCCATGGCGCAAGTCGAGGACTTTCCTGAGGCCATGCAGCGCTAGGTGGTTGGTGTACCACGGGCATGGGTTCGATTAATCTGACAGCTAGCTAGAGCCATAGTGTGCTACCACGATCAGAACCCCCCTCCTCCTCAGGCTTAGAGACCTGAGAGTATTCCTTTTTGTACGACCGTGTATTATATTTTGGTGGCTCGGAAGCCCCAATTTTGTATTATGACACTTATGTATTATGACATCACTTTTTGGATATTAATGATTTTTTTTTATGATGATCGATTTTATTTATTTACATTTGTGTAAAAATGTATGTTTGTGATATGCTTATGGTCTATGAAACAAATGCCAATCTAACACATAGTTAGCATATGAGTCAACAACTTGATTAAAAATTCTTGAAACATGAATGTATGTTATATTCTCAAATTTCCATTCTAGCAATCTCACACGTAAGAATCTTCGTAATAATATCAGATCCCTAATACAATATGAGCCATTAAGCTGTGAAACCACTAACTGTGAATAAAGACGTACCTCAAGAGAGAGAACACCATGTGAAATGGCATCATGCAATAACTCAATAACGACACTATATTCAGCAACATTGTTCAAAGAAGGTCGTAAACATATGCCTCCTGAAGACAATACCTAACCTGTAGGAGTATAAATCACCCAAGCTGCCGAAGTTGAGTTTTGAGTGTGATGGCTAGCACCATTGACGAATCCTATGTAAACGGAAGGCTCCATCGACATCTGCCATAAGAAACGGAAGCTAATCAACAAACCCGATCACCATAAGAAAACCTAACTATGCAATTCAAAAACTGTACAATAATATACAACAATCAGCTGTGGCTGAAGATCATGCATAATACTTTTTAAGATAGAGCCCATTTCTAGGTTTCGCCAAGGTTGTCCCTTCATAATCCACTAGTTCATAGGCGCCCTTCTCTAACACATGTTTGACCACATAAGGACCATGCCACATGGGATTAAACTTCCCTGCCCCCAAGGTTTCTTTAGCTTGATCCCACAAAAGGACCAAATCACCTTCACTAAACTTCCTTGGATGGACAGACTTGTCATATTGGACCTTGACGCGACGCATATTTACTTCTAGAGCCACTAAGGAATCTTGGCGCTGCTCATCAAGCTGCTCTGAGTGGACCAAACGTTCTTCCAATGTGGAAGTGTCTGGTAAAAGCTCTATAGCCAGCTTCAGAGAAGGGATTTCACATTCAACCGGCAAGACAGACTCCACTCCATGTACAAGCTGATATGGAGAGAAACCGGTGGCAGTCTTAACCGTGGTTCTATAGGCCCACAAAGCAGGATATAACATGCTATGCCAATTCGTCTTGCTTTGTGTGATGGTTCGTTGGAGAATGGAATTAAGTGATTTATTCACTGCTTCAACCTGTCCATTCGCCCGAGGGTAATAAGAAGAGGAGTGCTCCTGCTTATACCCTAACTTTGAATCCAACTCTTCCATCATTTAATTCTGAAAGTTCCTACCATGGTCAGTGACAAGCTCTTTAGAAATGTCGAACCGAGTAATAATTTGGTTGAAAACGAAATGCGCGGCTGTCTCACCGTCGGATTTAACCGTGGGCATAGCCTCTGCCCATTTCGTGAAATAATCGAAAGCCATTATAATGTGATGATGCCCCCAACCGAAGCTGGGTTGCAATCCATACAGTCAAGCCCCCACTTGGTGAAGGGACCGGCAGTGAAAATAGGATGTAACGGGGCTGGATGCGAGCGCATATTGCGTGCAAACACCTGGCAAGGGTGACACTTCTTGACCACATTAACACAATCTTTGAAGATCGACAGCCAAAAATATCATTCTCTCAAGATTTTTTGGGCTGTAGAAATCCCAGATAAATGACCACCACATGCCCCTCCGTAGCAATCATTCAGCACAACCTCAGCCTTATCATGGGTTAAACAACGACACAAAATGGAATCTACCCCATGATGGTACAAAGTGTTATCCACTATAAGGTAGTTCTTAGCTACATGACGTAATCGTCGTCGCTCATCCCATGAAAGGTGAGTAGGGACCTTCAACATTTGCAAATATACAATGATATCCCTGTACCACGGGTCCAAAGTTGAGATAAGGAAAATATGCTCGTCAACAAATGTATCCTCATAAACCTCTTCCTCCTCCAAACTTGGGAAATCAGATACGAGCTCCGCAAAGATCAACGATTTCTTCGATTTCGCCAAAACGAATTCAAGATTGAACTCTTGCAAAATAGCAATCCATTTATTGTATTTTCCCCCAATCATCCTTCTAGTGAGGACGAATTGAAACGGATTGATATGAGCTACAACCAAGGTTCAGTGAAGGAGAATGTAATGTCTCAATCTCTAAACTGCATGAACGGTGGCCAAGGAAAGCTTCTCCACATGGGAATAATGGATTTCCGCATCAATAAGGTTTCAGCTCAAATAATATATGACATGCTCGTGGAGCTCCTCATCCTCCTGAACCAAAACCATACCAACCATCTCCATAGACGTGGCCACATAAATCAAGAAATCATGGCTATAGTCAGGTGGACTAAGCACAGGGGCTGATGCTAAGGCTTGATTAAGAGCATCAAAGGACTCCTGGGCTCGCTCATCCCAGCAAAAAGGAGTGTCCTTCTTTAATAGACGCATAAAGCCTTTAATCAAGTTGTCAAAATTAACTACGAATCTCCGCAAGAAATTTGTCATGCATTGCAAACACTGAAGGTGTCTAATATTATGCGGGGGAGACAATTCAAGTATTGCCTCAACCTTTAAGGGATCGACTCTTATACCCTCCTTGGACACGATGAATCCTAGTAAGCGACCGACAGTCACGCAAAAGATGCACTTATGAGGATTTAGCCGAACCTGGTAATGGCGGCATCTTTCGAACACTAACCTCAAATGGTATGGATGATGCACTCTCAAACGAGAATGAGCAGCAAGGTCATCCAAATACACTTTGATAATCGTTTTGAGATCATGAAAAATTAAGGTCATAGCCCGCTGAAATGTAACTCCGACGTTTTTAAGGCCGGAAGGCATCTTTCGATATGCAAAAGTACCCCAAGGACAAATAAAAGCAGTCTTATGTTGATCCTCGGGTTTGATCTGAATCTGATTGTATCTGGAAAAACCGTCCATGAAGGAGCATACCTCGCTTCCCACACAATCATCCAAAATCTGATCAATAAATGGTGGGGAAAATTATCCTTAGGACAAGCACGATTTAAATCACGGAAATTAGTGCATATACGGATCGCTCCCTTCTTCTTATCAACTAGAACATGATTTGAAACCCACTCCATCAGGGGAATGGGATAGATAAAACCGGCTTTTAACAGTTTCTCTATCTCAGCCTAAATGGCGGGTGCTTTTCTAGGATTCATCGCACGCAAACGTTGTTGAACCAACCTTGCATCCAGATAGGTTTTAATCTCATGTTCGACAATACGAGGGTCAATACTTGGAATTTCCTCATATGACCAAGAAAATATGTCACGAAACTCTTTAAATAGCTCAGTATAGTCCTTGATCTCATCAGCAGAACAACTCGCCCCAATGTAGACGTTCTCAACTTTTCCAGGATCGTGAGAAATATTGATAGGAATAGTAGGTGATAAATTCACCATGTTGCCATCGACCATCTAACCAGGAGAGCTCAATGGAACCACGAGACTACCAATCTTCTCGCTAAGAATCTCCCTAAAGTCATCACGCTCCATACGGTTGAGTTCGGGAAGAAAATATGATCGATGATGTAACTCTTCCCAAGGTGGCTCAACCCTAGTCATGGCCTCAATAATGGCTTCATCCGATGGAAAAACATCATCAAGGCAATCATGTGCTTGAGACGACTCAACTTCCCATGCAGGTAGCACATACGGGTACTCCTCCTCCATTCGCGAAAAGGAAGGACTAGGCTCTGCAACTTGACCAAGATTTGCTTGATATGCTACCATTGTTTCAGGCAACGACACATCCGTTTCGATAGGTCCAATCGAAGGACTCGATGAAGGAAGAATCCAAGGATTTTCCATATGGGTAGTGCGAAAAGACGCCAAATTCAATGAGGAAGAAGCCCCACCAAAACTAGATCCAATCATGAGAACGAGCACAGGACAACTAAAGGTTCCATAAGAGACAGATACATACCCACACCCACACTCCCAGTTGCCGACTGAGAATGATCGATAATCAGGATAGAAGTTCCCGATGATGCATTAACACTTGGATTACGGAATGACGTCTAATCAATCGTAATGATCTTCCCATTAAATGTAAAGCATACCACTCGAAAGAGAGAAGAGGCTACGACTTGCATACTATACATCCAATTTCGGCCTAGCAAAATATTGTAGTCTAGGGGCGCATCAACCACCTCGACCTCAATCGCGACAGTCTTCCCTCCCAATTGGAATTTAAGAGAACAAAGAATCCCATGTGGCTGAAATGATCTACCATCAAAAGCTGTCAACATAGTATCGAATTGAGACAACTTGAGAGAACCCAAACCCTTCCAACACGACAAAGACATCACGGAAGTAGCAGTGCCTTCATCAATAACAACATGTTTGACGGTCATATTAAGACACTCTACATGAATCAAAAGAGACACTTAGTAAGGAAAGTGAGGCTGTATTCCCATGGTTTCAAATTTGATAACGGAAGAATATTTATCATCATTAACCCCAAGAGCAGAAATCAAGGCTCTCCTCTGCGGAGGACAAGTCTAAAGTACTTCAAGTCTAAAGTACTCCCTTAGGAATGCGAGGTGCAACTTTAGGTTTATCCGTAGGTTTTTCGATACACAAAGGGATCTCGGGTGGAGCGGGTTCTTTTCCAAGGTCCAGTTGTGATGAACCATAATCCTTCGCATGAGTCACAACCTTAGTAGCGCACACCATGTTGACGCAACCATGACCAGTATTGGCCTTCGATGGATTTTGATCTCCACCCGATACACAATGAGGATCAATGGTCCTCCAGTTCATATTTTGATTGTTGCGTAAAGGATTAGTTAGCATGGCTGGGTGCTGTGTTATGAACCTCGAGGCATCTTCCATGTGAGGGAATAAGTGAGTGAGGTCGGTCCTCCTTACATAACTTGCAAGGAAAATTTACCTTACGTTTAGTCTGCTTGTCCCCCCCAACATTATGAGTGTTCTTGTCATTATAATTAACATTTTCGTTCTTATTCCCACCCTTACGATTATTTTTCTCTTTTTTCTTATTCCTTCCAGGATGTTAATTTCCCTTGTGGTCTGACGATTGCACGGAAAGTACACTCGCCGATTGGGTAGGTTGAGATGAAGTCGTGGCTTGTCCCGACGTGAATTGATTAATTGACAATTGGCTCACTTGTTTCACAACCGAATCCATAGGTTTGGTACTTATACAGTACACAATGCCATCGGCATGTGGCCCAGGCTTGATCTTGGGATCGAAACTAGATCCCGGAGCATTAGGTATAATCTCATACAAAAGTCCGGATTGAGCGTAGATCAAATCCAACTCTTGTGCCCTAAATATTGCTTGTTCCTCATTTTGGACTCCGGATGTAGAAACATCCTTCACGATGTAAGGTAACAACGACTTGAGGAACCACTCAAGGAGAAATTCCTATGGTATAAAGGCTTTAATCAACCGCTTCTGTCTATGCCACTCTTGAATATGATCCAAGATATGTGTCACTTTGTCTTGTCGAAATGTCGACAAGAGTTCGGTACCAACGTCGTAACATATGGGTAGCTGAAAGTGATTGAGGAAAGTCATGGCAAGGTCATCAAATAAAGCGTATTCCCCCCTTGGTAACTCTATATACCATTTTTCTGCAGGCCCGATGAGTGTGCGTTGAAATAGCCTCAAATGGATTGAATCCTCATGTAAGGAATTGGAAGAGCACCAAAGGTGAAAAGTAGTGACATGCTCACTAGGATATTCTCCATCTTTACCCTCGAACTTGGGAATGTCCAAAGGAAGCTTGTTAGGGACGACCGGCCAAGACGGGTGATGAGATACTGGATCGTTCATAAGTTTTGATAAGTCAGGTAAGTTCAATGTTGCGAGGAAAGGGAGCCTAGGTTGATCCGGTCTATGCCACGCTCCCTGATAGTTTTGGTTCGTGTAAGGTTGATTGCTATAAATACCATGGCCTTGGCCATAATAACCTCCTCCCATTTGACCCATATAGGGCTGCATGGAAGCATTATGATGTGGGGTACCTTGATTATGCGGTGATACGAAGCCATAATTGGAAGAGTAAGCAGGTTGTTGATACTCGTACCCATAGGGTTGATAGTTTTGTCCATATTGCGGTCTGTAAGACTGTCCATGAAAAGCTCCATAAGGTGTCCCATGGGATGTCCCATGAGAATGTCCATAGTTAAGGATATGGGGAACTCCTTGAGATGGACCATAATACGATCTAGAAATAGGGATATGACCTCCCGACACAACAAAAGGTACTTGACTCTGAGATACTACCGTGCGAGTAGTCGCAGTATGAACATGGCTAGTAGCAATATTTCGGCCCGAAGGACCACGTGAATAAGGGGGAGGAAGGGTTGTCAAAAATGCATTCGAAGGAGTAGGGCTCGAGGACGAAGGGACATGTGAAGGAATGTAAGTGGTGTTCCCAATGGTCACTCATTTCAGTTCTGGTATCCGCATATGATTACTAACACTAGGTCTAGGACGGACATGTGAGGTTGCTTCCACCGCTGGGATGGAAGGTGCAATGTGACTAGTGCTCCCAAATCTCTCAGCATGGAAAGGAATAGGAGTGCCCCAGGTGTAGTGCTACGTTCAAATTCCGACTCGACATGATGTGCCAGATCGGGTGCAGGGATATCAGACATGCCATAACGAACATGACTAGTGCTTGTGGGTTCATAATGAGTCTCGTCGCCTGGTAACCAATACCGGTGACTTGTGAATGAGGGATCATAACCAGATTGTGAAGGTATTTTCGGTGAAGGATCATATATAGGAGTAGGATCTTCCTCCCCAAACTCATGAGGTTGAGAGGACATCTCTAGAGTCTCATCCTCATGATCTCCCATAGTGTGTGAATCAAAGTGAGAAGCAGTCCACCCAGACTATTTATTTCTCTCTCCCAAAGGAGGAGGAGACATGGAAGGTGGAAGTCCTGCTAAACGACGAAAACGACGAAGCACCGTGCCCGAATCCACAATGAATAAAAAAATGAAAAACTCGATCTAATTACGCAAACCCTATGCAAACTAACATGCATAGAGCACACACCCATAAAATGTAAAGCCAAATCGCAAGCAAACAAGGGTAGGATATGTGAGCTCCCGAATTAAGCAGGTATGTCTCACCTAGGAGAGGCTTGAGACTCCCATACACAACAAGCGGAGCTTCACAACCAATTATAGTGGCCCTCAGCTTCAACGCATATAGCGACTGTGCTGTTCGACCCCTACCTGGCCAGGACACCTGCAGAATAACCTATGTGAAGTACCCCCTCAATAACCTAGGTAAGGAAACTAATGTCACCTCAATATAATCAATGCTCGGGTGGACAGTCGCAGGTGGGATTGACCATATGGGTAGGGTAGCAAAGCCCAAAACTCTCGAAAGAGCCCCCAGATACGAATACAATCCTAGAAATATCTCTGGTGCTACTTAGTTACAACCAGGGGTCATCCCAATCATAACTGCTCACACTGCCTCGTGCTTAACTCCCTTGTAAGAGGAGGATCCTGAGAACACTAATTATATAAAGGAATTTCACACTCTCACCTGGACAGACACATAAATGTTTCATTTAGTGGTCTTGGAGAATTTACTCACAATGGATTATTCCAAGACCCTAAAACCTAGTCGTGTTGGTGCACCCTATAAAAGAAAAGAGTGTAATTCATTTTATTATGCGTTGATTTTAATTGGCTTATTACTCAAAGGGAAAATGGTCGTGCAACTAATGATGTTATGACGCAACAAGAAGTAAAATGCACACCTAACAATCAATGCAAATGCACTGTGTCAAATGAAGAACAGGTTATGCTACTACGTGAAGTGCAAAATTTTCCTTCAAATGAATATGCAATCATTCCTATATGAAAATCTGACTAATACTCTCTAGGCAAACATAATGCAAGTACCATGCAAATGCAAAAATGCAAACAATGCATAATGATGCAACAATCAAATGTTTTTGTCTTTTTTGAATTAAATGAGATAAAAAGAAAAAGTATGACTCTACAACCCTCAGACTCTACAAGCACTACCAGACAACACCCAAGCAAAGCACCAAGGTAAAAGAGACCTAATGCACTAATCCCAAAACAAAAAATAGAAAATAAAATGACAAGAACATTTTCAAAAATTTAAACTAAAAAGCGTGTTTGGTTAGAAACAGGGGTGTATACAGACTCCAGAAGCATCCAAGAAGACTCAACAATCATCCAAACTCACCCAACAACACTTAATCTTCCCCAAAAAGGAAAAAATCAAGGCATACGCGATTGTTTGCAGTAAATTCACATATATACGCGGGTATACTAGGACAACCCGCGTGTACACACGACTGTGATGGAAAAACCTGCGTACAGGAAGAAAAAGAGATAAAAAGAAGGCAAACAGACAAGCTGAGTCAAAATTTACTCCTGTAAGACACTACTAGGCAAACATGCCCCCAAACCCGACTCAGAAACAGAGAAATCAAAGTAATTCAAAAACATTGAATGCCGACAAAACCCCCAAAGGAAATGACTAGGAACTCGCTAGTATGGTCGCCAATTCTGTTACGGAGAAAACTTCCTATGGCTTGGGGTGTACTACAATAGACAGAGTAACCGCAGAAATCAATCCCTTCCCAATATGCAAGAGAAATAAAACATCTAAAAATAAAGGATCTCGAAACATACCTTATTCTGGATGGTTGATGTTGATCGCGGTTGAGCTTTTCCAATCCCGCTTGTGTTAACAATTTGCTCTCTCAACAATCAGCAAACAAGACAAGCATGCTATATAATGGTGTTAGACCTACTCTAGCATATATAATCAATAATGTATAAGAAATTTAAAGCATCCATGGATTCAATATTCATTTAAATGCACATCATTGGATAGGAAAAGATATTTCTATTAATATAAATCAAAGATTACATGAATGAAAACCTCTGTCGGCACGTCTGCAAACCGGAGAAACTGAGTCTTCCACCCGGGCCTCCACCACCTCAATCCTCCATCTCTCGATAGAAAGCTCACAAGCGAAGGAAAGCTTGGGAAGAACACCAAGTGCTCCAAGGGACAAAGGGATGCAGACTCAAGTATAAGCAAGCTACGACAACAATGGACTATAGTTTTCTTGCTCTTCAATTCCTCTTCTTCAATGTATCCAAAGGGTTCCTTATGTAGTGCTTCAATGGGGTAATGGAAGGTCAAATCCGAGCAATCTAGAGGCATATGGAAGGCCAGGAGATAAGTGACTCAGATCCACATCAAGGAAAACTCCAAAAATATTTGGCCTTTTGCACACATCCCGACGTACATGGGTTTAAGGGTTATATCCGTGTGTATACGTGAGAAAGGGTTAAAAAGTCGCGTATAGCAAATAATAGGTGTTTTTAGGGATGATCTTGGAAACATTAAAGGTACAAAAATATTCCATGGGGTCCAAAGAGTTTGCAGAGGGACAGGGAAGGCCATAAATGTGTGATCTACCATGTGTGGTAAAATCAACTATAACACTAGCCTATAATTCTCATAATATTTCCCTAATCTATGGAGACTGTATCTCCTGACAAACTGCCCAAGTAAGAAAACACACAAACAAAACATTTGCAGGAAGAACATGGAGTCACTATTAAGGTATCCAGTTTCTCTTGTATACCTTTTGATCATAAACTAAGATGCCACATTCTAGATCAACACCCTTATTAGCCATTATGTCCGCTTGTTGATTATTTGCTCTTAACAAATGGAGGAAGTTGATGGATTTGTATTCATTAACCATGCATTTTAGGATGTGATGTGTCTTGGTCGCATGGTTCTTGTAATTCTTCATCAGATTCCTTTCTTCCCTAACGACCCTTTTTCAATTTTCTCTCTCGGCTTAAAAGAAAAACCAACTGCCCAAACGGGTCTGCCACCCTGCCTTCTAGGAACAACCTCACCGACTCCCTAGCTTCAAGAAACAATGTTCCTTGAATCCCCTGAGCCAAAAACCCGAGTACTCACAGTCCAACCAGTATTATAACTTCCCTTCCCAATTTCATGAAAACCAATCTGCTCTGTTGTCTTCCTCCCAAAATCTCTGTGACCCCCATCACCTCCATCTCCCTTCGTTTTTATCCCCCTCTACACTGCCTCCCTACCTCCATTAATAACCTTACACACCCATTCACGAGGTCCCAACCACCTCCTCACCTACCATCTCAGGCTCAATCAAGTCAACACCTTTAATATTATTTCTAATGTTTTAATTAATTGATTATTCACCGCTCTTTACGCGGTCCGCTGACAACACTCTTGGCTTAACACTTTTAAACTTACCCACTTGTTTAATTGAAATCATAAATTCACATTTCGTTTCTCTTTTTTAATAATATAACAAAGTAAACAATGTTATTTCTTCACTATTGCCTCATGTTACTATTAACACTCTTTTAATAATTGTTTATTATAATTAATATTTAATAATTGTTTATAATAACTAATATTATTAGAGATCTTTTGACTGTAAGAGGAGAGGAATGAGGAGGGTGAGTTCTTGGAGCAATGGTGGATTAAGGTGGATTCTGGGATCTTGGACTGTGTAACCATGGTGTTTTCCTGATTTTTGTACTCCGCACAAATTGAACCTCGGTCCTTGCATTGTGGTGATTTCACTTTTGTCGGTGGTTTCCTTTTTTGTGCCTGGGCAGTTTTGACGGTCTCTTTAACTCCTTTACTGCTTGGGACACAATGTTTTGACAACAGCTGGGTCACCCTTAGTGTTTCTTGGGGGATTGCATAAGGTTTTTTGCTCTGGGGTTCCTGTCCACGGTTTGGCCATTTCTTTTTCTGGGGGCTGTTGATGATGGATGTGGGGTTTTCAGCTATTTTGGGTGTGGATGGGTCGGCACCTGTTTTGTTCGGAGGGAGATCGACTGATTTTGTCTGGCCCGACCCTTCATTCGGGGAAGGGCTTGTCTCTGATTTTATGGGGGGATTACCTCACCCTCAAATTTCTTCTCATATTTGGTTTGCTGATTTGGATGGTGGTTCAAAGGATATGGCGTTTTTTGTTTCCTCTAGGTCGATTGACAGAGTGATTTTGGATTTGGAAGGTTTTGGTGCTGATGTGGCTTCGACAGTGGATGTACCTCTTCTAACTCCTGTTGATATCCTCAGGGTTTCAAACCTTGGTCCACCGACGACAATTTTTATTCCTCAGTCTTTATCAATCTCGTCCTCCTTTTCGGTGGGAGATTTTTTGCTATCGGTTAAGAGCATGAACCGTGCAAGAGCTCGAAGGTGGGTACTGTTCCGGTGGTGGTTTCCTTTGCTCCGATGGGTGTTTTGGATCCTACCTCGATTGCATATGATGGGGTTAGCACTGAGGTGGATTCTCCTCTTTCTTCTAAGTGAAGCCGGGCCAGCGGGGGGCTATGCATAAAAAACTACACTGTGTCAATCCTAGGGCACATCGCGACTCTTTGATCTTTGGGGTGGACTTAGAAATGGACGACATGGTGGATTTTGCAGCGACTGCTGTTGTGGGTCGGGCTCGTGGTCAAAATTTTGGCCGTGATTATCTCAAAAGGTGGGCGAAGGAATGGTGGGGGGATTTTCTTCCTCGGATTGACCTGACCATGGTGTTGGCTAAAGGCTGGTTCTCTTTCATATTTGCTTCTAGTAATTTGGTTGAGTAGGTTCTGGACCTCTAGTGGAGTATGGATGGGGTTCCACTATTTTTAAAGCGATGGGATCCGCTTTTTGACACAAAGAAGGAGAAGGTGGCTTTGGAACCAATTTGGGTTCAACTTCTTGGGTTTCCCATGCATCTGTGGACGCTTGATCAATTTGCTGCCATTGGTAATTTTTTGGGTGAGTTTGTTGCTATGGACCTCTAGGATTATGACGGTGGCCCGTATTTTGGTCAAAATCGACATTAAACTTGGGATATCTAAGGATTTAAAACTTCAGACTTTGATAGGCAACTTCACACAAATTCTGGATTATGAAGGGGTTCCATTTCGGTTGCAACGCTGCCATGCGTATGGACACCTGTTGGTGTCTTGCACGTTACCTTTTCAGTGAAAAGGTCCTCTATTTGGTAGTAAGGCTTGGATGCAGCCGAGGAAGCACACGCATACTCCTTGTCGGGGGGAGGTGTCAGAAGGTCCTTCTCATTATGTTGGTGTTTGGGAGATTGGGGTTGCTGAGAAGACACTTTCTTCGACGGATCCTGTTCCTATTATGGATTCTATTGCTGGTGCTTCCACCTCTGTTCCTCGACCTATTATTTCTGCATATTCCTTAGGTACGTTTGCACTCAACTCTTCATCTGATTTTTCATTTATTATACCTCGTTGTATGGATGATTGTTCAGTGGTCTCCTCTCCTTTGGACGACACACCCTTTCTTTCTTGAGGGATTCCCTGTTTGATTCCTGGTGTGAGTACCTTTTTCTCACCATCCATTGTTTCTATGGAACCTTCTTCGTCTAGCACCTCTGAGGGTAGGAGTATCCGTCACAATCTAAGAAATCGCGAGGTACTTGGTGAGGAATCTTGGGTCAATGGTTTCTCTGTGATTTCTTGGGGCTGCTCTTCTTTGTGGAGTCATGGGAGGAAATCACATTTCTCACGGGCACAAGAACGTGCCCTTATTGATGTTGCGTTGGGTAAACAGTCTTCCATAAATTGGGAACTTGGAGCAGTGAAAGCCCTATATGGGGTTACCTCATGAATATTATGTCCTTCAACTGTTGTGGTTTGGCGAACCCCTCCAAAAAATCGTCTCTTAGGCATTTGATTGGTTTCAACCGACTTGACGTTGTTCTCCTTCAAGAGACATTGGGTTTGAATGAGGATGTGTCTTGTATTTTGGAATCTATGCTTTCGGGTCGGAATTTTGTTGAGATTGATGTTTGTGGCCAATTTGGTGGATTAGCCTTAGAGTGGAATTTGTGGAGTTGCCGTTGTGATGGCATGTGGAGTTTTTCCTCAGGTATTGGGATGGAACTTGTTGATGCACATTTGGGGAAGGTGTTGACTATTTTAAATGTTTATGGCCCTTATCTGAATCGGGTGCCTTTTTGGAACAACCTTCTGAGTAAACCCTTTGCTTCTAATCGGGAGGTGATTTTGGGTGGTGATCTAAATTTCTCTTTGGGTCATGCGGAGGTCTGGGGACCTAGGGCTGTGTCAGATTCCCTGGCCCATTTCTCTTCTAATGCTTTTTCCTGTCATGATTTATTGGATATTGCTCCTATAAAATTTTCACCAACATGGAGGAATAAGAGAACGAGGGAGAATCGGGTGGCAAAGCGACTGGACAGATTTCTGGTTGCGGACATACTGGTGTTGTATTGTGATTTGGTTTGTCAATGGGTGGCCTGTGGGGGGTGGGGATCTTATCATTGTCCTATCTTCTTTGAGATTTAGGGTAGTAATCGGAAACCTCCCAGTCCTTTCAAATTTAACCCCGATTCGTTAAAGGAACACTCCTTTTGTAAATTGGTTCAGGACATCTAGGTCCCTATTCAACTTGGGACTGGCAATTTTGCTGGGGTTCTCTTTATGGAAAATTTGAGTAATGTTAAGCAAACTACTATCAAATGGGAACATAATAAGCGTGTTTGTGATGAATAGGAACTTTGCCAATTTGAATACTTCTTGGATCATATTCTTAATCGGCATGGAAAGGGTTTTCTTGATCAGAATACTAAATATGAAGTTTTTTTGTGTGAAAGTAGATGCAGGAAACTATTGGGGGAAAAAGAAGAGGCTTGGCGTTTAAAAAGTCGGGCTATTATTTTAACGTGTGGGGATGAAAAGACAAAAAAATTTCAGGCTTTTACAAAGGGTAGGAAATTGTCCAATATCATCTGGGAACTCAATGATGATTAGGGTGTTTCTGGATTCATCTTTTGATGAATTGGCTGGTTTGGGGGTGCGTCACTTTGGGAAAATTTTCTTGGCTCCTGCTCATTCATCTCTTGGGGAAATAGTTCGTATTGCAGAACTATTTCCTGGATTTGTGAATGACATTGATAATTGGTGGTTGATGGAGGCTGTCACAGATAATGAATTACTCAAGATACTTCACTCCTTCCAAAAGGATAAGAGCCCGGGACTAGATGGCTGACCTGTTGAATTTTTTATTGGGTTCTACGAACTTATTGGGGTTGATTTGTTAAAAGTTGTGGAAGAATCCAGGTTGGTTGGGCATGTTCATGGGCCTATCAATTCCACATTTATTGCTCTTATCCCCAAGAAGGACCAGCCTAAAAATTTTGATGTTTTTCACCCAATCTCACTTTGCAACTCCCTCTATAAGATCATTGCAAAAGTGATTTCAAGGAGATTAAAAGTCATTCTTTCTAGGTGTATTTCAAGTGAACAGTTTGTATTTCTAGAGGGTATATAGATCCATGAGGCTATTGGGGTGGCCAAGGAGGATTTACATTCTTTAAAAACCCATAGGTTGAAAGGAGCGGTTATAAAGACTGATCTCTCTAAAGCTTTTGATCAGGTTAGGTGGATTTATATTCGGATGTTACTTACACACTTGGGTTTTTGTTATAATTTTATTAAGTGGATTATGGATTTCCTTTCTTTGGTAAGTTTTGATGTACTTATAAATTGTTCAACTTGTCCTTTTTTCACTGCTAGTCGTGGACTGAGGAAGGGTTGTCCACTCTCTCCCTTACTGTCCCTACTTGTGGATGAGGGTTTGAGCCAGTTTATATTGGAAGGAAAGGCTCTTAGATATTTCAAAGGCATTCCGATCTTTGAGTTAATGCATATTACTCATTTACTCTTTGTTGATGATATCCGCATTTTCTGTGATGGCTCTCATCAGGATATACACAAACTCAATGTAGGACTTCTCCTGTTTCAAGCTGCTACTGGTATGATCATTAACAATGATAAATCTACCATCACTTACTCCTTTTTGGATGATCGGAAGATTGGTTGGCACTCCTCATTATTTCCATTTAAATCTTTATAGATTGAGTATGGACTCAAATATTTGGGTTTTTATTTAAATCCAAATGCACATCTCATTGCTGATTGGATGCGGCTCTTAGTAAAATTTGAAAAGAGATTTTTGGGCTGGATCTACCATTGGATTTCTAGGGCTAACAAATTGGTTGCGATAAAATATGTTTTGGAATCCATTCCAGTTTTTTGGATGTCTGTCTCTTTGATAACAAAAGGTATCCTGGAAAGAATGCAAAAATCTTGTTTTGCTTATCTTTGGAGGGGGAGCGCGGATCATCAGGTCATGGCATGGGTTCGATGGGAGAGGTTAGCCATCCCTAAGGAACTGGGGGGTGGGGCCTTAAAGAATAATTTTCTTTTTGCAAAAGAACTGGATGCTAAGGTCTCGTGGAGACTTATTCATACTGAAAGTCTGTGGTCCCGGGTGATACATAAAAAATACATTGCTCCTCTTACTATTCTGGATTGGATTCGGTTGGCTGATAAAGGGTGTGGTCGTTGTGGTTATTTAGAAGGATGTATTATAGTCTTTTGGAATCATTGGTTCTGGTCTGATTTGGCGGGTTGGAGATGGCAGATTGGTTAGGGTTGGTTTAGACCCCTGGGTGGGTTATGATGGTGCACACTTATTATCTATGGATTTGAAGCTATTTTTGGCTGAAAGGGGGATTTTTTTCCTTTCACAATTGGCTGCTCCTGGTCTGTCAATGATGTGGCATTAAGGTTGGGTATTTGGCATTGATTTGGGATTGCCGAATGCACTCTCTGTGGAATGGGCATCTTATCTGACAGTACTGAGAATTTCTCACACTAGACTGTCAGATTAGGTGGATTCTCTGGTATGGGCTCACCACTCATTTGGGAAATATTCACCTAAGCATGGTTATATACATCTCAATTTGGAGGTATAGAATTGACCTATTATTTGGTGGTGGAAGAAACTCTGGAAGTTAAAGTGTACTGCAAAAGCCAAACTTCTTTGCTGGACTATTTTGGAAAATAAAGCCCCTACTTGGGATGTTCTCCAACGTCGATGCTTTCTGGGTCCGGGTCGATGTGCACTCTGCTGCAATTCTATTGAAACACTCAATCATCTATTTTTGAACTGTCGGTTCACACAACAGATTTGGCAGGGGGTTGTTTTAGCTCTAAATTTCTGTTTCATTTGGCAATGCCCAAATTTTGTGGAGGATTTTTTACTATGGTTCTCTAAGACAACATACTTGACATTTCGGGAACTTCCTTGCATTATATCCTGAGGTGTCTGGCTGGCCAGAAACAAAAACATTTTCAAGAAATTTGAATGCCCTTGGAGGTGATTGTTGCCAATATTTTGGCAGTTTTTCGACATTTCCCACAGAAAATTTTGGATCCCCTTGTTCGAACTGTTCAGATAGAGGTGATAGACCATCATAGACCATGGGGTTATTTCGATGGTTCCTGTCAGGAGAAAATTCTCACCAATGGGGGTGGGGGATGTTTATTTCTTTCCAATTCTCACTCTTTTCTTTTATCGGCTGGCTTGGGGAGAGGAACCAACAATTTTGCTTAATTGATGGATTTAAAACTTCTTCTCTTATTTGCTCTGGAACATAATTGTCATACTTTGCAAGTATTTGGCGATTCCATGATTGTACTTGACTGGGATAGAGGCTCTATCAGATATGATGTGTTTCGTCCACTACCTATTCTCGAGGAAGTGTTTCTTATACAACTGAGATTTAATGATATATCTTTTACAAATGTGTACATGGAATGAAATGGGTTGGCTGACAGGCTTTCCAAGGAATCCACACAGCTCCCGTTTGGCTATTGGAAGATCTTAGAACAAGATCTGGCTGGCAGTTATAGTTATTATCACAGACCATTCAACGAGGAGCAAGTACCTGCTGTTTTGAACTTTTAATGGACAAACTTATTTTTGGATATCTTTTTTATATTTGATATATGTAATGTTTTAATTTTTCCAAAGCTTGTAGTAACGAATTGCTGAATACTCTTCTGGATGTAAAAACTGTTTAATTTTTTTGTGATACTGTGGAAACATTAAATTGTTTTTATGTTGACAATGTATGGGGTACTTATCTACCTTTTTATACATATGCGAATGTAATTTTGTTCTTTTGAAGTAAAATTGCAGTTTTTTCGAGGAAAAAAAACTAATATTATTAGAATTGCAATTAATAATTGTTTATTACAATTAATATTTAATAATTGTTTATCATAATTACCTGATGTTCACAATGGAGCCTTAACTATAATTAATCATAACTAATGCTCATTTGTCTTCACTTTCTAATCATTTATAATTAAATGTAATTAATTGTAAATATCTCAATTAATACAAATTTTATAGTTAATCATAATCTTCATCCATGGATCTACTTACTGTGCTTAACAATTGCATCGTATTCATAAAGTAAACTTTAATTAATATTTATTAATTAAGCTAATAATACTCTTTTATTAGTAATCATACCCTTAGTACTTAATAACGTTTATTAATCAATAATAATTTACCTTAATCATAATTATACATTTTTACTATTGATTAGACACAATTGTATTAGTTCACAGCTTAATAAGTAATAAGTAGGATGTAGCTAGTTACAATTTCAAAACATCAAGGCCCAATAATAACATCATGGCACACAATTATACAAGCACACACACACACACACACACATATATATATATATATATGAGTTATAGAAACATAGCTAATGCTTACATACATCACACAGGTACACTAATAGTACTAAAACCACACATCACACATCACCCATAATCACATAAGTTACTAATAGTCGACACATACTTAAACATGGATTTGCAATGCTTATTCACTCACTCATATCATAACAAGCTATAAAAACAACATAATATACTAAAACACAACACAAGAATCAAGCAAAGTGTTTCGACACACAGTTAATTAGTTTCCCTTCCAAAACTTCCACATCATTCCTATCTACCTACTTCCTTCTATCTATTTCACAACTAACTTCCACATCCTATCCTTCCTCTGCTGGACTACTCTGGAGCGTCAACTACATGACCTAACTCTAGTTAGAACTCATAAGCGGAAGTGTCGACTCTATCGACCAAGCTTCCCCACCAGGCACCCACTAGTCATAATCACACACCTTGGGGAGCGTGACGTAGCACAACCCTCCCATGACTCTGGGTTTCGGGGATAAATGATGGGTAATGCCTCCACCCCCCTAATGGAATAAGGGACTATGTCTACATCGACATAGTGACTGCGTTGCGACTGTCGTATTCAATTTTTGTCATTGTATAACCAATTTGGGCAATTGGGTTTTCCCAAAACCCTGCATCTGCCCACACATCATAATAATAACACAATAACCATACATTACCATAATAAATCATTCACATACCATATCTCTTTTGGAAATCATTCCGTCGAGGTACTTCCACTCTATGGGGCTCAACTATCCCTTAGCTCTTTTAAACCTGTTGGTTAGTCTCATAACAAAATGTTGTGCAATTGTCTACATGTACATACATAATCTGTTAATACTAACAACAACAATATAATCATTTGCACCATGCATCTGGCGTCATAATCATTTACTTGAACACAACTTAAATCGGTATCCACGTACTATTATATATTGAATTGCATGCCAAAGACGTAATCAAAACATGATCATAATTCATAATATTAACATCACACACACACACACATATAAATTCTGCAAAATGATAAATCCATATGTCCACCGTGTCATCTACTGACGAAGTTACACGATAATAAGCAAATACATCAAGTAATGATAGTCTAGGTAATAAGGTCAAAATGAGGCGTTACATTACTCAAATGTAGTAGTAATCCTAACAAGAGGTGAAACAAGGGTAAGCAGTTATAAGGTGTGTGATAAATATAAAGATTATAGTGATAAATAGTTATATACGTGATAAAATTTAAATTAACTAGGGTTATGAGGATTGGTGGTTGGGGGTAATGGTGGTTTAGGGTTAGGGGTGATTATAATACTTATAAGGATTAAGGCTTATTAATATTAGAGGGTATGTTAATGGTAATATATTTTAGGGTTTATAATAGTTAAGGGTATGAGTGATACAAGTTAAAAGTTAAGGGTTAGTATTTCAGGGTTATAATCATTAGGGGGTTAACAATTACAACGGTTAAGTGCTCATGAGGGTTCTAAGGGATAATACTTATAGTGATTATAATGATTTATAATTAAGGGGTATAGTAGTTAAGTGTTATACTATTGTTTGTAAGTATTAAGTATTTTAATGGTTATAAAATTTAGGAGTTATATGGGATAAGGTTAGAGGGGTTAGAGGTTAGTGGTTATGAAATATTTATCATAGGGGTTATATCTATTTAGGGTTGAAAGTTAATAGACATTATAGTGATTAAATGGTTTTAAGGTTATATGGTTTAAGGGGTAAGGGAGTTATAAGAGGTAGTGAATTAATAGTTACAGAGGACATTGTAGAGGTTATAGGGTTAGTGTTAAAGTTAGTTATAATTGTATGTGCTTAAGTCTAGTTTATGTTGATTACATAATTAGGGGTTATATGTGTTAATGATGATAAATGATTATAAGGGTGAATCGATTTTCTTTATTTATAAGGGTTAGATGTTACAATTATAGGGGTTAGGGGTTATAATGTTTATGATATTTAAGACATAAGGGTTCTAACTTTATAGGTGTTAGGGGTGACAATGTACTTATATAGGTATGAGGTTATAGATGTTATTGTCTATGGATTAGGGCTTGGAGGTTATCTTATAGAATATGGCGGTTAGGGTTAAAGGTACACCATATTATAGATTTGGGATTCTATGAATTATGTTAGGCATTGTGATATACATATTATACGTTATAGGTGTCAGTGGTTATAGAATGTAATGATAATAAGAACTCAAACTATTTAGGAGACGTTATGTGGTAAAGGTTATTAGACTTAATGGATAATAGTTACGGGAGATACGTATTAGGGTTTAAAGGTTAGTGGTTAGAGGTTATAATGATTTTGTGTTAAAGGGGTGAGGAGTTATAGGGGTTAGGAGATCGTGGATTCATAAATTGTTATGAGTTAAATTTCAATACTTAGGGATACGTTATAAGTTAAGGGCTATATGCAATAGGTGTTAAGAATTCTAAGGGTTAGAATTTAATGTTTAGTAGTGAGGCTAGGTGATCATTTTGTTAAGACAAGTTACATGGTTTATATTTAATAAGGTTTAGATGGGTTAGATATGATAAGGGTTAGGATATTATGAATACATTGTGTTAGTGGTTAAGGGTCAAATACTAAAATTTATGTAGGTTATGTGTTAGTGGTAATATGGGTTAAGTGCTAATTGTTACAAATTATAGGGGTTAAAACTAAATTTTACTGGGGTGAAGTATTATGGGTTACAAAGTACAATTTCTTTTTATTATTACGAGCTACACAATTAATTGAAATGACAATGATGATATGGGTTAAGACAAATTGAGTAATTAGGGTTAGGTGTTATAATATTTCAGGTTATATTATGAATTGTTTATCGTAGGTTTTAGATATATTTAGGGTTGAAATTTAATAGGAATTATAGGGATGATGGTTTTAAGGTTATATGACTTAAGAGGTAAGGGGTTATAAGAGGTAGTAGATTAGTAATTACAGAGGAAATTTTGGAGGTTATGGGGGTTAGGGTTAGTGTTAAATCTAGTTATAAGTGTATGTTCTTAAGGAAGTTTATACCGATTAGGGGTTATATGTGTTAATGTTGATACATGATTATACGGGTTAATGGTTGTGCTTTAATCTATAAGGGTTTGCTGTTACAATTATTTAGATTAAGGTTTATAACATCTATGATGTTTGAGGCATAAGGGTTCTAAATTCATAGGTGTTAAGGGAGACACCATACTTATATAGGTTTGAGGTAATAAATGTTACTGTTTTTGGATTAGGGGTTGAAGGTCATCTTCTAGGATGTGGTGGTTAGGGATTATGGGTACAATTACATCATGGATTTGGGGTTGTATGAATTATATTAGGAGTTGTGTTACAGGGATTATATGTTATAAGTGTCAGCGGTTGCAGGATATATCGATAATGCGAGATCTAGGTAATTAGGGGTTATGTGGTAAAATTTATTATTCTTAATGGATAATAGTTATGAGAGATAAGTATTAGGGTTTAAAGGTTAGGGGTTAGAGGTTACAACAATTTTGTGTTAAAGGGGTTAGGATTTATAAAGGGTTAGGAGATTACAGATTAATAAAGTGTTATGATTTAGAGTTAAAGTCTTAGGGATTATGAAGGTTATGATGTAAGGACTATATGAGTTAGGTGTTATGTGTTAAGGATTATAAGGGTTAGAATTTAATGTTTAATAGTGAGTCCAGGTGATAACTTTGATAAGTCGGTTTACATGGTTTATATTTTGTAAGGTTTAGATGGGTTATATGTCATAAGGGTTAAGACATTACGAGTACAATAAGTGTTAGTGGTTAAGGATCAAGTACTAAAACTTATATAGATTATGTGGTAGTGGTTATATGGGTTAAGTGCCAATTGTTACAAATTATAGGGGTTATAACTAAATTTTATTGGGGTTAAGTGTTAGGAGTTGCAAGGATAACAAAGTATAAGGTTTTTAGTGATTATGAGCTATTTGGGTATTTGAAATGATTGGTTATAAGGGTTATATATAGAGTTAATTAAGAAAAATTGGGTAATTAGGGTTAGGTGTTATAATATTTCAGGTTATATTAAGAATTGTTTATCACAGGACATTGTAGAGGTTATAGGGGTTAATGTTAGTGTTAAAGATGGTTATAGGTGTATTTTCTAAAGGCCAATTTATATTGATTAGGAGTTATATGTGTTAATAATGGTAAGCGATTGTAAGGCCAGTTAATGGTTCTGATTTAATTTATAAGGGTTGGACATTACAATTATAATTTATAGGGGTTAAGGTTTATAATTTTTATGATATTTAAGGTATAAGGGTTCTAACTTCATAGGTGTTAGGGCTGACAATGTACTTATATAGGTATGCAGTTATAGATGTTATTGTTTATGGATTAGGGGTTGAAGGCTATCTTGTAGAATTCAGTGGTTAGGGATGAAGGGTAAAGGGTACAATTATATTATGGATTTGGGGTTGTATGAATTATATTAGGTGTTATTTTGTAACGATTATATGTTATAGGTGTCAATGATTATATGCTATAGCGATAATAAGAGCTTGAGTTAATTAGGGGACAATTTGTGGTAAAGGTTATAACAATTATGTGTTACATGGGTTAGGAGTTATAAGCGTTATGAGATTGGTGATTTATAAAGCGTTATGAGTTAAAGTTGAAGTCATAAATATTATGTAGGTTATGAAGTAAGCTCGGGCTATACGAGTTAGTTGTTAGGTGTTAAGGATAATAAGGGTTACAATTTAATGTTTAGTAGTGAGGCTAGGTGATAATTTGGATAAGCCCGATTACATGGTTTATGTTTTATCAGTTTTAGATGGGACATATGTGATAATTGTGTTAGTGGTTAAAGGTGATTATTAAAAGTTATATATATGTTATGTGTTAGTTGTTATATGGGTTAAATGCTAGTTGTTACAAATTATAGGGTTAGAACTAGATTTTATTGGGTCAAGTGTTAGTGGTTACAAGGTTACAAAGTATAAGGATTTTAGTGATTATGAGCTATAGTGTTAACTGGAGTGACAATGACTATAGAGGATATTAATAACCAAATTGGGTAATTAGGATTAGTGGTTATCTATAAGGGTTATTAAGGGCACTTGTTAGAATTGTTAAGGTGTGTATATTATATATGTTAAGGTATGGGGGTTTGGGGTTTCTAGGACTATATGTTATAGATTTTAATAGTTCCCATGGTCAGGGGACACTAGTGATATGGGTTATAACAATTTCAAGTAATAAGGGTGATATAGTTATATGTGTCAGGTATTAACATTCACAAGGGTTAATAGTTATATGTGTTAGGAGTTTAATGATTATTAGTGAAAATGGTTATAATATTTTGTGATTGTGGGTGTTGAGGGTGATATTAGCAGAGCTTATAGGTTGTAGGGGCCGATAATGGTTATATTAGAGTAAATATATAGAAAAGAGTTAGGAGAGATAATGGTGGTAGGGGTTAATTGTCATAAGGGTTAAATATTTATTTCTTCCAGTAAAATGCAACTATGTTAAAGTAGTCAACTATGAAACCAAATCTAGAAATCCACATCAAAGTATAGAACAATCATCATTATGATCTATAAAAGAACACAACATTGCTTAAGACACATCCAAGAGACACATGGTTTTGAAGTATACCAAAAAAATTAATTTGTTGATTTGACATATCTTAAGAGATGTTAGGGACGTCTCTTAGGTGACATTGGTAGCCTAATGTTACTTAAGTGACATTTGGCAGGGTAAAAAATTAAAGATTGCAATTGATTCCCCCTTTTTAAACTAGTTTTCAAACATGTTTTTTAATTAGACGTCAATTCAAACATCGATTTTGACCCCAAATGTAGTAGCGTTTGTTTATACCAACCCTCCAAAACTTGATGAAGAAGACTCCATTTGGTTACAGTTAGAGCTAGTACTTGTGGCAATAGAGTGTTAACTATACCAACACACCATTTAGGAAGTCTTGATAAAGTTGAAGGATACACAACTTAAAGATGCCACTTGGGAGCCAACAATGATTTTACAAAAGTTTCCATACCTCCAGCTTCAACCTTGACGATATTATTACTTTTGAAGTGGGAGGGCATGTTAGGGCCAACCCTAACCCCCTTAATCTATGTTACTTAGGAGTTAGTAAATTATTGTATATATTAATCTTCTTTAAATAAGGTTTATTAGATAGTTGGTGTGATTACTCAATATAAAAGATTCATGTTTATTAAATAAAATCTACTAGAAAATTGATTCTCATTAATGATAAAACTAAAAGTAATTAAGTTTTACTGTTTTTGTTATTAAAAACTATTCATAAAAATAAAAGACTATATAACATTTTGTCTTTGTATTTTCATTTGATAAAAGCTCTTCTCAATAAAAGAATACCCCATTAAAAAGGAGGCCCATGAGCATTGTTCTCTTTATAGATTATCGATAAAAAGATTTATGTTCTAAGTCCAAGATTATGCACTTGATTAACTTTTTAGAAATTCAAAATACATGAAAACGTATTTTTTTGGAAAATAGTTGGAAAACAAAAAATGATTTATTTTATTAAATATAGATTAACAAATAAAAATAAAGGTGGAATCCTTTGTACGCAAACCATCTTATTAATTTCCAATGCATGTTAACATTACTTTTAATAAAGTTGTACTTAATCATCATGGATAAAAGTGATCTTACATTACATGACATGCCCTTTTATTCATCCAATGAGTGTATGCCAAGGAATGCTTTTTATAATTCATATTATCAATGTGATTTAAATGTTACCTTGGTTTTGGAACTAGAACTGGTTAAGATCTTAGAGTTAGCCAATTATAATTATAATTTTTGAGCTGTATATAGTAAGCATGGAAGAAGATCTTAGAGTTGGCTTATTTATAATTATAATTATAATTTTTGGGAATGCTTTTATTATTATGTTTTCCATATATATAAATCGGTTAAGTAGATTAATTTGAGAGGTAGTTTTAATTTTTTTATTTTTGAAATGTTTTTATTATAGTTTGGTTAATTTTTATTTTTTAAATTATTTAAATATTGATTTAACTTAGCTTTTATTGGTCTTTTGCACGTGACGTTTGCTTGGGACTTTGTGCCCCAAGACTCGACCGCGTGATAGCGTAAGCAATGGCATTGGAAAATGCTTAGTTTGAATTAATGATATTCACAAGAGCATTTGGTTCTGGCAGTGGTAGTTGGTTTGATTAATACAAAATAGTTAAGGGCAGAATCCCAGAAATTTCTTTAACAAAAAAGAATTAAATGAGCCAGCCAAGTTTCTCCCTCGAAATAAGAAGAGACCCACTAAGAATGAGGCATACCTATAAGCTGCACTTTTGCTGGACGTTATTGCTGTTGGTAATTGTGAGAGATAATTCTGGATCATATCATGAAGTGATAGATGCAAATTTTAATATAATCAGCTCCATGAATGGATGTAGAGAGAGCATTGAGGATCCAATTAAGTGGTGGAGCATAAATTCAGTTGGTCAGGCTCTCCAATCAATCAATATGAATTAGAACAATAAGAGCTGAGTCTCAATAAATTCTCTATAGGATGCAATTGTGGTCCAATCATTGATTAAAAGATTGCAAGCCAAATACAATTTGCTGGCACTTCCGTGTTCAGATTCCCTGGGAAAGGTACTACCCAAAGGCTAAAGGTCATCTTCATCTTCTAGGTTGTTGCAAAAGGACCAGCCTTGATTGTTGCATCACTAATGTGAAGGATGGTGACACCATTGTCACATATGGTTTAGACTACAATACTCTTTTATTTTTTTTTCAATAATTGGTATTATGTTTTAATTTTACAATTAAGATGTTTATGGTTATTAATTGAGAAAGATTAAAAGACACAGAAAGTTTACTTAATTGAAAGCTATGCTTTAAAATGAGATGTTTATGGTTATTAATTAAGAAAGGTTAAAAAAACACAGAAGGTTTACTTAATTGGAAGCTATGCTTTAAAATATAAAGTCAGAGATAGTTTTGTCATATATAGTTATTTCATCATGCTATTACCCCGTCGTACTTTTACTGGGAAAGCTTTGCCCAGGGCCAGATTATTAAATAGGGCCAGATCATTAAATATATATAACAGGAAAACCAAATTGGGTTTGAAAAGTAGTTTGGAATTTCAAGAAAGCTCTTTATGTTCCAAATAAGTTGAGTATTGAACTTTGGGACTTTTAATTTCTCTTTATTTTATAGTTGTTATATATTTAATTTAATTTGCAAAAAGGCTTTGAAAGTTTTGAAAATATTTTTAGAAATATTGCTTTTATAATCTATTTAATTTCTGAAAATATTTTTAGAAATATTGCTCTCATAATCTATTCAATTTCTGACTGTGTATTATAATATTCAATTTCTGACTGTGTATTACAGTTCTCCTCGCAATAAGAATTCTTTATAAAAAAATTGATATATATCACAATGTTACTAGTCTGTATTATAGTTTTTATACGTTTTTGTTTACAATATTACTAAGTTTGTATAACAGTCTCCTTTAATAGCAACAGTTTTTTATAAAAAATATTTTAATTTACTATTTTTTTTTGAAAAATGTTAAATTGTGTTAATATAATTTTATATTATAAAATATAATTAATAAATAAAAAATAAAATTTAGAGTTCACATGCTGTAGATCGTGTTATTTTTAATCTTAAAATTTTGAATGAAATTTAGAACAAGCTTTTAAGTTTAGGTTTTCATGTGGCAATATTTTATTTAATTTTTGCTAAAATATCATAACATGTAATATATATGATTTTATAAAATTATTAAATATATATATTTTTAATTTTGAATTGAGTATATATTTATTAGTTAATATTAATATATAAATAAGTAGTTCAATTTAGATTTAAAAAATGACAAAATAATTACGTAAGAAGATATAGTTATCTACCATATTTTCTAGGATTATACCAGCTTAGATCCAGTTTTACCTGCTCTATCATGCGCCCAGAGGGATCAAATATTTCGAGGTGCAAACCCTTTTTTGGAATGCAATTGTTGAAGCAGGGTTTGCACCTCGAAATATTTGATCCCTCTCTACGCATCAAGCTGGATCTAAGCTGGTTAATTCTTCTCACCGCCAGTTTCCTCTCCTACCATCCTGTGTGCATTCATTGTATGCATTACAATATTCATACCTACGTTTGATGTATGAGAGGGTCTGTTTCCTCAATTTGCTGCATGATCTTGGACTGTCCTCAATTTGCTGCATGATCTTGGACTGTCCGAACAATTATATGCTTAACCCTAAATTTGTACAAAAAGTTCTTCTCTTGTCCACCGTCTCATTTTTCATCTTTGCGCTCTCATCCTCAACGTTACATTGTATTTTCACTCTGTTGCTATGAGTACTCACCCAATGTAGAGACTCTCTCTACTTGATACTCACAGGTTCAAATACAATTCTCAGTGTTATATGTGTGAGAGTCTTCTCTTAGATTTTGTGACTGCATCCTCCATCACGTTTTCTCTTATGCTATGATATGTAACCTTTTCTCACATTTACGTGGAGTTGAAGTAGATTGTGGTTGAGAAATGAGAAGATGAAACAATCTGGGTGCGTGCTCCAAAGTTGAACGGGATGGTCCTTGTTCAATCGATTGAAGGATTTGCAAAGGATGAAGAGAACTTGCTAAAGAATTATTCATTTTCATTTGCGTGAAGATTGAAGTCGTCTTGCTTCTAGAATCTCTTTGAAGACCGTTGGTGGAAGACCCACACATTTACTCAAAAGCGTGGAGCCTTGGAGGTAAAACGATTTATTGCCATGCAACCGTTGGAGTGCATAATACCTAATTTTTAACCTAATTATGTGGATGGAGATTAAGTTGTAATTGTGCAAACTTTTTTATTTGTGTATTGAACTGTGAATGATGACGCCTGTTGTATGAGGTCGTGCTTGATCTATGATTCAATATTACTGCATATTTGATGGATTGTAACCTGATTATTTGACGAGCTAAAGAAAACATATTCTTTCTAAAGAAATTTGAATATCTTCTTGGAGAACTGCTACAAATTGAAGCTGCGACCACATTGTATATAAAGAGATAAGCAAATTTATATAATTTTTCTTGAAGTGAAAATCGCAGATTGCAGATAAAGAGATAATGTGCTTTGCTGGATCTAAGCTGGAGATCAGTTCATAATTGCTGCATTATTAGAAGGGAAAATCCAGATGCCAAAACAAAAACAAAATCCAGAAATTGCAGATGGATTCTGGTGCTCGCAGATGCCAAAACAAAAACAAAATCCAGAAATTGCAGATGGATTTTGGTGCTCGCCATCAATCACAGAAATGGACTATGGGGGAGAATACATCAAATACTATAATAATCTACTCGTATCAGTTTCTATAATTCAATCGTTTCTCATATGCATACTTGATATAGAAAGTTAAATTATATGCATTCGCATACCTAAGACAAATCTGTAATTGCTCTGAGCCTTATTCCGAAGGTCCAGCTTGTACTTATTGTTTTGAAGTGTGTATAGGTGTTTTGATTTACTTATATATATATATATATATATATATATATACACACACACCTAAGATTATTTATTATTAAGCCGACTTGTATATATATATAGATATATAAGCCAACTGTTTTATGTGACACGTGTCATCTCCACGTTGAGCACAGAATTACACTTCTACCTCATACTGGGCTGTAGAATGCGCCTCTCGGCACAATAAATAAAACCTTCATGTCTTTATGGTAGCATTATAAAATTAGTAGTTATTAAATGCTTTTGAACTTTTCTGTCAAAATCATGGTTAAAGAGTAAATGAATTAGTTATCAACCATATACTTTAAAAAAATGGCATATACCTTAAAAAAATCATCACCCATAAAAATGTAAGGGTGGAGATTTAATGACCATGGACAACCAACCTAACGTTAATTGCTAATCCACCGTTTTGAGTGTTAATCCACGTCTGTTGCCACGCTGTTGGCACGCGATGGGTGAAGATTCATGGCTAAAAATCTGATTGATTCATTTTCCAGTGATTCCTATCGGCCTTCTCTATCCGCATGTAATGTGAATATGCTAGTTGTTTTTTCAGTAGAAAAAATACCAGATCTTGTTATTCTATTGAATCAAAGATCATCATGTACAATCGATCAGAAGATCATTCAACATGTGCATATCAAAACATGAGGAAACCTCTCTTTTGTGACTGGTCCTGTCATGCAAACATAGTAAAATGTAGAACAAGCCTGTTTTTATATCAGGATTTATCATTACTCGAGGACTGTATATAACTGGTCAGAGATTTTCATTCTTAGAAAGGGTTAGAAACATCAAAGATCGTGAGCATAATAGATAACTGAGCGTCTCTGCATGGAGTTACTGTAAACCATCCAAACATATGGCAGTATGCTTAATAATAATGAAACAACACATCTAAACATATGACAATGTGCTTAATAAACAACACATCTAAAATAACTGAAAGTTACCATGTTCAATAGTAATTTCATCCAGAATTTCTTTGAATTCCCCATAGCCTGAATCCAGAAGGAGTGCCTTTTTAGAGAGACTATCAGCAATCTGGTTATGCTCATGGTAAGTGTGTTTCATGATCAAGCCCGGGAAGGAAAGTAGAAGTTCTTTTGTCTCAACACATCAGTGATTCAGATATGGAAGGTTCAAGTTGCTTTTGCCAGTTGCCCACTGAATAATGACCTGGGAGTCACCATAGATTGAGAGCAAAGGAATGCCCATGGATTTTGAGACTGTGAGGAGGGCCCATAACGCCAACAATTCAGACTTTGTATTTGTACAATGCCCACATCCCATAGCAAGCAGAATGCTGTGTGAGCCATTTAAAAGAATTGAAAAACCAACACCTCCTTTGTTCTTGGCAGCTGCACCATCGAAGAATCCACAAGGATAGTGGATCGAGGGAGGCAGATCAATAAGTCTTTTCTTAATCTTTTTAACAGGCACCGCAAAGGAATGATGGAGCACTTCGACCTGTTGAAGAGCCCCGACAACCAAATTAACAGGCACCGCAAAGGAATGATGGAGCACTGGGCAGAGATGGAGGTAAGGTTGTCATCCCCAAAAATATTTTTGAAATGACCAACTCCCAAATCCTTTAAGTCTTGTTCAGAATCAATTAGAATACCTCTTTCATCCTCTAAACCCCAGATCGCGTTGTGGTTTTTTCTAGCTGAGGCCACAGAATGGAAATTTTTTGTGTTTGAGTCCCCCTGAGTGGCCCGTAACATCCTGCTCTTGAGTTTTGCAGTGAGGATCTCATGGTCCCTCGGCTTCTTTAGCTCTAGTTGGAGGGAGTTTAAAGTGGTGAGAGAATCCAAGGAAAGGATGCCCGAAGGGGAAGAAGAGAGGATGTCATTTGTATCAGACTCTAAAAGAAAGCTCTTTTCCTTTAATTCAAGGGACTTATAATAGGTCCAATCTTTGATCTTCTTTTTGAGTAATCTAAGCTTTCTGGAAAAGGATTCCATGCCAGAGTAGGCCGAATCCTGGGGTAAGAGAGGCCACTCTTTCCTGATCATCTTTACAAAGTCCTCGAAAGCAAGCCAAGAATGATTGAATTTGAAGGGATAAAAACAAGGCTTAGAGGAATCCCTCCATTCCAGAACTATCGGATAGTGGTCCGAAATTGCTGAGGGAAATGACCAAGTTCTATAAGAAGGCAGAACGTCTAGCAAGTTTGAAGAAAGCAGAAACCTGTCGAGGCGTTTTCTTATGCCCTCATCACCCGAGCGACCATTTCGCCAGGTAGGGCTTGCAGTGATCGGAGCAACATCGAGAAGCTGGTGGGAGGAAAACAGGTGGGAGAAAAAGGGGCCAAGAGGGTCAGACCAGGCATTTTTGCCCCAAACTTCAGAACAATTCAAAGTGAGGTTGAGGTCTCCAGTTAAGATCAAGTTTGGGAGAGTGAGTAAGCCTCCTTTGTCCACCATATCCCAGAAATGCTCCCTATTTGTATAGGGCCCATAGCAGTTGAGCAAGGAAAGGACTTGTGAAGTGCTGCGTAAATGAGCCTTAAGGAGGATCCTGGCAACAGTTTTAAAAGCCTTTACTCTAAAGCAGCATGGATTCCGGGCTGCAAATAAACCACCGGAGAGGCCTGTGGAGCTTACTGCACAATATTCCCATCCTGGACGAAGCTTAGAGAAGGAAAGAATAGCAGGTTGAGAGCAAGTCATGGTTTCTTGAAGAAAAATGAGATCAAGAGCAAGGGTAGCCAAGAGATTCCGGATGCTTTTATGTTTGGCCAAACCCCCAGGGCCACGGATATTGAAAGAGAGGATTTTCATTAGGAACCCGAGGGCTCGGGTGACAAAGCTCTAAGGTCTCGGGAGGGTGTGGAATGAGCGGTGTGAGCTGCATTTTTCAATCTGGTAGAAAGTGGAGTATAAGGGGGTGGAGGAGGCAAAGAGCCAGAAGGGGAGGATGGGGGTTTTTTGGATCTCCTCCTAATGGTAACATTCTGAAATCGAATTGAGTCAAGAGGGATCATAGAGGGGGAACTAGGAGTTCGATCGGAGAAAATATCCATTGAAGACTGCAGGGATGGATCAGTAAAAGATGGAGAGGTGGTCGGGCTATGAGGAGGGGATGAAGCAGGATGGGGTATGGGTCTCGGAAGAGGTGGAAAATCTGCTTCCGAAAAGAGGGAATGGGAAACAGAAGGTGGAGGAGCTTCAGTTGAAGGAAACCTTGCCGGGGATAAAATGTGCTCTTGAGAGGGTTTGTGGGAAGGGATCACTTTAGTCAAAGAGGAGGGGCTGCGGGGAAGTGACAAAACAAGAGGGTCTTCCTCAGTGGGAGGGGGAAGGGATGGAGTCGGGGAGGAGACCGGATCGCTATCAAGGGTCCCTTGTAAAAACGAGATGGGCCCAGTAGCTTTAACAGAATCGATGAGTAAAATCTCTTGTTCAGAAGCGTCTTCAAAAAGAGAGCAAGCTTGTTTTAACATACCTTTTGGAGTCATGTGCTCTTGCTCGGTAAAGACGAGAGGGGAGGAAGAGAAAGCCCGGTCTGAAGAGGGAGGCGGAGAAGGAGAAACAGTCCCCTTTCTCAAAACTGGACAGGTCCTTCGAAGGTGTCCCACATCTCTGCATTTGCTGCAACGAAAGGGTACATTTAGATAATCCAGCTGCTGGTGCAAAGAGTGCTCAATATAAAGGATTTCAATATCAGCATGGAGGCTAGGTACAAGATCCATTTCAATGAGGATCTTTGCCATTCGTTTGTTGAAGGCATGGAGGAAGTCATCTTCTACAGCTACGAATCAGTTGATGGTGTTCCCAATTCCCTCCATAACTTCTCGATTCCAGAGCGGCAGAGGCAAGCCCGGTAAGAGGACCCAGAGGTGTCTTTTCTTGATGTGTTCCCTTAATGGGTCGAAATGGATATGCCAGCGGTCCAGCACCAAGGATCCTTTCTGGATACGCCAGAAAGAATTTAACACAGACAGAGCATGTGCCTCTTCAAGGAAGACTATGACAATCCACCCCTTGGCGAGCAGGCTGATAGAAGGCGTGTAAGAGAACAAAGGCTTCCAGTTTTCTGTCGCCCACGCTTGCCATTCAGTCTTGCCCATCTGCGCGTATTCCAATCTTCCTATGAGAGCTCTAGAGCAAAGAGCCTCTACCTTTTCCATGAAAATATCTCTTCCAAGCACAAACCGAAGTTTACCATCGCGAACCTTGAGAGCCTTGGCAGCTCTGCGACTTCGAAAGCGAGTGTGAGAAGTTGGCAGTTTATCAACCGGAATTGCTTCCATCTCCAGTCGAGTCTCTTATTATAGGAAGAGACAGTCAAAGGTATGGAAGTCTTCTAAAAGAAGGAGAGACTGTCACGGAAAAACCACGGAGGGGGTTCCAGGATTGAGAAGTCAATGTACCCTCACATAGTCAAACCCCAGAGTAGAGAAACGTGGAGAGCAAGGGATAGTCAACACAAAAGGACAGAGGAGATACTGTGGCCGACCAAAAAACCCCCGAAGGACCGGCGACTGGAACAAAGAAACCCTGAAAAAATAGGATTTACTGAGTTGACCGACCTGATAGTAAACAGCCCTGAGAGACCGAAGGGTTTAAGAAGAGCTTCACAAAACACGTGACCCAACCAAGCCACTGGCACCTGTAGCACTGAAAATCGACATGCGAAAAGAAAACAGTCTTCTCAGGCCTTCCTAAAAACCCTTCGACGAGACCCAATCAGGGCTAGACAAGAAGGAGAAAACAGTGTAACTGACCTGGCTCGATGAACAAATTCCCACTTTTTCGGCTGGTTGGTACTAGTCCTCCACCGTGGAGGATGGACTCCAGCTGCCGGGTCAGGTCTAATAAGTGGAAACCCAACCGAGAGAGAAACCCTAGTGGCCAAAAAAGGAGGAGCAGTGCGCAACCTAAGAAGATAGGTGAAGAGAGTGAGTTCAAACTACCCGAGAGAAAAACTAGGTTAGTCAGAGGGAGGAAAAGCAAGTGCGGGAAAAACCCTAACAGAGGCGCAGAAAGAGCAGTCAATGAGGGCAAGTTCAGCTCTATACAAAAAAGAAGTAGTACGACGAAGAAGCCTTCATCCTGAGGGGAAGACAAACGTGCCATAGATCCTGGAGAGTAAAGAACAGGGAAGTTCTTTGCTGGGAGAGCTGCAGAGCCATCGCTCACGACCTCAAGGCTACTTGAGGTGGGTGAGAGACCCAACTCTGCGTGTTAATGTGAATATGCTAGTTGTAAGAGAGAATGTTTACTGAAACAAATCTTATCATTAACAATGGCTACATTCTTATATATATATATATATAAACAATATTTTCATGGAGATTATAATCTCCAATAGTAGGATTTCTAATTCTTTTTTAACATAACAATATAACACATATAACATAAATACAATTTAAAAAAAATATATGTGATGGTGAAGATTGATTTACCACTTCCAAATTACATCTCTGCATTAATCATTGTGCACTGAGCTATTTCCTTATAAGTTTAGCCAAAGAACTCAGAGATTATTTTTCTTGCTTTATAACCTTAAAGCTTGATTATGCTCTTATTCCTTTGTTGGTTTTTACCGAATTTAGCTTTGGATTCTGCCTATTCAACTTGTTTTCATTTTCATTGATTACAGATTGTGCATCCCATGCTTGGCCTTGCTCCTTGGTTGTTTGCCTAAAAGTATATGAGTCTTACTATACCATGATTTTTAAGTTAATGGGTTGTTTGTCTTAAAAGTATATGAGTCTCAGTATACTATGATTTTTAATTAACCCATGGTTTGTGATATAAGAGAATGGGTGCCTAGATGTCTTAACATAGTGTGCCATATTTTGTAGAGTGCATAAAAGATAAAATGGCGTGTTTAACAGTCTACCATGGCGTAAATTGGAAAGTAGGACAAAATCATAAATGTAGAAAATTCTATATCTTCCTATGCATGTAATGTACCTTTTCAGGAGAACTTAAGAATTAAAAAAACAATTGAAATATACACTTTGATTGTATAATTGTATTTAAATAAAATAAAACTAAAATATTGTAACACTATGAACAATGCCCAATGGTATGAGAATAGACGCTACCGGTAGATCAATAACAAACACCCCTTTGGTATGACCCTGTAGATGAACGGCGAACACTTGGCATTACCTGTTGATCAATGACGATGTTGTATCAAATGTAGATCAACGAAGATGTTGTATCAAATGATTTCTGATCATTGCCAGGGTGAAACTATTCCATTACGATAGTCATGAATCATGCATCTCTACCTAGATCTCGATGCCTCGAGTGAGGATTTTAACTAACAAAACTAAACTTTTCGTACAAGCAGTTCTTCAAATAGGAAAATTGTCACCCAAGATTAATAAAATGATTGTCCTCCACAATTTTATTGATGATTCACCAACAAGGTTCCAAGTCTAAACAATTCTAACATTACCTATGAAGCAACTCACTTCCAAAGCATGGCCAATTTTTAACACCTCACACTTTTCCCTTAGCTATCGGCTTATGATTTTTAGTAGAAAAAATTGCCTTTACAACTTTGTTCACATCACCATCCTTCCATGTGGAGCTTCAAGGAACACATATATTGAACCATTACCATTTTGCCCATGTAAACCCTATACCACAACGAGAAAATTCACCACGATAAACTACTTACTAACAACTCAAATGTGGAAGCATGATCAAAATTGGGCCAACTCACATATGAAAAAATATACTTTTTTCAACTTGTAGCATTTAAGAAGAAAGGACAAATTTTCTCATCTTCCAAAGCATCTGCAACTCAAAATATCGAAGTATCTACAATCCATGCTTCTTAAATACAAAAGGTACAAGCATGCAATTGCAAATTTTCTCTCCTCCAAAAGCAAAATATTATTGAGTAGATATATTATGCGATTGATGTTGAGATTTTATAGCAATCTGTTCAATGACGGTGCAGTTTGAGGAATGGTATAAATTGTCACTCCACTTTGTTGTTTTGAAGGACTATCGAAGACCTGGGTTTGAATGTATTTTTATTATATTGATTTTCATATTCTAAATGATGAAGTTGAAGATTATGCATGCATATAGATACTCTGTGTGATTTGATAATGCTATCATAAAACTTTAAGGATTTCAAAGTGCATATATATTCCATTCATGAAATTGTGGCTCAAAACTTATAGGCGGTCTTCACTTTGAGTATGATTGGGGTGGGTAGTGATGTTGCATTCCAGTAACCTTTTTGATCAGATCAAAAAATCAATGCAAGACATGGAGCATTGCTTCATGTTTTTTCATAAAAGCAGTGTATTCCAATAGCTAGTATTAAGTTATAATTTGGTTCATGAATTCCAATAAATTATTATGTCATTTAAAGGGGTTTGTTCTTAAAATTGTAATTGCAATTGAATTTCTTGTTTTTGAATTCCTTAGAAGCTAACTAATAGATGGGTTTTATTTATACGACGCATTGATGCACAGCTGAAACCAAAAATCCCAATGATAGTGGCAATAGTACAGAGAGCATTCCAACTACTCCTAGGCTAGAGGGCACTGCCAGTATTGAACTAGTGTATATCTTATTTCTTACTTTGTGCTTATTTATGATGTTGTAGATAAAGATAGTTAATATTAATCCACGTAATCAATAATCCTCACTAACCTAATAGAGTTCTTGTATAAGCTTCGTCCTATAGAATTATGGTATTACCTCATACCACTTGATGAATCAAGTCATATGTAAGCTCCTTATTCAACCATAGGTTTCAAAAGTCAATGACCAAACAACGTAGATGATTCACATACTATATGGTATTACCTCATACCACTTGATGAATCAAGTCATTTGTAAGCTCCTTATTCAACCATAGGTTTCAAAAGTCAATGACCAAACAACGTAGATGATTCACATACTATATGGTGTTACTTCATACCAGTTGATGAATCAAGACATATGTAAGCTCCTTATTTAACCATAGGTTTCAAAAGTCAATGACCAAACAACGTAGATGATTCACATACTATGATTCAAAGCTAATGTTAGTAAGCATGATTTGGTAGAATACACGGGGTCTTCACTTGTTGACCAATATCCTATCACGTTAGTTCATATTGTGGGTTTTAAAATTATCAAAAATTGAACCAATATATTGCAGGTATTGGGGGGGCTGGGGGGTTTAAGGTGGGGGGGGTAGGGTGGTTTATAAGGATTGAGGTATAAAAAGGGGTGGGGAGGAGGTTTTAAGTATTGGGAGGGGGTTTCAACAAAAAGAGTTTGGGTCAATATCTCTGGAAATTAAAGGAATTCTTTAATATCCCACGATCGTACGTGCTATGTGAGAGGTTCACTAAGTGAAGTCCCCGTGGTAGAATACGGGTAGACAATGGTACATAAACATGTAGACAACAAAGAATAGAGGGTCAAACCTATGGCACTTTCAATTCCAAAATATGGCATTAAAGATGGGTAAATGAAAGCAGCGGGATATACATATGAAATTTGCATATACATATGCAATTTGCAGCCTTCAAATTTATTTTTACTAGGGGCTTCTTGATGTATATATAATTTTATGTTGTTACCAAATACTCAACTTGTGGTTGTATTTCATTATGTTAATTGATTTTAGGTGTTTAATGTTGGGTAATAATTGCTTGGTTTTTTGTTTTCTGCTTTCCCATATATCAATATAGAGAGACTTTATAAAATAATGATTATTATAAAAATAGTTGCCCCATAAAGTAACCTTCACTACAACAAATTGATGCCTACTTTACCTTAAAAAGTTGGAGAAGAATTACACCCTAACAAAGATTATAAAATAATCCCATATGACAAATCTTTTTTTTAGTATTTTAGAGTTGTTATTGCAAATGTGTTGTATTTTTAATTTGTTTTATTTATTTATTTATAACATTTAGATAATTATGCTACTTCATTTCAATCAAGTACATAATACCATTATTTTTTTAAAATCTGATCCCTCTTACTATGCAATGGAGTTGTTTGCAATTGCAAACAACCAACCATTTCTACTACAATGTTTTGGACATTGCCACCTTGTGGCTCTTTTCAATGGCATTCTCGTCCCTCATAATTCCAAGGGCTTGTTTTAAGATAGGATTTGAATTATGGATTTATAACCATATAATAGAGGTTTTTTGTTGTGATTTTTTACAGTTTGTAGACTTAAACTATCATGAAGCTCTATCACTACTGCAAAATTGCTAGTTTACTTTCAAGTTAACCTGCAACAACATGTGACAATATCGAGAACATTGCCACCACGTGGCTCTTGTTATTTATATTATCAGTGTGATTTAAATGTTATCTTGGTTAAGATCTTAGAGTTAGCTTATTATATTTATAATTCTTGAACGGTCTATAATAAGCATTGCTTAGTGAAGAAGATCTTAGAGTTGGCTTATTAATAATTATAATTATAATTTTTGGGTTTTATATAATAAGTATTATTTTTTATGAACTATTATTTAGTTAGTTATAAAAGGAGGGTGTTTAATTAAAGAGGTTTATTTATTATTTATTTTTATTTTTATGAATATTTATATTTTAGTTTAAATGTCAATATTTATTATTTTCAAGGAGCAAGTGTCACAAAACCTTGAAAAAAATAACAACATTTTTTTTAATCACTTTATCTAAAATCAATTGACAAATACCTATAAATTCATTATAATAATAATAAATACTTTATATCTACTTTACACTAACTAAAATAATAATTTTAGATTATTAATTAATATATATTTATTGATCATTAAAATCATAATTATCCCATTCAACCGAATGGGTTAAAAAATTAGGAAATTCATTTGATTTGGACTAATTGTTCTTCAAATAGATCTCGAGCAGAAGCAAATTGAGTGCTTGCTCGACCAAGGCGACATCAAGGAGCTAAGCAACTTTTAAGGTTATTTTCCAAATATGGAGCATACATCTTGATGCATTTGTATTTACATTAGTTGGGGTGATGGTATGAGTGCTTGCTCGACCAAGGCGACATCAAGGAGCTAAGCAAATTTTAAGGTTATTTGCCAACTATGGAGCATACATCTTGATGCATTTGTATTTACATTAGTTGGGGTGATGGTATGAGTGCTTGCTCAACCAAGGCAACATCAAGGAGCTAAGAAACTTTTAAGGTTATTTTCCAAATATGGAGCATACATATTGATGCATTTGTATTTACATTAGTTGGGGTGATGGTATGAGTGCTTGCTCGACCAAGGCGACATCAAGGAGCTAAGCAACTTTTAAGGTTATTTGCCAAATACGGAGCATACATCTTGATGCATTTGTATTTACAGTAGTTGGGGTGATGGTATTTTTTTTAGGGTGATGGTTATTGATTGATGTCAAGTGGTATACTAATTTATTATGAAAACAAGATTAGATTTTGTGATTATTGTGATTATTGGGATAGTGCTAATGTTATTAAGTTGATAGCTGTTAATATTTTAGAATTTTGAAGTGGACTACCATTTTAAGTTTTTTTTTTAAATTATGGATGAGAATGAGACACGTGTAATGTCCATATTTATTTTATGGCATTAGTTCAAAATTCAAAATACACAATTATTAAAAAAATATAAAAAATAACTATGTTAATCTCAGTCAGAATTACTTTTTTTATTTGTTAATTTAAATTTCTATTTTTATCATTGTAAAATTTCCATACAAATCTAAATATGTAATGTCTCCTTTTAAGAAATTTTATTAAATGACCAAATTTTCACTTTTTTCCCCTAATTTGACCTTTGACTAGTTTTGATGTTTAGATCTCCAAATTGGCCCAAATGCTCCCAAATATTCATAGAAGGTGTATGAATGATATTAAGACTTGAATATGATGTTCAGGGATGATTTATGACCCTCCAATTTCTTTTTCAAACTTGTTTGATATTCTGGCCAAGGTGAGAGTTTTTACTAGCAAATTGGGGTCTCAATTCCCCCTGGGTAAATGCTGGAAATGGCTCCCAAATGCTCCCAAACCAAATCGAATTTATGAACATAGGAAGAGGATGTTTAGGGGACATTGTTAAGGTCTCAAATGCATCATTATTCAGTTTATACAGGCTGCTATGACCCTCTCCCAAACAACTACACAATCACTAATTCGACCCTTCGGGAAATGCACACCAAATCTTCTCCAAATGCAATTAAACTAAGTAAAATGACCTCAAATGCTTAAGTGATGAACATGAAACTTGTAATACTCATTGTTAGAATATAGGCCATTTCATAAAGGACTATTGTTTCTATTGCAATGGCTTTGTAGTTGATAAGAACACAAAAACCCTAAATTTACCCTAATTTTGTGTATTGGAGATATATAGTGCGTTTTGAGCTAGCTGCCTGCCTGCCTTGGAGTAAGCTGCCATTCCATGAATCTAATTTCAGAGCAAGTAGGAAATTAGAGTTAGTACATTCTGATTTGTGTGGCCCAATGCCAACTCCTTCAGCAAATGGGAACAAGTATTTTATGACATTTGTTGATGACTACTCAAGAATGTGCTGGACATACTGTTTAAAGACAAAATCAGAAGCATTTCAAGCAT